>CAJINV010000003.1:5128691-5366258 GCA_905178155.1 Amoebophrya sp. A120
TGGCTTGCAAAATATTCCGACTTGCAAAATATTTCGACTTGCGAAATTTTTTGGCTGGCAAAATATTTCGACTTGCGAAATTTTCTGGCCTGCAAAATATTCCGACTTGCAAAATATTTCGACTTGCGAAATTTTTTGGCTGGCAAAATGTTTTGCGCTGCGAAATATTTCGAGGTGCGAAATATCTTGAGTTGTGAAATATTTTGCGTTGCAGAGTATTTCGCTTTGCGAAATATTTTAAGTGGCAAAACATTTCGCGTTGCAACATAGCCGGGAGCTGCTGGGCGATGGGAGCCGGGCGATGAAGGTCGGCAATCGAGCGATGGGAGTTGGGAACCCGTGCTTTCTGCTCTCCCCGTGCCGCCCGCTTTCAAAGCTGCAAAAACGGGGGAAGCGGTTTCTTCGGGGGGTTGATGTTGCGAAAAATTTTCTGGTCAGAATAGTTTCCGAGGGTGGAAAAAGATTCTGAGTTGCAAGATATTCCGACATCCAAAATATTTTGCCTCGCAAAGTATTAGTTTCGAAATATTTTGAGTTGCAAAATATTTTGCGTTGCAGAGTATTTTGATTCGCAAATTATTGCGAGTTGCAAAATATTTTGCGTCGCAAAATAGTCGGGCGATGGGCATTGGGCGATTGGAGTTGGGCGATGAAAGTTGGGAGCTGGGCGATGGGGATTGGGAAGTGGGCGATGAAAGTTGGGAGCTAGGCGATGGGAGTGGTGGCTAGTTTGGCGATGCGAATTGGGCGGTGGGCGGTGGGCGATTTCGCAAATCGCGAAACTTTTGGGACGTTTGAAAACTGTAAAAAAATTTTCGGCGTGGACGATTTTCCTCCCCGTCGCAAAATTTTAACTTCCGCAGCTCAGCAATAGGAGTTATATGCTTTGTTGCAGCTCTATTTTAGCTTGCCAGAATACTTATACTCAAACTCATCTAGAAGTTTCGTTTCCCTTTGTTCATCTACTGTAGGGCCATCGCGCTCCGGATCGTGCGGAAGGTGATGGAACTGAGCAACGACCCAACGTTCGAGTGGCAAACGCGCCCCTCGCTGGTGACCGCGGAGGAGCTGATGGAGCTGTGCGACTCCGTGTTCGAGAAAATCTCGGAGGAGAACTCGCTTGTGCGTGTCGAGCTGCCCTGCCGCGTGTACGGGGACATCCACGGGTATGGAACTGTCAGGATCGAAATTGACAAAGTCGAAAAATTTGTGATGCATAAAATGCATGACGCGAAATACGTGTGTTGCAGAGCGGGCAAGTGAGGCCGATTGTGGGCCTGTTTGGGTTTATTGCTCGAGCTGCTAAAGCAGCATGAGAGAATCAGTCCTCTTTGCCTAAACAGCATTACAAACTGGATTTAGGCACCGCCAGAATTTGTGATGCGCCATTTAGAAACTGGGTTCGAACTGGAATCCATTTTATGCATGACAAATCATTTCGCTTTTGTCAATTTCGATTCTGACACTTCCATAACGGGCAGCTGCCGGACTTGCTGCACTTCTTCAACGCCTTCTCGTGGCCCGACAAGCGGCGGGGCGACATCTTTGCGATGAACTACATTTTCCTCGGGGACTTCGTGGACCGGGGCAATTACTCCGCCGACGTGGTCACTCTGCTGTTTGCGCTGAAAGTGCTCTACCCCAAGAAGATCTACCTCGTGCGCGGCAATCACGAGGACCGGTTGATGAACCAGAACTACGGATTTCTGCAGGATTGTCACTTCCTCTTCCCCGGCCCTGCTGTGGACACAGCAGGAGGTGGTGGGGAACAACTGCATGGAGAAGAGAAGGAAAACAATAACGCAACCGACGCCAGCAACGCGGAAGAAAACACCGTCGGGTAGAAACAAATAGTTGGGGTTGAAGATGCCTTGCCTTGTATACAGGCGGAAGTGCAGCTGCAAGGTTTTTTTGTTCGGACTCTCGCAAGAAGTAAAGAAATCGAAAAATATACGAATCAGGTTTCAGGTGTGGGAGCGCGTCAACGATGCGTTTGAATTTCTACCCATCGCCGCACTGGTGGATGACCAGGTACTGTGCATCCACGGTGGAATCGGGGATTCGATCCACAGTTTGGACGACCTGCGCGACATCCCGAAGCCGATCAAGATCTCTCCCGAAATCACCGAGGAAACCACCCGGCAGGACAAAATCGTGTTGGACGCGCTTTGGTCGGACCCGACAGATAATGACTCCGTGCTGGGCGTCCACCTGTCCCCCCGGGGCCAAAACACCTGCCGCTTCGGCCCCGACCGGGTGCACGACTTCAATAAGCGGAACAACCTCAAGATGATCATTCGGGCTCACGAGTGCGTGCAGTATGGGTAAATAAAAGTGCTGGAAAATTTTGATGCTGCACATGAATGCAACTCTGATGTCCTACCAAGCGTTGTAATACCTAGATTGATACCAGCGCCGCGCCTTCATCTCTTTACGTAATAGATGTGTTGTTCGAAGTTTTCTTTAATATTTCCACTTCTTGGAGGACGTCGATGAAATCCATTCGCGTTTTTGTTCACATCATTACAGCTACGAGTACTTCGCAAACGGCCAGTTGTTGACCGTTTTTTCCGCCACGAACTACTGTAACCAGTACAATAACGACGGCAGCATGGTGGTGCTCATCAAGAATCCCGACGGTTCAGTCGCCGAGCACGCACAGGTAATTCGCTCGGGTGCCGCAGACACGGCCCACGGTTGGGCCCCGGAGCAGTACCGGGACCCATCGCCAATGCGAGGGAATTCTGCATGTTGATCGCCTCCATGTGGGGCGACGACAGCTGCGTTCGTGGTCCCGGCGCTCTTCGTTCTAAGTATAGGTAAGCCTAATCTTGCGAAAAGCGTTGGCATGACGGACGCCACAGCCATAGCATATCTACCTCATCGAAATTTTGCAGCTCGTGCTGTTCTCCCACTTTTGGTACCGCGGGCACGTCGGCGCATTCCTTTCCTTTTTGATACCACAAACGCTGACGCCGTTTCGTTTTTTTGTGGATGTGCCTCTTTAGTTTTTGTGTACTACTGATTCCGCTGCCGCCACTGCTTTGTTAATTGCTGGCTCCCGGAAGTACTTGATGTGCCGCCGCACCTGTTGACATTTTTGCATTGCCATTGTATTTGCATGTACATGCTTTTGGGTATTGCGCTGTCTGGGACCGACGAAATGCCAACGTTCTTTGATTCGAAGAGAACAACTATAAGCATGTCTGAGGCGCAAAAGGAACCGCATTTAAGAGCGTGATTACTAACGCACGTCATGATATACAACTACAGTAAAATAATATTTTAACGCGTTTGCAGTTGCAGGCCGCCCGCGGATACGTACATGTGTGTTTGCATTGTGTCATTGATATCGACAAAATTTCGGATTGGAAAGTAAGTAGCTGCGAAGAAGCAGATGTGCATGTGCTCGGTCCGTCGTGGTAACTCCTATGTCGTAGCCGCACTTGGCGTGAAAATCAAAATGTGCTGCCTTTGATACGTCGGTATGTACACGTGAAACAGCATTATCGGTGCGTTCTTCCTGCAAGGAAGAGAACTGCTTTCGTGCAATGTCCGGTCGTTCACTTTTGAATCGTGCAAGAAAAAGGATGAGCGCAACGCTAGTACCTCAAGTGATGATCTCTTCGTGATTTTGTCCTTCTGAAACCGAAAGAGCACCACCAGACAGGATTTCATTTTCCCCAGAAGAGTTTTGGAAAAGTGCCCGATCTAATCAGTAGTGTAGGCTACCCAGATAGTCTTGTCCCAACAATCAAGCTGCATTTTTGTCCTTCTCTTCGAGCAGCTCTTTATCATGCGTAAGACGACATTATTTATGTAGTGTCCGCAATATTATTCTGCCTCACTTAACAAAAATAAACCTCTTCCCTCATCTCCCAGGTCGATAAGTGTAATGCTGTGGCGTCGGGCTTTTTGCGTGGACGCTCATGAACAAACGTGACCTGCTTTGTAACGCTTTCCATTGACCTGTTTTAGTTTTAGAGACCTTAGATTGATTAGAAAGAATGCAGCATTTTCCTGTGCGCCGCACCCAACATGTTTACCCCTTTCTCGAGGCGGCATTTTTGGCGCATGATCCGGAGAAACAAATAACTGCATCAGCAACGAACGCATAAGAGACGTAGCGTCATGGTGACACAGAAACAAGAGCAAGCACCGTCAGTCGAGAAAAAGCCCGCGATTCCGCTGGGCCAGCTTCCGTGGGGAAGTTCGGAAGAAGAAGAAGGGCTGCAAAGTCATTCCGCCCGGGGCATGACGCTGCGGCAACATGAAGAGCAGGTCGAGGCAGAAGACAAAGCCGCACGGAAGCTGCAGGCTGTTCACCGGGGGAACAAAGACAGGCAGCGCGTGGAGCTGATGAAAGCCGGCGACGTGAGCCCGGCAGAGAGCGCGAATTCCGTGCACAGCGGGGTCTGGCATTTGTCGCACCAGCACGAGGAGCAGCGACTGGGGGCCGCTGCCACCAAGCTCCAGGCCGTGCACCGGGGCAATCAAGACCGGCAAAGGGTGGAGCTGATGAAGGCCGGGGATGTGAGCCCGGCGGAAAGTGTCGGATCCGGCCACAGCGGCGTTTGGCACATTTCGCACCGCCACGACGAGCAGCAGCGCGTCGAGGCGACTGCCGCAGTAAAGATCCAGGCCATCCACCGCGGTAACCAGGATCGCGCAGAGCTGGGCAAAAAGCACGATGCCGCAACGCGTATCCAGGCCGTACGCAAGGGGAACGTGGCACGCAACCAGGTCGATTTCATGAAGGCCGGAGCCTTCAGCGGAGCGGAGAGCGTGACTTCCCAGCACTCGGGGATCTTCCACCTCGACCACCGGCACGAGGAGCAGACGCGCGCAGAGACCGCTGCAGCCCTGCAGATCCAAGCCCTGCATAGAGGAAACCGGGACCGAGAGGACTTGCGACAGCAGCAAACCGCGGCGGCGCGCATTCAAGCGGTGCACCGCGGGAATGCAGTGCGCGCGGATATCCAGGAGCAGCATGAAGCCGCCAGCCGCATACAGTCCGGGTTCTTTCGTAGCCGGAATATTAAAGATGCCACTGAAGCATCAGAAGCGAAGGGAACCGCTGGTCTGCGGAGAGATGAGCCGAGCGAGTCCGCCGATGAGATGGAGGTTCCGGACGAGGTGAAAATGGAAAGGTCGGACGCACCAACAACTGCGGAGCACGAGGCTGCGTCGAAAATCCAAGCCATCCAGCGCGGAAACGCGGCGCGGGCGGAGCTACAAGAGAAACAGGATGCCGCAGTACGAATACAAGCAGCGTACAAGGGCAATGTTGCCCGAGCGGAGCTCCTGGAACAGCACGAGGCTGCATCGAAGGTCCAGGCTGTGTACCGAGGTAACGCAGTGCGAGCTGAGATTCAGGAACAGCATGAAGCTGCAGCGAAGGTCCAGGCTGTGTACCGAGGTAACGCTGCGCGAACAGGCTTGCAGCAGCAGAAAGACTTTAGTGCCACTACCTCTAGGGTAAAGGCGGAGGCTCAAGTAGAGGGGACACTTGCAGCGGATCCGGCGAACGAGGAGAAGCAGCAGGGCATGGTAGTGTCAAATATGCCCACCGGAAGCAGTGCGGAGCATGAGGCAGCCGTGAAAATTCAAGCAATACAGCGTGGAAACGCAGCGCGTGCAGACCTACAGGAGCAGCAAGATGCCGCAGTCAGGATACAGGCAGCGTACAAAGGTAACGTTGCGCGCGCTGAGATTCAGGAACAGCATGAAGCCGCAGCGAAGGTTCAGGCTGTCTACCGAGGTAATGCTACGCGCGATGAGATTCAGGAACAGCATGAAGCTGCAGCGAAGGTTCAGGCTGTGTACAAGGGTAATGTTGCCAGGGCCGAGCTTCAGGAGCAACACGAGGCAGCGGCAAAGATCCAGGTGGTCTACAAGGGGACCGCGGTGCGAGCGGATGTGCAGGAACAGCACGAGGCAGCCGAGAGGATTCAGGCGGTCTATAAGGGCAACGCAGTTCGTGCGGATTTACAGGAACAGCATGAAGCAGCCGCAAAAGTGCAAGCCGCGTATCGAGGGAATGCTGTCCGTGCGGAGCTGCAGCAAAAGCAGGCAGTTGTGGCTCAAGAGGCTCAACAAGAAGATTTAAGCGCACCGCAGTCGAGCATGCCGCTCGAAGAGAGTTCTGCTCTCCGAGAGCAGCACGATGCCGCTGCGAAAATTCAGGCTGTGTATAAGGGAAACGCCGTGCGTGCCGACCTGGGGGAACAGCACGAAGCTGCGTCGAAATTGCAGGCCGCGTATCGCGGAAATGTCGCCCGAGCCGAATTGGAAGAGCAACACGAAGCAGCCGCGAAGATTCAGGCCGTTTATAAGGGCAGCGCAGTGCGTGCGGATCTGCAGGAACAGCATGACGCAGCAGAAAAGATTCAGGCGGTGTACAAGGGAAATGTAGTGCGGGCGGACCTTCAAGAGCAGCACGAAGCCGCAGCGAAAGTGCAGGCGGTCTATAAGGGAAATCTTGCCCGAGCCGAGCTGCAGGAGCAACATGAGGCGGCCGCAAAGGTGCAAGCTGTTTTTAAGGGTAATGCCGCTCGAGCCGAGCTCTTGGAGCAGCATGAGGCCGCCGCGAAGGTGCAAGCGGTCTATAAGGGTAATGTTGCTCGAGCCGAGCTTCAGCAGCAACATGACGCAGCAGAAAAGATTCAGGCTGTGTATAAGGGAAACGCAGCACGAGCGGAGCTTCAAGCGCAAGACGACGCTGCCGCGAAAATTCAAGCTGTGTACAAGGGGAGCGTCGCCCGTGCTGATCTGCAAGAACAACACGCTGCCGCCTCGATGATTCAAGCAGTATATAAGGGCAACGCTTTGCGTACCAATCTCGATGTTCGAATAAAAGATGGCGTGGTCACAGAGCGCCCCGTAAGTGAACAGAGGACACAGGCAGGCACTGATCCCGAGCAGGTGAGCCATCAAAATAGAGCCCTCAGCGAGCAGGACACTACATCACCAGCCTCAGCTTACTCAATAAGAGATCAGAGAATACGGAGAGGGGAGGGAGAAGCCCTCAGCGCAGAGGGGATCGATGACATGTCCGTGCGCGCGTCGGCGGCGGAAGCGGAAGAAGCCACTTCTTCAAAGGGCAGCCCGGGGCGGCGATTGGCCGTGGATGCGCCAGCGCCGCCCTCGGTGGTGGCCGTTGCGCGGGAGCACGAGCCGCTGCGTCAGGGGTCGCATCAGGCCGTCGCGGTCTCTTTTCCAAATTCCCCGGTGCTCCCGGACCGCGCAGTGGAGCCCGTGCCAGCGACGACTGGGATACTAAGCAAGACTCCACCTTCTCGAGCCGCCGATGCTGGGCGAGGGGATGGATCCAAAGAAGTTGCGGCAGCTAGGATACAGGCAGCGTATCGGGGAAAGCGATCGCGGGGTGGACGGCACCACCACGGTCGGAGGGCCCAGCAGCGCAGCCCGGAGGTTCACATCGACCTCTCGTCTCCTCCATTGGGGTCCAGAACTCCTGCAGGAGAGGCAGATGCCATGCTGTCCCCCAAGGCCTCGCCGGGGCATATGGCGTCCCCGCGGGCTGTGCACATCGCAGAACCGAATTCCCTGGATCCGAGTGCGACCGACGCGGAGGAGGAAGGCACCAAGGAGCAGCGCATGGCGGAGCAGCGCATTCTCCGGGATCGCATGTGCACGGCGGGGTTTGAGACCCCCGCGTTTTCGCGACCCAGTTTCCGCAGAGCCAGTCCCAGCTTCTCGGCCCGTCGCGCGCCAATCGGATTAGCAGACCGGAAAAGTAGAGCCGAGCTCGGTAAAACCGCTCTGGGAATACGACTGACGGCGGGACCGGTATACTTCGTTTTTTTTTTCCCCTTATGATCGTTTCAATTTTTCACTCGTTCTTTTGGAAGAATAACAATCTAGAAGATAGATGCTTTCCGGGCGGAATCGTTTTGGTTGTCATCTGCGTCTGCCTTCGAAAACTCGACCTTCGTATAATTTCGATGTTGCCTTTATTCGAGTATGTGCTCCCCGCCCTGTGATCCTGTGCTGCTCCTCATGTCATGAGATTCTGACGCGAAAAGCACCATGCTTCGTTCGCTAAGGGCCAATTTGTAAAAATCGCCACACGTCGAACAACTTGATTTCTTAGGGGGAGCCGCAGTTCCTGACCGCCCAGGAGTACGCCGACCGCGACGGCAACCGGCCCTTCGTCATCTACAAAAACACCTTGTTGCGGTACTTTTACTCGGCGGCGCGGTTCACGAGCACGATCCTGCAGCCGCGGACCTGGAGGATGATGTGGCGGTTCTTGCACTCGCTAGCCGAGCTGGACCAGGAGGAGTTCGCGCGCCTCGCGAACCGTTCGGCGTCCACCGCGACGCCGGCCCGCCAGCTGCTCTCGGTGTACGACATAAACGCGGGCGGCGCGAGCGGGGACGACGACAAACTCGACTTCTACGCCCCGCCGGAGTACGTGGAGCAGGACGCGGAGCAGCAGCTGGCCGGGCTGATCCACCAGCTGACGGACATGCCCTGGCGGTACTGCCTGGCCGTGGACATCGGGGGGTCCCGCACCAAGTTCAAGTTCGTGGACACGAACACGGACGAGGTGTGCCACCTGGCCAAGATGAACTCTCAGGACCTGTGGGAGACCTACGACCCCGCCATCAGTCTGCGCGAATACCTCAGCAAGCGCATTTCCAGCGAGCAGCTGCGCGGGGTGGACCGCATCATCTTCAGCGTGCCGGGGACGATCGACATTTCGCAGGCCGTGCGCGCGGAGGAGATGACGGTGGTAAAGAACATGCCCGCGTTCTCCAGCACCTTCCGCGGCTTCGATTTCAAGGCACGCTTCAAACCCTACTTCCCGCAGGCCAAGGTGTCCGCCGTCTGCGACAATCTAGCCGCCGCCATCGGCTGTGCCGCAAAGTATCTGTTTTGTTTGCTATAATGAGGATTTTTTTATTTTGAAGCGGCGCGCATAAGTCTTTCATCGGGGGCCCGAGTAGTTCATCGATAATCAATGTATTGTGCATTTTGATCATGTCGGTGCTGTGTCTCGACGAAGATGATGTCGAGCCATGTAGTGCTGTGTTTTGATCTTTCTCTTCGTTTGCTCCTCTTTTCAGGTACCCCAACGTGACGCAAGGTCTGGTGCTTGTGCTAGGTACGGCTCCAGCCTGCGCCACTTTCAACCGCAAAGGCAACGAAGGGCTGGAAACCGGGATGTGGCAGAGTTGGGTGTGGTTCACGAAAATGTCCCTGAAAGACCCCTACGGGTACGCCGGCGGTGTGAAGATCCAGGACAACGGGAAGAAGATCGTGACCAATCCTCCGGACTTTGTCAAGATGCCCCACAAGCAGGCCAGGATACGGTTCGCGCTCGACAACCGAACCTGGCTGCGTCTGCAGGGCAAAGAGCCCACGCTCCCCGCGCACCACCAAGGCAGTTTGTCCGTGGAGGAAGCGACGGTTATTTGGGTCGAGCGGTTGAAGGGTGCCCTCCGTGCGTTGGCGCAGAAATTTCACAGTTTCTACGGGCCGCCCGACGCCATTTTTGTGCTGGGTGGGAACAGTTTGCAGGTGCACGGCAAGTTTGACGAGATTCGGTACGACAACCCCGAGGTGCTGGAAAACGGGGTCGGGCGCCGGAGCAACCGGGGCGAGCACAAGACGTACGTGCCCGTCTTCACGTGCGCAACCGACGCGGAGCAGCAAGACACCACCATGGTGGGGCTGTTGCAAAGTAGTCGCTTCAAAGTGAAGCAGGTGTACTCCTCGGGATCGGACCCGCTCGACCGGGGATGGACCCGCGGGGGGGAAATCTACCACTGGGTGCTGCGGTCCTCGCCGCCGAAGACGTCCGGGCGAACCGGCTCGCAGGGCAGTGCCGCCGACGCCCGAGCCCGGGACGAGATTCTGGCGGGCGGTGGTTCTGAGCACGACAACACGCTCAGCGCCGGCGTGCGGCACAGCCTCGCCCTCGCAGAGGCGGCGAGCGACGACCACGACCGGCTGCGCACCTCCATGATGAGACCAGAGGTCGAAACTGAGGAGGACACACTGTGACGCGCGATCACCCTGTTGCGATCTCCTGCCGGCTATCGTGCTGTCTGGCCACGGTGACATACACAACATATTGTTCTTGAACGACACGTAAAAATGTTGTCCATGACACGGAAAACTATAAAAATCTTGGTAGTTTCTGCCAGTTGCCTTCGACGACTGCGCGTCGCAAAGGCAAAAGTGCTGTGCGTCGCTGCGCTTCGCTCGTAAGCCAGTAGTCTCGCACTTTGATGTTCACTTTTCGACAACCTGGGGCTTTTTGGTTGGGTTGCTGCAACTTTCAAATCGGCAATGAAAACAGTTCGGACTTTGCGATCGGTATGTTGGTTCGTCGAAAATCGTATGTGCTCCTTCGTTTGCCCGTTCACCTGGTGCCACATTCGCCGGAATCGCCTTCGCAGTACTATCGGTGCTGGGAAATTAATGACATTTGTCGGGTCTGTCAAATCTGCCTACTTGTACGTTTCGGATTTTTCGGAAAGGTCGTTCTGGAAGTTCTCTTTCGGGGCAAATATTGAAAATTATTCCTTGAAAAGTTAAAGTACGTGTCGTCGGCTCGTGTCCGTAGAGCAATTTATGTAAGGGATTCACCGTTTAATCATTCATCACTAGGGTCGTGACAAGTATCCTCCAGTTGCTTGAGAAGTTTGCCCGAGCGCTGCCGCGACTCGCAGGTGCGCAGCCGCGGTGCCAAGATGAGTGCAGATGACAATCTCTGGGGCGCATGGCTGGATGTCCGCGATCGGGACATTGTGAAGGAGAATGCAGACGCGGCGTTTGGGCGGCCCCGGAGTGCGCCAAGCACGAAGACAGCGGCTACGCTGGCGCGCCCAAGCTCCGCCGCGGCATGGTTGCAGCGGAGGCAATCCGAGTTGCAGCGGCGCCGGGACGTCGCAGAATACACTGCCTCCCCGGGGGGCTCTCCGCTCCTCGGAGCGGAATACAATTACACGTCCGGTGGCAGCAGCAGCAGTACGAATCCCAATCCGCAGCTGGCTGGTTCTTCTGCAACAACCGATGGACAACAAGTCGCAGCGCCGCGGGTGCAAAGTGCGACAGCACGTCCACCACATGGGCATTCAAGCCACCGAACCACAGGAGCTAGTACTGCCAACGGAGCAGACGAGGAAAATGTCCTGACTGCGCAACCACGCCCGAAGACGGCCATTGGGATTCCGTCTCGGTTTAAGGTGAACACACACCTGATAGACTTTTCGCGCAAGGGCTTGTCTCCCTCCTTCCGAACGGGCACCGGAGTAGGCGCAGGAGGAGCAACAGCGAACAAAATCGGCAACGGCACCGGCCCGAGCCGCGGCGACGAAGACAACACGCCGCTGGGTGGGGCACGAGTTCTTGCGTCAAGAACCAGTGACCTTGCGGCAGCAGACGCGACCACCGCCAAACCGGCGATGTCGCCCATTGTTGAGGAATCGTCCATCCTCACTGCAGGGGAGGAAAATTTTTTGGAGAAGAAGCGCATTATGTGCGAGAAAAGTCCGAAAAAGAGTATTTTCTCGATGCTGAACATAGAGCCGGCCGCTGCGCAGCCTGAAGTCGTAGAAAAACCGAGCTCGTCGCCGGGAAATAAACAATCCATGCCGCGGACCCCAAGCCGGCTCCCCTCGTCGCCCTCGTCGTCACCTCTCGCCATTGCGCGCCAAGGCAGCACCGCGACCCTCGAGGTGGCCGCGGGTGAGAGCGGCGACGCGGACTCGGCGCAGCGGACCGCCGGGCCTCCCCGCAGCGCCAGCGCCTCGCCCTCGAAGCAAAAAAGCGGGGTCGAGTCGCCGCAGCAGATCATGGAGCGCTTGCAGAAGCGGTGGCGCGCGTACCTCGAGGGCATCGCCGCCGAAGAGGAGGCTCGGCAGCGCAAGGAGAACTGGAAGCGGCGCATGGCCGAGGTGGAGAGCAATCGGATGTCCGCACACGACCGTCAGAAGTTCTTCAACGAGATTCGGTACAAGGCGCAACAGGACTCGCACTTCCACGGGCAGTATCAAATGTAAAAATGTCTGGGTCTGGAAGGTTGGAACTTGTGATGTGCATTTCACAACACAGAAAAATCTCTCATGCATAGGCGGCAAAAGGTGCCCATTTCCTGTCACCAAAATGGGGGATTTGTGATGCGGATTAAGCAATGCGGAAGCTTCTCGAAATCTGTGATGCTAGGGCTTCCATGACAGGCATTCTGTGTCATGCAAAAACAGCATGACAAAAATCTGCATTCTTCCAGACCCAGACATTTTTACATTTGATAGGCAGTTCATTCTCGCGCAGGCCACGGAAATGCTGCACCAAAATATCAAATGTAAAGATGTCTGGGTCTGGAAGAATTCAGGTTTGTCATGCTTGTCCGGCATGGCTCTTAAATCTGTCATGCACGTTACCCAAGCGCTCCGTTTTTCTGTGATGCAGCGGCGCAGTTTGTCATGCAGAATAGGCAACACCTAGGAACTCAGAAACTTGTCATGCTGAGCCAGCATTTGTAGCCTCATCATGAGACGCCACCCAGCATCACAAGTTTCCAGACCCAGACATTTTTGCATTTGATACAAAACGCGGAGCAACCACTGGACGCCGCGCTGCGCTACCGGCTTCAAACCCTGCTCGAAAAGGCGGCTCAGGTCACCCACGGCGACAACGTGTCCGCACTGCTGCTGCTGGCTGCTCTTGAAGAAGAAGAGAAGAACTATACCAAGGCACGGCAACTGCACGCCACGATCGTCCAGAAAGCAAAGGAGGGAAACGAAATTGCGCTCACTTGCCTCGTGGAGGTTGCGGAGTTTCGGGAACGCCAAATACAACGCGACGCCGACAACCGCCGGAAACGCGCACGAAAAAAAAGCATGATGAAGGTTCTACTTCGTGTGTTGATATATTCTGCTCCTGGAAACAAGTACAAGTAGAACAGCAAAGTACCAAATAAAAGCTTTGACCTTACTGATAGAATAGATGCTAGGACCGGATTGATTTTCCTATCCTGTCAATACTCTCGTTGCGGGTCGTACTCTTCGTTTGAAACTTACTTCTAGCCGCACTTACAGCTGCATAGCATAGAGTCAAAATCATGTTCAGGTTGTACCGAAGAAAAAATCGACAAATCGAGGGACAGCAAACGTCATCGCGGAGCTAGCGATGAAACGCGAGGAGGTTGAGCAGCCCATTCTGAAGTACACGGTGCAGCAGGGCTTCCTCGAGCCCATGCGCAAGGCGCTGCTGCGACTGACCGCACAACACCCGTCCGACAAGCGGCATCTGGACAGCCTGAAGCGCAAGATTGCGCAGGAAAAGGCAAAGGAAAACCGGGAGCATGCGCAATCTCTGGCCACGCTGAAGAAAATTTCGGGCGGTTTCTTCATGCAGGGCGCGGCAAAGACCGACAACAGCGAAGTTTCACACATGGAGAAAATGCGGCTCAAGCTGCTACAGTCCACAAAGCTCGCGGTGGATGTGAATACCATGATGCAAAGCACCAGTTCCGTATCTAGGAAAAAACAACCATCCCCATCCATTTTATGCATGACAAACAGAGGACTGCGTGCATGCTTTGCATGACAAATTGGATGGGGATGGTTGTTTTTTTGTGGATATTCCGACGAGGAGAAGCGGCGAAGAGGCGCGCGAAAAAAGCCACTGGTAAGCGAGGACACCGTGGTGCAGTGGATTCCGCGCGAATACTATCAGAATGAGAAGGTGGCGTATCGAAGACAGATCGACCGCGGCTACGATGAGAAGTACAGTTTTTTACTGCAAATTTCTCACACGCATCGTTGCTACAACGCCGGTTCGGTTGTGCTTGCAGCTCCGCCTCCCTCATGGGGTTTTGTAAGGTTTCTATAAGTAAAATTTTCTTGAACTTGATTTCATCTTCGCACGGCATTGATTTGTTCTCTCCACCGCGACAGGTTCGACCAGGAGGTAACACTGAATCATGCTGGCGTCATCACTTTTCACACGCGAATGGCCCGGGCAAACTTTGGACAGCAACGTATTACAGTGAAAAGTGCCCCCCACCCCCAAAGTTGCAAAAATTTGTGCTGCGAAGTTTCCAAATGAAAACTTTTTGTCATGCATGAAAGGAGGACGAATCTTTCTGATGCAGAGTCTAGTCGTGTTTCGCATCGCTTGCATGACAAGCACCGCTCTTCCTGGGATCTTTTGCAATACAAATTTTTGCTATTCACGATCGGAAATCTGTGATGCTGATACATGCAAGAGGGCGAATGTTTCATTTGGAAAGGTTTGCAATACAAATGCTTTCAAGTTCGGGGGTGGGGGCATTTTTCATTGTAATACAACGACGCCCACAAAAGAAAAAATCGCGAGGCCAGTCGCTGCTGAAGAAGGCGTCCACGCTATCCTATGTAAAAACGTACCCACCCCATAGTTGTCATGCAATTCTGCATGCCAAAAAAGTAAAAGTTTCTCATGCGGAGCCCTATGAGAAGCATTTTCTATTCGTGTTTTGGAATTTGTGATGCTAGAATCAGTATGGTAGGCTAGCTCTGTAATGCTTCTGAGCTAGCGAAACAGGATTACACTACGAGGACAAACTTGTCATGCCAAACGACCAAAGCTGTGTGATTTGTCAAGCAGACTTGACTCTGGTGTGGGTACGTTTTTACTCAGGATACACGCAAATGCTCGCAACGGGGTACCTACACTTCGTATTTTTTTAGCTGCAGTGTTGTTTTCTCATTCTTTCGCACCATTTTTTCGCGGACCTGCTTTAATTTTTTAGTTGAGTCAGTCCATTTTCGTTTCACTCACATTCCGTGCCGACGCACACTGCGTACATGGAACAAATCGAAACAGTGCTTTGGTAGAAGATACTGCGGCAAACGTGCGCGACGGGCTAGATTCTCCGAAGGAGCCACCGGAGGCCGGAAGGTTGCACGTGGAGCGTCCGCAGTCGACACTGATGAAACGACGACCGGACAGCGCGCCCTACCTGCGCACCTTGCACACATGGGACTCGAGTAAAGGTTTCGACGTTTTCTCGATGATGCACGGCAAATCCGAAGACTACAATCACGCCGTCCGAAGCGCCGCGACGCTCGTCAGTCGGCGGCACAAGCGCGCCGCCAAGCAATCCGCGAGTGTTTCGCCCGACGGCCGCAACAGTGAAACGTCGTCCCCCACCTTATCTCGCTCGCCCTCGGTGTCCCCCAAGCGTAGTGAAAAAGAAGAGCCAGGAGCTGCAGCACCAAAGGTCGTGGGATCGAGTTCCACTTCGAAGGAAAGCAACGCCATGACGCCGACTGTCCGCCGGGTTTATTCTGTAAAGGAGAACTCATTCCGCTCGCTCTCTGCAAGTCCGTCAAAGCAACAAAAGGACAAGAAAGGTACAGACAATGTGATTGGTCGGGTGCGTGCTGTTTTGAGCTTCTGCTTCTTCCATTTTCTGAGAAAAATGAATGCATAGTTTTTATCGTCCGAAAGCTTGTTGCGCACTTATTACCTCGCATCGTGCTCAGAACTTCTTCTAAATGAGGAGCACGCGGCGACGGCTTATGTTGTCATCACCCGCGTGCCAGATGCGCAAGAGGATAGACATTTAGAAAAATATCGATCCTTGTAAATTTGCAACTACTCCACAGGCGAGCACCACCACGCCACGGGCCGCAGTTTGCTTGAGAGTAGCTTGAAGCTTGCGAAGCTACCGCCGAAGTTGGATCCGGACGAAATAGATACCTACCCCGACCTGGATGTTGCGAAGCTGTTCCCCATAGAAACGAAGGTCCAAAACCACGATCCACGACGAGTTCGCCGTTCCTACGGCCTCGTTCCCACGGAAACGCCAGACCCTCCTGAGGACGACTTTGCGTTGCGAGCGCGACCACCAGAGCGGGCATCACCAGAGCACTGCTTCCGCACTGCTGCCCAAAGCTGATTCAGCAAACACCCTCTCCGCGATCGGGTGTGTGGGGTGTCCTTTCGTCCTTCTCGTTTTTTTTTCACTTTCGTGATCTACAAGAGCCTCTCTCTATCGAGTAATTCCATGATAGCGCATTTGCTTTTTGTCCAAATTATACGTCGCTTTTCCATCCTCGAGACTGGTTCTGCGCAGCGAGCAGAGCAATCGTATTTTGCGAGTTGATTTTTTGCGATACGACTGCAGAATGTAGGTTTTTTGGCCTTCGTGCTGTGATCAAGACAAGTGAGCTAGTACGAAGATGCAGCCTGCTCCTGTACTAAATTTGTGTTTTGTAGTCTCGTGCAGCCGACCAACGGTTCTAAATTTCCATGCAATAAATTGTTTGCCTATACTTACTTTGTCTTTGATGGTCCCCCAAGGGGCTTTGGATAGCGTGTTCATTTGGGTGCAACAACACTGCATTACTTATATCAATAACGTGCGGGCCTTGCATCCGACCACCGACAAAGTTGTGTGATTGAGCGATCTATCAGCTTAGTCACTTTGAGAGGCAGTATGGCGTCAAGGCACCGCTTCGGCTATTGTCTCCGCACAAACGAGGGCTGAGTGTCGAAAACGTCTGAAAATCTTCTGTGGTACTAACTGAGAGGCATGCTCTGTAGACAGGACAAGCGGGAACGAGTGCAGCGCATCGTTCAGCGGGAATTGTGTTTTGAAGTTCTTTTGACCCGCATTGTGTGGTCTGCCCGCATTGTGTGGAACCTCAGTCGTTAGCTGCGCTTGTCGCTGCACTGAAAAATACAAGCGTTTGGAAAAATTCGCGGGGCCGCACAGCAGCGAAGGAGCCAAGGAGTTGCGTCAAAGTACACGACCAAGTAGTGCGACGCATCCATCGATTGCACGGCAGAGACGAGCACTGTTGTCGCCCAAACTTCTCCGTCGGACGCTCCCTAAGAGGACATTGCGTAGTTCATCGGCTGCACCTGATGCTCTCACTCTTCGACACTGCTCAAGCACCGTTTTGATTCACAACCGGACCAAGAAGGCCGTGCGGCTTCGTCCCTGTGATTTAGATTAAAGCAGGGACCTGCTTCTCGTCGTGCACGGTACAACGGGAAGTGTGTGGCGGAAGATAAAAACTGTGGAAAAAGAACAAGCACCAGCACTGCAACTGGTACCAGGATGGGGTGTGGCGTCAGCTCCAGCCAAAAGCCGGGCGACCTGCAGGTGCAGCAGTTGCGACGCCGACTAACGGTCGCACAGCTCGATAAGGTAGACGGACAGGAAAATGGCAATGAGGATGGCGCAGACGTCGAACGCGGTCTCTTGCAAAAGATATCGGATAAGAGTACTACAATTTATCTCAATCCATTATTTGCTAGCAAACAAAGACCACGAACAAGATGGTGGTAGTTTATTCACCGAGCTGCACTATGAATGCGCGAATGCACGTATGCTCGGCAGCGTGCATTGATAATTACCTAGCGCGTGTTTTATTTCATTCGGGCAGCATCCATTGTAATCAATCCAACTCCGAGGTATCTTGGAAATCGCCGATGAATTGAGCAAAGTGCTAGACAATGCGGACAGCACAGAGTCACCGACAAAAAGTGCAAGCGGAAAGACACCGAAGAGGAGAGTCAGCATAGGTACTAAATCAATGATGAACGGACGATCTTTTTTGAAGCATCAGAGCGAAGACAAACTGGTTTTGCTGGGGAATGCAGCCGGTAGAGGTCCGCGCGCAGATGCCATATTACGGATTTTTCGAAAGGATGAACTATAGGGAGATGAAAAGCAACTACTGTGGTCACGACAGGCTCTGAGACAGACAAGAACGCCAACAAGCGACAGAGCTTCAAGAAGAAGGACGAGTACAGGATAGGAGACGACCTCGGCGAAGAAGAGATTCGTATCGGATACTCGTGCAGGAAAGGTTTGAAACCCGAGTCACCCAATCAGGATAGCTGGTTTGTCTTGCTGGTATAACTTCATATAGTCGATTTTTTGTTTTAGGATCGTCCCCTGCCGCGCCGGGGGTGTACATATTGGCTGTCGTTCCTGCCGCACCAACATCTACGGATGAAAAAAGAGCGTGAGGGACGGTCTGCGTGCTTCCTTATCGCGGTAGACAAAGAATTTGGTAGTTGCTGTGGATTTTGTAAAAAAGAATTCTGAAAAACATAAATCCCCAGCAAGAAAACGAACTTGGGATATACGGCGTTTTCGACGGCCATGGCGCTAAGGGGCACGATGTGAGCAATCTGGTGAAGTTGTACCTTCCCAAGCTCATCCTGACCAGCGAAAAGTTTTCGGAAGCACCGGAGAGTGTGATGGTAAGTTGCTTCCATCGCATGCAGAACCTCATCCAGGCCCACGACCGCAAGGGCCTCCTGAACGCCCAGCTCTCAGGGTGCACGTGCACCATCGTCGTTCACGACATGCGCGAGGACCGCCTCGTCGTTGCGCATGTGGGCGACTCGAGGGCAGTATTGGTCCGGAAAGAAGACGGGGGCGACAGGTCTTCAGTTCTTATCATTTGTTTTGCATGTCGTGCACGGTGCGGTTGTAACGATCTACTTTTGGCTTGTCACCTGCGGGTTCTTGGTTCATCTAATTACTCTGTGCGCTGGATCTGATGCACCATCGGTATCGGATATCATTGACTTTGATGATTTATGACAGGGTAATCGCTGAGGACTTGACCCGTGACCACAAACCCGACCTGAAGGAAGAACGAGCCTACATTGAGCGCAATGGTATGATGAAAGAAGTTTTTACTGCTTTCATCTTGAGTCGGTCGGGTGCCTCGTGCGTATGTACTTAGTAGAATACTTCTTCGCAAGTCAAACGATGAAGAATGCATCCTCCGCGGCGCTCAGATACTTTATACATAGAATTTCACTGCATTATCGATCTGCAGGTGGTAGGGTAGCGTTTGACGGGTTCGCAAACCATCGTGTGTATGTGAAGAACGGAACCTACCCGGGTCTCAACATGTCCCGCGCCCTCGGGGATCTCCTCGGGAGCACCAACGCGGGAATTAACAACACTCCCGAGGTGCGGGTGATCGACCTGCCCAGGAAGACGGGGGGTGCCCCCAATGGTTCAGCACTTTCTGCCGACGGCACCAGGGCCATTCTCCTGATCTGCTCCGACGGCGTTTGGGAATTCGTCTCCTCAAATCAAGCAAAAGACTTCGTATTTTACTTTCTTCTGTGAAAAATCTCGCGTGGGCGTGGTCTAGTACTAATGGTTTGATGTTCGACAGGAATAGAACTACACGTACACGTCTTCACGACGGACAACGTTTGATCACAATCTAACAGGCGATGCGGTTTGACGCAAGGCGTGCAAAGGATGCAGCCGAAACGCTGGCCAAGGAGTCTTGGGATCGCTGGATACATGAGTTATCGTGGAAGGCTTGAGGGCAGGAGAAACTGTTGTCTGGCCTTAATTGCTTTCTCTGAAATGCATGCTCTAGACTTGGACTACTTTTGCAACGAATTTTGAAATGACAAGTCTCCTTCTGCTAGGCATTGCCTACGCAGTAGGATCGGAACTCGAACTTGTTTTTTTCACAGCTTCAGAAAAGAGTGTCAGTTTCGGCAGAGCAAGTGTCAGCCAAATTTGACTTGCTCTCAAATTTTCCCAGAATACGAAGAGGGTGGCTGCGTGGTGGATGACATCTATCCTGTCGAAAAGCGACGATCCCACCCCAGACTTGTCATGCAGATTTGCATGCCCAGCAGCACGCGTCGTCTGACCCCCGATGGCAGTATAGTAATTTTCTAGCCGCTTTTCCTCGAGATTTGTCATGCTCTATTCAGCATAAGAAAGTGCGGCATGTGTGTATGATGCGGCTGAACTACCTCGGAACGACTGCCGTGCAGGTCCAAGTCAAACTTGTGTTAAAGTCACATAGTCTGTTTCTGCAGAGCCAAATACCTTGTCATGCAGCGAAGTTTCTGCATTTGTTTTGTTTAGCTGATTTTTAAACATCTTTGCGGTGGAGTGGGTACGATTTCCGTCGCGATAACATTACCACATTGGTCATCTACATCTGAGGAATCTGAGGATTGTTGGAACAACAGTCACTTGTAGGCCTTTCTAGTTACAAATTCAAATCCGATAAGAGAAGTATTCGACAATTTCTGCTTTTTGAAACGAATAGGGCAGGCAACACACCAGCCGCAAGTGCCGCAAGTCTTCGCGCTTTGTATGAATATAACAATGACGACCCGAGCGAGGCTTCTCCGTACTATGCCATCTTTATCTGTGTTGCCTCCTCCTTGTCGTTTACGATTGCCGACTGCGTATGATTAAATCAGTTTGCATCTAAATTTTCCCGCCTTCGCTTTACAACACTGAGCGCATCGGCCGCCATCAATCTGATGTCTGTGTGCGCGCGAGAGGGAAGAAGGCAAAGGTTGCAGCTTCTTTCTTCGCAAGTGCTCTGAGTCTGATGGTTGGCTTGGTGTGGTCAGTATCACCGATGGGTAGTACTCATGCAGTAATGACCTTTGATAATGATCGAATTTTTTAGAACCTCACTGTATTGCCACGGTGCCAGCTTCCTATTCCTTGCAATTGCGGCGTCCCTTACTCGCTTCTTTGCTTCTGCTTCATCCGAGAGCGGGGGAACAAAATCACTGTGCTTGGCAAACTAGTACATCCGTGCTTGTAAAGCTACCATCACTTCTTGTTGTAAGCTAAGTCTAAGTTTCAAGTTTCGTTTCCTACTGTATCTTGCAGAATGAAGATTTGATCTATGTTTCTTTTGCTTGGAAAATTAATGTCAGTGACTCTGTTTCTTAACCGCGGGGAGTGAGAGGGAAGGTTTCAACTACACTCCACCGGCCACAAACTACGTCATGCTTCTACAGATATTCAAAAGTGCAACGAACCTGTCCGCGACAGCATTCCTCTACACTCTTGTTATTTGATGTCCTAAAACGTACGCCAAGATAATTTTTTAGCTTTGAAAACGGACTCCGGGCCAAACGCAAGTCAGTATTGCAGGACAGGAGCACCGACACCCACCCCATATATATAATTTAGCGGCTAGTTTTTTCACTACCACTACAAGCGCCGAGGCCCAGTAGAAGATTGATCCATATGAACTACATGTGGAAACCCGCCCCCGAAGATATGCTTACCGCATAATCGCTTTCTGCGGTGCGTCTTGTAAAGTCCAGGCCAAAACGAAAACAAGTCTTGGGGTGGACGTGGGTCGGCCGTTTCTCATGATTGCAAAAAAGGTTTTGCGGCCCGAAACAAATCGACTATAGCACAAATGAATGTACACTACGTTGAAAAATGTACTGCCACTCACTCGTTGGAAAATTCACTCAAACAACAAATTCGAACGAGGTGCCCACGAAGAACAAGCTAGCGGCGCCGCATATTGACACGATGGGTTTTTCACGAGAAACTATTTTTTCGGATCGGGGAACCAGCGGGAGTCGCAAGAACATATTGGTATTGCGTACTACAGACGATGCCCTGAGTGAGGAGGTAGACGTACCCTTGAAGAGGTTCATCACGGAGGCGTGGGCGTTCTAGAGCGTATCCACTTGCAAAATTATATGTATACGGCTGCAGTGCCGTGGTTCTTTGAGGCTTTTCAGGAGCGCACGCACTCACCGCCATCCAAAAGATGATCGTGAGCTGTAATATTAAGACCAAACGAGTGACTTTCAATGTTGTGGAGTTTGTAGAACGCAACGAAGTAAGTTTACACAAGAATGACGGGCCTATTTTCACCGTTTGGAAATCGTGGCCTCGTGGCACTGGGGGTCGTGCTCCAGCCCGAGTTGTCTCCGCTCGCGCAGGGTCGCCTGGGTGATGTGGAAGTGCAGGTCAATAGCGGAGCAGACACCGAAGCCTTCGATGCTGCAGTACCATTCAGAAAAGGCAAAGAAGCAAATGCAAGTGCTTGTCGTGTAGCCTTCAGCAAAACAGAATTGATGTATGGAGTGCTGAATGAATGGCCATGAGAGGCAATAAGTATTCATTCTCGGGCTATCGATGTATCATTTTTGCACTTAGCCAATTCCTTTTCGTTTGGTACCCGGACACCGACGCGTTTCTGGAGACGTATCATAATAGAAACTGTTCCCGGTCCTACTCCTATCTATTTAGCTTGAAGATCCCGCGAAGGAGCGCTGCATCGCTCATATACGTCCTGCGACAGAAGTTGATGTGGTTGCGGCCCACTCGTGTATGAAAATCACAACAACGGGGCTGGTGAAGAAGGTGCGAAGATTGATAGTAGTTCATGTCTTGAGTGCGGGAAGGGGGACAGTTTTCACAAAAACAAGGGCCACAAGGAGGAGAACTGGCGAAGCTGGATCAGAGACAAATACGAGAACACCACCCACGCTTTTCGCGATAAATTAAACCATACGAGGGAATACGTGACCGAAAAAGTCGAGAATACCACCCACGCTATGCGCGATAAATTAAACCATACGACGGAATACCTGACCGACATGAAGGAGAATACCACCCACGCTATTCGCGATAGATATCACGGTGTGACGGAATACATAAGCGAGGAACGCGCCCTCGTTACCATGAAGGTGCGACAGATTACGGACGGCGTGAAGGCTCTTAACGAAAAGAGCAAGGACGTCAAGAGCTGGGCGAAAAACCTACGGAATCTGGTATTCTCCTTGCGTTGATCCTTTGTGTTTTTTCATTCTCCGGTTTTTCTCCCGTCAAAGTTCTGCAGATAGCGATGTGTAGTGTGCTGGTCCGAGTTTGGTGTTCGTTAAGATTTTTCATCTGATCGCATGAGTAGGGACACCTCAGTGCTTTCCTTGGAAAAAGTTGTACGCAATGTCAACGGTTCGAGGTAGTGCTGTGCATTTGAATCTATTTGTCACTGTAGCTGGGCGTCATCAATCCGTCGAATTTCGCCGACTTCATGCCGAAAGGCGAAATCAATCTGGGCCATGGAATGGAGACCCTGCAGGGGTCCGATCTCCTGGGGAACATGACCGAGTGGATGGGGAAGCACGTGCTGGGCGGAAGCGACGCGCACGGTGTATGCACCCCGAACATGGCACTGTACGGCCCCGAGGCGCCCCCGGCGCCGCAGGATGCCTGTGCGGCCGGGAACTACGATCCGGAACCACTGACGCGAGACGCCGTTTTCAAGGGCTTGAGAAGGGAGGTGACAAACAGGCCTCTGTATTACGCGCAGAATCCTACGGCGTTGGCGACGGAGCTTCTGGAGACTGAGTGCGACATCCACGCGGTACTATTCATTGCCAGAAAATAAAGTTCTTGAGGAGCAGGCACAGCCGCCGACACAGCCGCCGACACGATATGTAGGACATGTAGGCACGTTGCAAAGCATCTGCATGCAAGAGCCTACATATGCTGCATGTGTCGTGAACTTAAAATTTACTGCAGTGCCTACTTCTGTATTCGCCGGACCTGAGGGAGCGCGCATTCCTCCTCCCCCCCTCCGCCAGGGCGAGAGCCTCACAACACGGGGCAAAAAAACTTCGGGCACGCCTCGTGTGCCCGCCGACTTGTCAACCCCCCCCCAAGCAGCACGGGGACCCCGGGGCCAACACATGGGGGGCCCGCAATCACCCCGATCATGCGACTCCCTGCGCGGAATGCGAAAAAAAAACAGCGCGGGCGCCCGCCCTCTTGGTCCCGCCCGCCCCCACATGTTACGGCGCGCCGGGTTCGCAGCGCGCCCATAGTTAGATAGCACGCGAATGGCTTCGGCCTCGTTGCGTACGCCTCTGCGCCTACTGCCGACCAGCCAACTGGCTGCCCCATGCATGCGAAGGCGCCACACGAAGAAGAGCCGCCGGGCGGTCGATTGTTGTGCGGCGAGACCGCCGGGGGCCCCCTCCACCCTTGCGTCGGGGTGCCCGCTCCCGTCCTCCGGAATTGGACCAACCTACCCCCCCCCCTTTCGCCTGGGCGAAAGGGGGTCCAATTGTTGCACAGCCTCTAAAGTTCTTGGGGAGCACGCACAGCCGCCGACTCTGAAATTACACCCCGGCTGGACTTATGATTTTCCGCGGTCAATCTCAATGCCCTTGGTTGTTTTTATCCTGAACTTTCTCGGCTGTTTGGCACTGGCGGTAAACGGGCTCCGAGCCCAATCCGTTACCCTTGCAGAGGGGGAGACTGGGATAAGAAAAGCCGGGGGCTTGTTGTATTCCGTTGGGGTTTTTGAGCTCCCATAGGGCTTTTTGTGTCTGGCCTTTGCCAATTTTACGTTGCGAGAAAGGTCACGGATAAAACGACCAAGGTCGGAGCTATTTAGCGTCTTTGGCGCCATTGCTTGCGCGCTGTTTTGGGGCTGCTACGGATTTTCGTTATATCGCCTGCCTTGCAGGCTGAGGGAAACCTCCGGTCCCACATTACGTAGCTCGCTGTGTTTTTTTTTTGGGCTTGGACTTATATTGCTTTCCCGCCTTCCAGGGCTCCGCAGCCTTTTCGATGGGGCATGTTGTCCCCCAAATTCATCGCTGGGTCGCTTCGCTTCCTGCGGGTTCTTAGGGGTTGCTTCGGCGCGTGGCTCCTTCGGCGGTGGCGGGGTGCCCCATCGCGGGCGCTCATGCCCTTCCGGTGAAGACGGCTTCCCACTGGAAGCGGTGCCCCATCGCGGGCGCTCATGCCCTTCCGGTGAAGACGGCTTCCCACTGGAAGCCTACGATCATCCAAAGGATGATCTATCTCTGGCTGATTCTGTATAAAATAAAGTTCTTGAGGAGCAGGCACAGCCGCCGACACGAGTGTCATCCTGATCTCCATTTCATCTTCACTTGGTTCCAAAATAGGAGTCAGTAGGCACTTCTAAAAACAATTTGTATGCCTTGACAGACTTGGATGGCGTACCTGAAAGAGTCAGCAATGAATGAAGGCAGTGATGCGATATTTTTTCTCTGTTGCAACTGTACAGAAAGGAGAAAAGGAGGATCATGACAAGACTGCGTGCGCTGCCAAAAAGGGGACAGACGGCACAGGCTGCTGCAAGTGGCTCTCGCTGTCACATGATGCCATGACGACCACCATCGGAAAAATCATGACCAAATTGACGACAATCGGCGATGCTTTGTCGAAGGGAGAGGGTACTCATTCTGATTTTCTTGTTCTCTGTGCGTAGGACAAGGATGGGCCGCGTGAAGTTGTTGATGAACTTAGGAGATTTGAAGTTGGATGTTGACGTCGTGGGGTTCTACTTTCCTCGAACAAGCGATTGACTCGATAGAGAAGAACGTTGCTGCATTTTTCCGAAGGCATATCGTTGTAAGTACTATGAGCTGTTGAACCCAATATACAGCGACGGAGGGACAGCTGTTCGAGGCCTTTAAGCTGGCCACCATGGTGTATGTTTACGCCGAACACGTCGGGCCGAGAGTCGCCGAGACCATGTTGAAGTTTGTCCTGATCATGACCCCGTTGGCGCCGGTTGCGGGCGTCGCGCAATGGATGTTTGAAGCGGTGGCCGAGCCTTTCATCGTGGAGTACGGGCGGAGGAATGCCCAGATCTTTGCGGAAACCGGCTCAGTGTGAGGCGGTTTCGTGGAACTTGATTCGGTTGTTTTAGACTTTTTCAACAAGCAAGAAAGCTACCATCAATCGGCTCTCTGGTCCTTCGATTAGTTGCTTTTGATTCGTAGTTTTCATTTTCTATCACTGGGTTCTTTGAGGCACGACGCTCGAACTTTTTCCCCGGAGGTAAGGGGCATGCAGGTGTAAACGAATGAAACAAAGAACCAATTTTATCGCACGAGATTCACAGAGATTGAGGTCGGGAGGACCCGACGCAACCCATTTTAGGACATGTTTGTCGCACTCGATGATCTCGACAAACTACATGCTGCCTTGTACGATAGTGCGACAGATAGACGGAAGAAATGGACGCCTCTCCAAGAGAGGAAGACTGGTCCTCTTCAGTGATACAGACACCAGACATCGTTTCACGGAAATCAATGCTCAGCAAACAGCATCGCGAACCAACTACTCACAAGGGAGACAAAGTAAGACGGTCTGCGTTTTTTTGTCGTAGGACCGGTTGCGGCACTCGCTTCTGTGTTGTTCGTCTGAAGCGTGGATCCGAGACCATTCCGCATGATTTGTGTTGAATTGTCTTCGGTCATCGAAGGACGCTGGTTTTATCGCGGTATATTCGGGACGGACTGGAGAATGATGTTCAACGATCTCGTGGCATGGGGAAGGACGTGCAAAAGATGACCACTCCTCAGCAACAGAGAGAAATTTTTTTAAGAATTTTACAAGAACCGGAGAAAGAAAGGCACTTCATGTTCATTGGGATAAGGCTCGCCGATAACTACACCTTCGAGACGACCGCGACAGGTTGTATCCCAAGGAAATGTAGTAAGTAAGCGTGGCGAAGCCAGTTATGGGTTGCGCGAATCGAAAGGCCGAGAAGCACTACGCTTATGATGGGGTCCACCCCCCGGGCGTGGGTAGGAGCAAAGCCGATGCGAGGAAGGATGATCCGGCCGACCAAAAAACTCAGTGGGCTCGCATTAGGGAAAGGGCGGCGGCCCGGACGAACTTGGAGGAAACGCATAAGAATGAAACACCGGGCGGCTCTGGAAGCGCCACAAAGGGAGCACGCGCTGCGGCAGCAGCCAGCCGTGAAACTCTCTACAGACTCCCGAGCTGTCCGCGTGCAGAGGACATTTTGACTCACGTGTGTTGGGTGGATGGCGATTCGTTCGTAACCGCCGGCATCAACGGGGGCTGCTACCTGTACAACTTGGAGACCAGAAAGGAACGGAATTTCCAGGCTGCTATAAACAGAGCCTGCACAAAAGTGTACCCCTTATCATGTCCCGACGCGGGAGGGGCGAGAACCGTCGGCCCGGACTCGTCGGGCAGCGACGTGGACCGGCTTCTAACATGTGGCGCAGACGGATGTGTGAAGCTCTGGGATTTAGGAAAGCTTCGGCCCACCACATTGACACAGCACCGGATGACAGTCAATGATGCTGCCGTAAGAGGCCGCGGCGGGGGGCAGAATTGGAAGGTGCTCTCGGGAAGCCGCGATGCTGTTCTGAATCTGTCGGACGTTGCGACGCAACAGGTGCTCCACACCAAAAAGGTCCTACGCAACGTCATCACGCGGGTGCTGTACGTGCCGGAGCAGGATGTGTTCGTGCAGCTCTCCGAAGATCTTCAGCTTCGCGTTTGGAGTCCTGCGCTAGAGCTGTTGCACAGTGTGCACGCGGGACCCAACCAGTTTGTGTCTGGCGCGGCCGTTGGCGCGGAAGTAGTCTGCGGATCAAAGGGCTTTTCGTCAGAGACCGTCGAGCTCCTAGTTTTTGATCTGCGAACCATGAGCATCAGGAAGCGAGTTGCGGGCGTCGCGACGCAGAATGTGGATTGCGTAGACGTGGTGAGAGGTGGTTCAACAGCGGAGGATGTGGGAGCCGCTCCGGCCTACCAAATTGTAGCAGGATCCAAAGATGGTACGGTACTATTAATTAGGCACGGACCGTAATACACCGAATGATTTAGATGAAAAATAAAATTGTGACGAATCATGTTGCTCATTACTGTGGCTTTTCCCCCACTTTGCTATTGCTCTAGTTCATTTAGAGGCACTCGGTCTCCATAGACGGCGTCTGCCGGAATAAAGCAATGCCAGAATATGAAAAAACAAAAAAACAGGTACTCTAAAGGTGTTTGACGATAATCTGAAGTGCGTCAGCACCCTGCGAATAGACCAACCTTCGCCGATAACGTCGTGCTCCGTACGTGGAGGGCTTTGTTTGGCAACGAGCTTCGGCCCCAGAATATCTTGCTACGATTTAAAAAACAGTGTCGCAGTCGCCGAATCTCCGATTTTGGCATGAACCGGAAAGGAATGCAATCTCTGGGCGCAGATAAGACAACTTTAAAGCGCAATTGGTGAGGCGCGCTTTGGCGTGCGCGGAGCCGCAACACGCAAATGCTGCCTGCCTTTCGGTTGAGAAAATAAAGAGGACTAGAATGCTGAATCAATGATCACATCGTGCGTTAGAAAGCTCTATTTTCTTGGTACTTCAACCTCAGAGGATCTATTTAAATTTCGATGTCTAGTAAATGTTGACTCAGATCGGTACAGATGCCAAATGAACACAGTGCTAAAGTAGCAGATCTGAGAAAACCCAAGAAAGAGTTCGAGTCGTGAAAAAGAAGAACAATTTTCTTGATCAATCTAAAATGCACTCCGATCACTGAAAATGCCTCTGGATCTAATGTTCCCGCTTTTATGTTGAGATCGAAGAATGTGGATCTATCGCAAAGTGGTCACTGTTCGGAGAAGAGGACATCGATACCGAAGAAACTAGATTTAGCTTTTGGTAAGAAGTACAAAGTACCGCTTTTCTTGCTGCCAAAAATCTAAATTTTTTGAAACACTGCAACAGGGAAAGGAGTGAATTTAGTTCATTTCGCATACAACGGAAAAGATGCCGGCCGTCCAGTTTCAGTCGCAGAACTTTCAGCACATCTTGCGTATGTGCAACACCAACGTTGATGGGCGCCAGAAGGTCATGTACGCCCTGACCTCGATCAAAGGTACGATTTTCTTTTTCTTTTTGTAACTCTAAATTGGACTACCTAACCTTGAAATCAGTCTTCAAATCACCGATGCTGTACGGCTTCGTTTAAAAAGTCTATTGGAAACATCAACAAATGAATCAATAAAGGTATTGGTCGTCGCATGGCAAACCTGATCTGCAAGAAGTGTGACATTGACCTGAACAAGCGTGCCGGAGAGCTGACTACTGATGACGTCAACAAGATCGTCGCGGTTATGACCTCTCCCCTGCAGTTCAAGGTCCCGGCCTGGTTTTTGAACAGACGCAAGGACTTCAAGGACGGAAAGTCCGTCCACAACAGTACCAACAACTTGGATGGTGCTTTGCGCATGGACTTGGAACGCATGAAGCGCTGCCGTCACCACCGCGGTCTGCGTCACTTCTGGGGTCTGAAGGTACAAATACAGAGAGCAATTCTGTTTTCATGGTTATTGTTCATCGTGGTCGTGCATCTTGTTCTTGTCTACTCATTTCTAAATTTTCGTAAAAGCCCCCGCATGCGTAGTCGAGAACGTAGCACGGATTCTCGACCACTCTATTTGTTTGTTTGGACGTCAAGTGTTGACTGCGGTCAGAGAGCGAGTTTAGTGGAAAGTTCCCTACTTGTTGCTGCGGACACTTTTGCTTGACGCACCACCCCCAGTAACATGATCTATCCCTCACTAAAACTTCAACTACAGGTGCGTGGTCAGCACACCAAGACTACCGGTCGTGGCCGCTGGTTGATGATGATGGCCAAGAACAACAAGGGTGGCGGCGGTGGCGCCCCGATGGGAAAGGGCAAGAAGTAAGCGCTGCTTCGCGTCAACCTGGACCAGTGGAGCTGACTTCCTACGTCATCATCTTCATGATTGTCTTTTGTGGAGAAAAGCAAGAAAGATCTCGATTGTCTGTGACAGTGTGATCGCTTGAAACTGCTCGCAAGAACCGGCACTTGAATGACTTTTCCGTGAAACAACGAGTGAGAGCGCGCACGCCACTGCGCCAATGGGCTACTACAAGTCCCGTGCAGTTTTTAGAATGTGTTCTGTGTTTCTCTGTCTGTGGCTTTACGGTCGGACCTCGTGGGCGGATGAAGCTCACGGTCGAATTTCGGGATTCGCCGTAGCGACGAATGTTGCAAATTTCGTCTGGCTTCCGACCTACGACTTCATACTTTACTAGCATTCCATTCCTGCTGTCGGGCCATGATGCTCAGTCGAAGATGTGAGCGAATATCTGGAAGTTTCACATGAAGCGCTGCTTTCACATGTCGTGCCTCGTTGAAACTTCTGCGTCGTAAAAGTTTCTTTCCGCACCTGTTGCGTGAATCATAATGTTTACACATCTAGTATCAGTTTTTAGTTTTGTACCACACACGCAACCTACGATGTACCATATTACTCGGTGTCGAGATTCCTGCTTTTGTGGCTAGGCAAGTAGAGGAAGACGCTACTCGAAGGACTGCAACTGCTACTGTTCGATGCCATGTCGGGCTCGGCCTCATCCTGTCACTTCCATTCCGATGGTTGCATGCGGATGCTGCTGCGCGGAGTAAACTCTCGCTCGGATGTGCTGCTGATTGCACGCAACGTCTCGGCTGGTCAGACGCTTTGAAAGCGCGCCCCGCAGGTTGTGGACCCGTCATGCCTTCAGAATTTTCATCAGCGCTGACTTCACCAAGTGCATACCGTTGAAGCAGCACGCCAAGCGTTGTGTGCACCGCAGCGGGCGGCGACTCCGATCATGAACAACTATCACTTGTACGAGGAGATCGGAAGTGGGAAGTTCAGCGTCGTGTACAAGGGGCGAAAACGCCATACAATTCACTACGTGGCCATCAAATCCGTGGAAAAATGCCGTCGTGCCAAGGTGATGACCGAGGTGAACATGCTCTCGCGGCTGCAAACGCACCCGAACGTGCTGGAGTTCTACTTTTGGAACGAAACCCGCAACCACTTGTGGGTGATCAACGAATACTGCTGCGGGGGAGACTTGATGCGTCTCCTGAAGCAAGACCAAAAACTGGACGAGGAGCAGAGCCTGCGGTTTGCGCACGACATCTGCGAAGGGCTCTTCTTCGTGCACTCCCGAGGTATCATCTACACGGACCTGAAGCCGTCCAACGTGCTGTTCGACGAGACCGGACGACTAAAACTGTCCGACTTTGGCATGTCAATCTTGCTGCAGGATCTTAACAAGGTAGCAATCCTTTTTGAAGAGCATTCTTTTTGCGACAGGATTTTTGCTTTGGTGTCCCCGGTCGCTATGGATGTAAGGTCGTCAACAACTCGCTTTGCCGTTCGAAAAATACTCACTTTCCGATTGGTACGCAACATGAATACCCGTAATTTCCCGACTTTGCAGCAACAAGAGGATGGAACGCCCGTCCCGCGGCGGGGGACACCGTATTACATGGCACCAGAACTTTTCCTCGAGGACGGTATCCACAGCTTCTCCTCCGACCTGTGGTCTCTGGGGATTGTGTTTCACGAGTTCGTGACAGGAAAACCGCCGTTCCAGCCCGCGAGCTTCAAGGAGCTTCACAACATGATCCTAGAGAGGCCACCACCGCCACTCGTTGGGTTGACGTCAAAGGACTACGAGGACCTCGTGCACAGCCTGCTGGCGAAGCACCCGGGACAGCGTGCGGACTGGAACGTCGTCCATGAGCACCCAGTCTGGGGTACCGAGCGGCTTCCGAGTCAGGGTACCAGGAATGATGCTGTAGAGGTGCTGATTAATTTGATCTACGTTCAAGAACACAATCGTGTCTACGGGCGCACATACTTGTTTTTTTTTCGAACGTTGGTAAAAATTTCGCTATTTTTAAAACAACCTCCGCTTCATCACCGAACGAAGCCGAGTTCGAAACTCCACTACCAATCTTCGGAAATTTTCGCTGTCTCGCGCTCACCAGGTCGGGTGAACTCACTTCCGCCGCAGACGCACTTCGAGCGGTGGAAACGACGGGACAAGGTTGCGAGCAGCGGTGCAGGGGGTTCCGGCGCAGTGATCGTCAGCACCAGCACGAGCCAGTCTGCCTTCTCCGAGCAGGGTCGGGGTAGCGCGAGTGCTCGCACCGTGAACACGAGCACAAGTAGTGCGAATTCGACCTCCGCGTCAGACTCGCGCCAAACGGCTGGCAATGCAACCTCCAGTGCGGGAACTTCTAACGGAGATGCTGGCTCCACGGCCAACGCAAAGCGTGGGGGCAGCGCTGCGGGAATACCCACTGTAGAGGCTGGCGCACCGAAGGGCAAAGAAGGTCAGACTGATGCCGGAGCAGCGACGGATAGTAGTATCCATACCAGCAACGCGAGCACGCAGGCGTCAAAGCGCCTGGATCCATTGCGCTTGTCTGCAATAGCGCAGAAAAACCTGATACAAGAAAACCTCATTCAGGAAGAACCGTGGAATCCACAGGATTTGCAGCTCAAGGGATTCGACCAAGAGCTCAATTTCAGCGAAGATCAGCCACCTCCCCCGCCACCGGCTACTAGCGAGGGGCCGAGAGGCGGTCCGCTTATGGCCACGCGACTGGCGAGCGACAGCCGAAAACCAATGGCTTCGCCAACACAAGTCTGTCGGGCAACAGCTGGGTATGATTTGATGCGACAGCTGTATGATTTCTAGGTGCAAAAACATCAGCAGTGTGTGTATGACGAACTCTTTTGTGCATGCAGTGTCTACTTCGTCTTCTCGTGTGACTTTTTCGTAGCATGATGAACAAACATCCCGGCAGTTCATTTTTGTACAGACACTACATGTTGTTGATATTTCGCTCGAAAAATCAACCACGACAAATTATGACAGGGTTCCTCCTCCGTCAGAGATAGCCAGAAGCCCTCCGAATGAGCCGCGTGGAAGGAAACTACAGCGCAGTGCTACGGCACACGCGGAGGGCTCTGCGTACGAAAGCAGCTCGTCAAAAGACACGAAGGCGACCACGGACGCAGAGGCGAGCAACAGGGAAGCCGCGCGGGTTGAGCGTGCGACCCCATCGCAGTCGAGCACTGCGACGACGGCTGGCCGCCCGGGAGCGAAAATACAGCAAGGGGCAGCTTCAACGGCCCAAGGTGGCGGAGCTGCAAGTAGTGCTGCCCACAGTCCAGCCCTCGCTGCGGACGGGGGCGCAGCGGGCAAGGAGGGATCTCGGGGAGGTGCCGCTGGAGCAACTTCCTCGGGCACCGGAACAACGCAAGGCTCGAGCACGGGCACCACGCCAACGCTGTTCGCAACAACGACTGCGTCGAGCTCCCCCACCACGCCAACCCCTGTGACAAAGCCAGCAGTGGTGGCCACGACGCTGAGTCCGCAGCAGGGTGCGGTGGGCTACGCTAACGCCACTCCAGTGGTGAGTTCCGAGTTGCTGCAGAAGTGCCGCTCGCTCCTGAGCCACGTGGAAACCAGCGTGAGGCCCATCAGCAACAATCCCGCGATCGAGAAAATCACGTCGCCGCACCTCTCGCAGCCCGAGCTGCTACCGTTTCGCCCGCTGGCGCTCGAGGACGTTTTCGTGTGCAGTAATCAGGAGCTGGAAAGCTTTCTGACCAAGGTCTACAAATGCATCGCGCAGGGCACCATCGAGACGAAGATCATGACGCTGATCTACCTGGAAAACCTGTGCGGACACATGCAGGTTGCGGACCTCGTCGTCAACTCGAGTCTGCTCAAGCTGGTGCTGAAAATGGTTCGCGTACGCTCAACCGAACTTCGCGTGCGTCTGTGGACGCTTATCGGGCAGCTGCTCCGGCACGCCACTTTTCTGGAGCCCAACATTGCCGACCTCGGCATCTTTGAAGCACTCACCGACGCCGTCGTCCGCCACGAAGATCGGACGGTGCAGCGCAAAGCCGCTGCTGCACTCGGGGAGCTTCTCTTCTATGTCGCCACGCAGCCAAAGCCAGAACGTAAATATCCTTGTCCCACCCAAGGAGTTTGATTCTTATTTCCAGAGTTTTTGATCATGCGGAGGAGAAGGAGTGTCACAGTGCATCTTGGCTCCGGATTCTGTGGTTGCCGATATTATTCAACCACGGCAGCATTAACCGCTGCGTGTAGAGTTTAGATTGTCTCAGCTTATACCCTTGAGACGTGATCATTCCGTCGTGATGTATGAGAAGCACAATCGATTTTTAACAGCGGGAGCAGCGGCCTGGAAGGTGCCTCAAGCGACGCTGGACGGGGTGACGAAAGCGATTTTGCAGCGTGACGACGAAATCGTTGCCCACTACTCTATCAAGACGCTCGAGAACATCTCGACGCAAAGTCCCGTGGTGGCACAAAAGTGGTTCCTGAACACGCATGGCCCCGTCCTCGCGGATGCGCTGCACAAGTACGCGAAAGAAACCAAGAGCGAAGAGAACTTTCGGCTAACCTGCCTCGGTGCGTTGGCCATGGTGGCGCGCATTTCCCCCGGACTGGCGGTCAAAGCGATGCTAATCCCCTCGCAGAGTAGTAGTAGTAGTGCTTCCTCGCGGTCCTCCTCCCCGTCATCTGGCACGACCACGGGGGTCTCCGGACAGCAACAGGCAGGTGGTTCCTCCTCCTCCACCAGTGCGGCCAACAATGCGAACCGGAACAGCGCACGGTACGACTTCTCTACCATCCTCCTCGGGCTCAACGGGACGCTGGCGCCCAAGGGCAATCCATCAAGTTTTCACCTGCTGTTCGCGGTGCTGCTGCAGAAGGACAACCTGCTGCTAAAAGCGCAGCGGCAGGACCTCGAGCAGATCACATTGCACCTGCTGCAGCTGACGGCGCAGACGCGCGGGCACACGGTATTTCGCGGGAAGAGCATGCTGTTGCTCGTTCTTCTCGCCTTTGTCGACGTGCATTTTCTTCTGCTCGCGTTTGAAAACCAGTTCGCCTCGCACATCGAGAAAACCTGTGCCCGCGAGCTGGTTTCGAAAGACAACGGGAAGGAGACCGGGAGCGGCCCGACCAAGGATCGCTACGTGTCGCAATGCCTGCAGATGACTTCCGTCGTGCTCATATCCTGAGTAAAAACGTACCCACACCAGAGTTGTAATGCAAATCTGCATGCTGAAAATGTTTCTCATGCGGAGCCTCATGAGAAGCTGTTTCTAGTCGTGTTTTGCAATTTGTCATGCTCCAATCAGCATGGTATGCTAGGTCTGTGATGCTGCTGAGCTAGCTCAAACAGCACTACACTATGAATCCAGATTTGTGATGCAAAACAGCCAAAACTTGTGGATTTGTCTAGCCGATTCCCCATCTTGACTATGGTGTGGGTGCGTTTTTACTCAGGATAGCTCACCAATTTTACCTCCACTTTTCTCGGAAATCTGGCGAACGAGATGCGGCGCACGGGGTCGGGGCCGCAGCAGTCCAACGGCGTCACGAACACCACGTCCGCGCACTTCGCACGACGACTGCACCTCCCGGTGTACCTGCTCTCCTGCCCCCCGCTGCGCGCCTGCGTGATGAATGCCAAGGCGCTACCGCACCTAACCATGCTGGTGACGCTGGCGAACACGCCGCAGTGGCGCGCCACCACCGCGCATCGAGCAACGCTGCTCGTATGCGAAAACATCTCGGCGCAGGTACTACACATTTTTGCGACGACCGTTGAACAGTGCAGTCAATAGATTAAGGTAAAAAGGACCAGCGTGAGTAGACAACCATTCGAACAGGAAAAGAGTTCATCATCAGAAGTACGGCTTTGTGGTTTCACTCGCAATGGAGCAGCCAGCAGCAACTGCAGACTTTTCGTGGCATTGACTTACTTTTTATTTTTCTCGGCGGGTAAAAAAATCAGGTGCCAATGCTGTTGGATTGTGTGCAGCCGACGTTGCAGTTTCTGCATGCAATCGCGTCTCTGCTGTCCGCCGACAGCAACGAGGAGAGCATGTTCCTCGCGCTGCGGTGCTTCGGCGATATCACCGTGGCGCTGCTGAACGACGACACGCGACGCAAAAATGAAGAATACCCGGAGCAGCTGCACACGCTGCTGGCGGGAAAGTTTTTCCCGAGGCTCCCCGTCCTTTTGACCTGCGCGGACCCAGTGCCAACGGTGGCCATGCGGTTGGTCAGCTGCATCCTTGACGCAGACCAAATCCAGGCACAACCCGAGCGCTTTCGAAGTCTTTCACAAGCGCTGCGGCCGGTAAAGGAGGGCATTCTCGGGGCGCTCTCCTCGCAAGTTGCCGTGTCTGTGCACGGAGCCAACCTCGCGTCCTCGCTGTTGCGGCTTAACGAAATATCCGCGCCGCAATTGTCGGACGTACGATTATTTTCCGCATGCGTTTTCCAAGGAGGCAGGGAGCTGCACCAGCAGAGAGCTCTCTACTTCATATCCTAGCATTTTAATAATGCTCTTTCGTTCATCCTGATCGAAGAAAGAGAAACACGAACTACACGATAGAAAAATGGATGGCTTTTCATGTCGGCAATATCTTCATCAATCATGAACTGAAGGTTTTTACCCGACTTCTGGAGCTTATCTCTTCGCGAGCGGAGGGCTCCACCGCACGATTGGATGTTGCGCACCTGGAGGCGATCCTAGGTCTGATCGAGATATGTGCGAGGGATCCTCCACAGGAGCTGGGGTCACTGCTGTGCCCCCTGCTCGCCATTGCATCGCAATACATGCAATCCGCACCGGTGCTGGTCGAGCGCCTTATCAAGGTACGGCGTATACTGTGTACTGTTTTCAATCGTGCACATACAAAATCGAAGGGAGCAGGTGCAGGTCCAAATGTGTGGTCTACGTACTGGAAATAAGCGATCATACGTGAGTTGTACCCTGGTTCGACGATGACCTGTTGTGTGCGTTTTCCTTTTTTTGGAAGTAGAGCAGGAACAAAATATTGACGACACTTATCACAGGTTTGCGAGACGTTGACCACAATCATAGGGAAAGGAGGCCAAGTGACCGTCTTCGGGAAAGGCGGTACGGTCGTGCGAAGTTTGGTAACTTTGGTGGAGCGAACATCGCGTGCTGTACCTATTTCGAAATGGTTCCTCGAGCGCGTGGACGCTGGTGCGCTGTCGGCAGAGGTTCGGAAGCCTTTGGTTAGAGTTTTGCAGCAATTTGATCAGAGCCGGCCCCGCTGAGACAAACACTAACTTGTGCCTGTGATATGTAAGTATCACTGCGAGCAGCGCCGGAGAAGCGGGGGCGACCCTTTATCTTTTCCATAGTTTTCTTTTCCGCATTTTTACTACACACAACAAACTATTTGATCATACTACTAACATTCTGAAAATATGCGAAGCATAATTATCGTAATACTTCTAACCGTACAGCGCCAGCGAATTTTTTCATGGGGATTCTTATAATCCCTCTGGCGGAGCGGGAACGCTTGCAGTTTTTTGCACTAGCTCAAAAGCAAAAGCCCGTTTTACGAACGCAGGTCGTTCTCGTTTTTATCTCACAAGACAGAGTCGAACGCTTGCTGCGATCTCCCGGAGCTTCGTAGCAGGTGAAGAAATTTTGGGGCCGCTCAGCTGTTTGCTGACGTGCCATCTAAAGCATCAACATAAGTGTCGTGCACCCTGGGCTGCACCATCATGGTTCATTGGCCAGAGCAGCTTCGCTGTCGTGCCGCCGCACAGGAACACTCCAAGGGAGGGCGCACCGTACGCGAAAGATCCGTTTGTACCCGAAAAGGGTGGAATGTAATTTGTAGTTACTTGCGAAAATTCGCCTAATTACGCCTTCGCCCCCACGTTGCGGCGGCGGAAAAAACACACAAAGACGGTTTCGGTCTCGCCGAGGTACGTGACGTTGTCCCCCGCTTCGTAACTGTCCCTGTTTAGCTCATACACATCAGTGCAGGTGCCGGCCGTGGCCAGATCCGCTTGCGTGAAGGAAATGAACCGACGGACAAGCATGAGTCGAGGCTCTTCGGTTTTTGCGATACCGACTCGAGCGATGGAGCGTTTCTATGAACGTGAAGATGGCAACAACAAGAAAGAATTTGTATTGTCTTTGTGCAAAAGCCGGAACAAAGAACGGGGTAAGAAACCGCTGTAGGGGGGGAGCGTGAAATAAAACTAAAAGCCAGTACTAGCAAATCAAAACTTGTGGTGTGATCCTTTGCCCATGTTGTAAGCATGCCGTCGGCTTCCCCGCAGCGTGGCGACCAGTCGCGAGCGCCCATGTCCCAGAGCAAGGAAGCCCTGACGGCCTCCGAGAGAGCCCAGGTGTGTGAGCAGTGGGTGCAGCAATTACGGCGCGGGGTGCAGTTGGACGGCTGGGGTCAGCTGCTGGAGGCAACCGACGAGTACACAGCCCTGGCAAGCAACATTGGGGGCGTGTACGCGCGGCTCGACAGTCGCGACAAAGACGTACTGCATCGAGTGGTGCTATGCCTCTCTGCGCGTGTTCAGGCAATCTCTTCCACGGGACCCGTAGTGGGAACGCCTTCGCAGACCGAGATATCGAGCCAGGATCTACGACTGCTGGAACCAACACTGCAGGAACTTCTGACTACGCCGGTGAGAGGACCGGTCGGGACCACGCGAGCAAGTGGCAGTACGGAACTTTTTTTCTGCTTTTGTTGATGTGCCTGGCTTTGCCACTTTTCTAGTATTCGGAGGGTCCAGAATTTTTTCACACTACTTGTGTACAAGTGGAGGTTCAACATCGCTCCTGCCTCGATTTACTGAGCTACATGAAATAAAGCGGCCGCCTTGTTTCCAGCTGTCCACCACCCTATGAATCAAGGCCATTTAGACGTCGATTCAAATTGAAACGATGCGTGGCAGTCAGTCAGTTGTCACTCAGTCACAACTACAATTGCGCGCAAAACAAGAGTATATATAACCCTCGTCAACGCCATTTTCATCAGGCGCCTTTCAGCAGCAACTGCTTCCCGCCGTGGCGTCCTTTCCAATATCAAACTTCAAATGGCAATACGTGACTCCGATTGTCCCGCAGCCGGCGGAGATAACCGCCCCGGGGGAGCAAGACGAAATGCACGCGGCCGATTTTGGCTCCGCAGCACGGATGTCAACAGCACAGCACGGCCAGTTTAATAACGGTGTTGGCTCTTCCGCCGCAGCTTCCAGTTCCCTCCCCGGGCGCGCGGGGCCACCGACGGCCGAGATCGAGAGCGCACACCAGGCCATGACGCAGGTGAACGGGACGCTGGTAGTTTTGAAACTCGCGAAGATTGGGTTAAAGGACGCCGAAACCTACATCGACCCGTTTCTTACAGTGTTGGTCACCGACGGGCGAAGCAACCAGGTGATTGACCAACACGACCTCCCCGTGAACATCGCGGAAAAACGGGCCACGCACGTCCATTTTCACGACTATGCGGTATACCTGCGGGTCAGCCTGGAGGACATGCAACGAATGGGGAGTTCGTTGTTCTTCGAATTCAAGCACTACAAGCCAAAGAAGAAGAAGATATCCACCAGGTGCTGGTGCTTCATGGAGCTAAACGAACTCAAAAAGGACGAGGAGTGCGTGTTGGAGATCTACCACAAGCCCACAGACCTTAGGAAGAAAAAAATCAACCTTCACTCCGTCAAGCCGCTCTACTTCCATTTGAAACCGAGCTTTATGTCCTAGCCATCGATCTTGTTTGCAGCAGCGCGACGGAGTGGTCAACTATCTTGTAGTGGGATGCGCATTAGATAAATCTCATACATTGCTTTTTGGTGATGGTTCCATTTTTTAAAAGAATTAGTCCTCCTGTCCAAACGCGTAGAGAAAAAGGTTGAGCTAGTCCAGAAGACCGACGTGAGAGGTCCTCGCGTACTTGTACTTGGAAACACGTTTACTCGGCAGAAAAAAGTCGATGTGTTCAGTTTTTGTGTGAAAGCAAGAACGAATAGTACTCAGAAATCGGTCCAGATCCAATGGCACGAACTGAAGACGATGGTGATGTTGCGAGCAGCGTACGATGGCAATCGATCTTGTTTGAAAGCGCGCTAAATGTCTCTTCTACCAATGGATGCAGCTACCTTTTGAATTTGATCTACTCTGCATTGTTTTTCCTCCCCGTTTATTTTACCCATTTTGAAAAAGCATTTCAATAATTTCGAAACAGCAATTTTCGATTCTTAGCATCGTGTTTCTTGTGTCGGCAAATAGGCTTGTTCTGAAACACATTCACCTTGTCGAAGTTGCTGTTGATAGTGAACACGCTGAGTTTCACCTTCAGAGACTACTTATCGCTGATTTCCACCTTTTGGAACATACACTAGTTTTATTCGTCGTGCTCCAACACCGGCAAACGAAAATGTTGAGCAAGATGGCAAGACCCTTTTCGCGGGCCGCCGGGCGCCGCTGCGTATCGACGTCCAGACCGACCCGCGCCGGCATCAGCGGTCACGTTATCGGGATCGATTTGGGAACCACGAACTCCTGTGTAGCCGTAATGGAGGGCAGTCAAGCACGGGTACTTACTGAAACAAATTTGTTGCTGTCAAGATATGTCGTGCTTTCTGCACTATTTCCTTGTCTTTGTGAGCGTTGATCGTAGTGTACTACAGCGAGAAGGTGTGCCAGAATTTTCCTGGAAGATGTTGTCGCGCCCCTATTCCAAATGAAAAGTTCTAAGTTGTCTACACGTCTCGTCCCTCAGGTGATCGAAAACAGTGAAGGCATGCGTACGACACCCTCGGTGGTGGCTTTCACTGATTCGGGCGACAAGCTGGTGGGAATCCCGGCAAAGCGACAGGCGATTACCAACCCCGAGAACACGTTGTTCGCGTGTAAGCGGCTCATCGGTCGCCGGTACGACGACCCTGCGACGAAAAAAGATATGAAAAATCTTCCCTACAAAATCATCAACGGAAACAACGGCGACGCATGGGTCGAGGCTCGCGGAGAGAAGTACAATACTTCTGAGCTTCCAGATTCATTTTGCACCGATTTTATTTGTCGCGTGCTGACTGGTTCCTAGTAGAAGTATCTAATCGCGAAATAAAAAATTCAGGACCTGTGTGCTGCGGACTATATATGCATATGAAAACAAGTCTGGTGTAGTAGTAGTTCGGAACAAGCACCAGCCCTTGCAGCTTCGTATGAGTAACAAGACTGAGAACAAATCGAGAGAAGTAGATCCAGTGCGTGCAATCGAACAACATATACTAAATCACAGGTACAGCCCATCCCAGGTGGGGGCGTTTGTGTTGACGAAGATGCGGGAGACCGCGGAGAGCTATTTGGGCAGCAACGTGCAGAACGCGGTCGTCACCGTGCCCGCGTACTTCAACGACGCGCAGCGTCAGGCCACGAAAGACGCGGGCAAGATTGCGGGGCTGAACGTGCAGCGGATCATCAACGAGCCGACGGCCGCCGCGCTGGCCTTCGGGATGGATAAAAACGACGGCAAGACCATCGCGGTGTACGACCTGGGGGGCGGGACCTTCGATATCTCCATTCTGGAGATCTCCGGCGGCGTGTTCGAGGTCAAGTCCACCAACGGGGACACCTCCCTTGGCGGCGAGGACATGGACCACGTCATCCTGAACCACCTGGTGGACGAGTTCAAGAAATCGAACGGCATCGACCTCACCAAGGACAACCTCGCCGTGCAGCGGTTGCGGGAGGCCGCGGAGAACGCCAAAATCGAGTTGTCCAGCAGCATGCAGACGGACATCAATCTTCCCTTCATCACCGCGGACGCGTCGGGGCCCAAGCACCTGCAGCTGAAGCTCACCCGCAGCAAACTCGAGAGCCTCGCAGACCCGCTGCTCAGCCGCACCAAGGCACCCTGCACCAACTGCCTCAAGGACGCGGGCCTGAAGAAGGAAGAAATTGACGAAGTTCTGCTGGTAGACGACTGTCTTTTCTTTCTTTTCAGAATGAAACTTGTTGTAAACACGCCCCGGCAAACGCAAATTTGCAGCGGCCAATATTCTTTTTGTATGTGTATCATCAAATCGTCCACTTCTGTGCTTGAGGTGGAACAAGCCAAAGTGATGGAAATAAAGTAAAAGTTGTTTAAAAGTGTGTAAAAAAAAACTATGGTCTAAAGTTACTTTTTCAAAAATTTATACGCAGACAGGGAAATAGAAAAAATCGAAATCCCCGACACAGGATCTTCCTCGCAATTCTCCAAAGAGAAAAGCTATACCTTTTCTGAACAAAAACCGTACACAGGTCGGCGGTATGACGCGTATGCCGGCGGTTTCGAAGATCGTGAAGGACATCTACGGGAAGGAGGCCTGCAAGGGCGTGAACCCGGACGAGGCGGTTGCGGTGGGCGCGGCGATCCAGGCCGGGGTGCTGAAGGGCGACGTGAAGGACATTTTGCTGCTGGACGTGACGCCGCTCTCGCTCGGGATCGAGACGCTGGGCGGCGTGTTCACGCGGTTGATTCCGCGCAACACCACCATCCCGACCAAGAAGCAGCAGACCTTCTCCACCGCGGCGGACAACCAGACGCAGGTGGGCATCAAGTGCTTCCAGGGCGAGCGCGAGTTCGCGGCGGACAACAAGCTGCTGGGGCAGTTCGATTTAGTCGGTATCCCGCCCGCGCCCCGGGGCACGCCGCAGATCGAGGTCACCTTCGACATCGACGCCAACGGGTGCGTGAACGTGTCCGCCAGCGACAAGTCCACCGGGAAGAAGCAGAACATCACCATCCAGAGCAGCGGCGGGTTGTCGGACGGGGAGATCGAGAAAATGGTGCACGACGCCGAGAACATGCGGGAGGCGGACGAGAAGCGAAAACAGGGCGTGGAGGCCCGGAACCAGGCCGAGAGCTTCATCCACGTGGTGGAGAAGCAGATGGACGATTTCAAGGACAAGATGACGGACTCGGATAAGGACGACCTGAAGAAAAAAATCTCCGCATTACAGGAAGCCCTCGGCGGGGACGACACGGACAAGATCACGGAGTGCAAAAAGGAGCTGGAGCAGGCCAGCTGGAAGGTGTCGCAGAACGCCTACGGCCAGAGCTCAGGCTCTTCAACTGACAGCAACAGCAGCACGGGGACAGAAGAAAACAAGGAGGAAGAAAAGAAGTAACGGAAGAGTTCTTGCAACATCCGACAATGAAGATCTTCCTGCGACAACTACCCCGAGTCTTTTGTACAAGAACCAGCACTTTCGTATTCGTATTGGAGCTCCTTCATCTTCAATGGTTCACTATATCCAAACAATAACGACAAAACGCGACAGTAAACGATTCTTGCTCTTCTAACAGACAAGGTACACTTGCCATGATACAAGTGTACCGAGAATGATTTTCCTTCTTCGACGGACGACACAGATCTTTGTATCTATGGGTATCGACTAAAAAAGAAGTTCGCTTCGATCGCGACAAAGAGCAGAACACGACTTTCTTTCTTTCTTTCTTCATCGAAAATGTAACACACCCGCACAGTGTGCAATGCAACTCCACATGCACATGCTAGTGATGATTATTTCGTCTTCTATACCCCCAATGTACCTTTTTTTGTAGAGATTGATTATTACCTTCTGAGGTAATTTTTCTAGTGAAAAGAAAAGGAAAAACTGACGAAATTATGGTATGCAGAGCGCCCGCGGAAAAGAAGCAAGGAGAGGCGATGGGTCCTGAAATGGGCGCAAATATTTCCGATGTCCAAAAATGATTGAAAGACCAGATTTTCTTGACAAGCTGTTTTCTGACGTTCTTCTGAAGTTTGTTACCGCCCCGGTAGGTGATTACTTTGATTGTTTTGAGAACGGATGTTGTCGCGCCCGCGATAGTACCAACCTCGCATTGTGAGCAGCCTCCTGGTTCCCTCAGGGCCTAACACTTGGTGTTCCCTTGCATCTGTGTCTGTTATCATCATCAAGGCGATGTCCAACATGTTGCATTGCATTGCATCCTGCTTCTACACGCCACATTCTCTCGCATGCGATGAACACTTGGAAGAAGAGGTGACTTTAAATGTCTCGTCTGCTTACGGTGGGACAGAGTCAAAAGCTTGTCAGGAGTACAAAAGTTTCTCTCCGGCCAACAAATTTTTAGCTGGCTATGTTTCTCAAATGAAGATGCGTGGAACCACACGGTTCATCTTGTTCACCAACGCCCACAAGGCAACGAAGGGGTACTTATGATGAAGGAAGTACAGTGGTAACGACAAATATACTAGAAGAGCAACATTGATTCGATCTAATCAAACTCGACGTCGAAGAAACTTTTCACAAGATGGCGGACGACTTCGACGATCCGTATGGGTATGCGGATTTTAATGACATCGACGAGTACGATCCGCATGCGGTCGAGGAAGAATCTCCGGAGGAGGCTCTCGCACCAGATGCGAAGGCCGGCGACGAGCCAAGTGCGGCCGACGGGAAAGCCGCGGGTGACGCAAAGGGTAAAACGGATGCCGCTGTTGATGGAAATAAAGACAAGGCTGCAGGCGGTTCGACAAAGCCCAAGGGAGGAGAAGATGCTGCGGGAGGCTTTGTGGACACGGGAGAAAAGTTCACGGCGGACGGTCGCAAGGCGCCGCTATTGGATCTGGATTTTTCCGTCCGGGACGAGCGCGACATCGACACGCTGCGTGAATACGAGATGGACAACCTGCACAGCGGTGCGAAGCTGGTGCAGCGCCGGCCGCGGCTGCTCACCGAGATCACCGCGCGACAGCAGTTGTGGCACGGGCTGGATCACGGATCCTTCATGTTGGAACGCGTCCTGGACCTCGAGCACACGCTGGGCTTTGTGGACGACGTGAACGACATGGACAGTTGTAATTTGTTCTGCGGAGGAGCAGGTGGACCAAATAACGGAGCAGTAGCTGGCGCCAGCAGTAGTTCCTCCAGTAGCAGCAGTAGCACTTCTTCCTCGTCGACCTTCTACGGGGCTGACGTGGGCAACATTCTGGCACGGCTGACGGAGAACGAAGCCGCCCGGGCGATATCAACTGTAAAAATGTCTGGGTCTGGAAGAATGCAAGTTTTTGATGCAGGTTTTCCATGACCCATGAGGTCTGGAATGCGAGACCCAGCATGACAGATTTTTTGAGGTCTCTATCATGCCTTTCCTGCATGAGAAACTCCCTCTCAACTTGGTCAAAAGCGGACAGCTTTTAGTACTCACGCAACACAGTTTTTTGCATCATTCTGATTTAGCACGACAAGTTCTAATCTTCCAGACCCAGACATTTTTACATTTGATAGGCGAAGAAGCAGGCCAACTTGGCAGCGGCGCAGAAAAAGCGCGCGCAGGATATAACCCGCTCAGGTGTTACAATCTCAAACGTTACAATAGAATATGGAAATCTGTGATGCAAGAGTGCATGATCTAGCCTCTTCCTACAGGATTGCGCATGACAAGTTTCGGAGCTCCAAGCCGCACTATAATCTGGCGAAATTTGTATTGCAGAAAGTGGAGCGCTCTGCGAGTTTGTCATGCTCCTCATGCAAGACATATTGTAACGTCTGAGATTGTAACGTTTGAGCAGGTCATACAGGACCGGCGGCAGCTGGAGCTGCGCAAGCAGAAAGAGCAGAGCGCGGGTGAGCACCTGAACAAGAAGGGCCTCTGGGTGGACCGGTACGCGCCCGCGTCCTACATGGACCTGGTTTCGGACGAGAACACCAATCGCATCGTGCTCGAGTGGATTTCCGCCATCGAAAAGCTCAATTTCGGCAAGGCGCTCACGGCCCCGTCGGGAGAGAAGGTCGTGTGGAAACCCTGGGGCTACCAAAAGGTCACGGTGGAAGAAGCGGGCGTCGACGAGGAAAGTCACGTGCCCCGCGTCCTGCTCCTCGGCGGACCCCCCGGCGTGGGGAAAACCACCTTGGCAAGGGTACTTGTGTCCGTTTGCGTAGGTGTAGTTGTGTGTGACTGTCCAGTAGAGAAGATTTTTTGCGTAATATCTGAATGAAAGTAGTTGCGTACTTCGTCGTTTGGTTGTTGTTGATCCAAAGCGTGCGAACAGGTTTCGAGTCCTGCTCATTAGTTCTTACGTACGCTTTCTGTAAAAATTCAGGTTTTGGGAAAGCTGCGGGGCTATCAGGTGAAAGAGTCGAACTGTTCCGAACTGCGCACGGCCGCGGAAATGGCAGCGCGCGTGAAGGAGGTGTGCAGCCTGGGCGAGAACTTCGACAGCTCCCGAGCCGCGCGACGGCGGGCGCAGCAGCGCCAGCCGGTGTTCGAAAACGGGGTGTTGTTGACGGAGAAGGAGCTGTGGATGCGGGAAAACAAGGCGCCGCTCCTGATCTTGGACGAAATCGACGGCATCGCCAAGACGAGCGGCGGAGACGGTAGCAACAAGACGATCTCGGCGCTGCTGAAGATCATTGACCAGGACAAGAAGGAGAAAGACTGCACGAAGTGGCGCATTCGGTCGCCCATCATCGCGATTTGCAATGACATGAAAAGTAAGGTGTTGATCGACCTGAAGAAGTACGCGCAGGTGGTGGAGATCGAGGGGAGCGCGAACACTAAGCTGCAGAACCGGTTGCGGGAGATCATGCGGCTGGAGAAGGTGCAGGTGCAGGAGGGCGCACTCGTCGACCTCATCCGCGAGTTCCACGCGGACATACGCGCCTGCCTCAACGCACTGCAACTCCTGTCTGCGAGTCACCCCATCATCGATACCAAGATCGTGCAGCAGTACCTGAACCGCGGGACGCTCAAGGGGGAAGACGCGCAGATCGCGGACCTCTACAAGTGCTGTCTGAGACCGCTCAGCCTCCGCGGCAAGAGGAACGTAGCCCTGGATCCCCGGAACAGGCTGATGGAACTGGCAAAAGCCTTCGAATTCCGCCCAGTCGCTTCGGTACTTATCCATACCAGCACCTGGGATGCTTTTCAATTTATTTCCTTCGACTCCGCCGCTTGATTGGTGATGGAGGGTCATCGCCGTTGAGCAGCGTATTTATTGAGTACTCACCCCCTCATAACGACGTGGCTGTACTAGTACCGATGAATTAGATATAGTACTTTTTTCTGTAAGACGAACCCCCCGTGAGTCACTGTGAAGGTCATGATGACTATACATACTTTGCAGGACTTTCTCCGGCACTTATTTGGCGTACCGGTCCGGAAGCGTGCGCTACGAACCTCGACTGCCCTGTCCCGCTTTTCCCGAGGCGAAGGCCTGGACCACCTCGGTTTCGTGGAGAACGCGTGGGAACTGAAGAAATACGCCTTGTCTGTGCCCCTGCTGTACGCGAGCGCGCGGTGTGCCCCGGAGAACAGCGACCGCCGGTTTCGTGCGCGCAAAGCGACGACGGACCGGCATTTTGACCTGGTCGACAAGCGGCGCGTGTTCGAGGGCCTGATGGAAACCATCAAAAGCCCGCCCGCGGAAATCAAGCACGCGAAAGACCTGATGAGTGGACCCGCGGCCGCCGCATTTCAGGAGACGCTGGTGCAAGATGCTAGTAGTTCTTCTACGGAGATGAAACCGCGCGGCAGCACTAACGCGGCCGCGCAACAGCGCGCGAGCGCGATCCAGAACGCCAGCAAGACGAGGGGCAGCAAGAAGACCCAGATTTGCCCAGAGGACCAGCAGGAGCTGTACGCTCTTTTCGCCAGGCTGATGCAGGTGCGAAACTACCGGGAGGTGCACAGCACCTCGCTGTCGGTGAAGAGCCGCGATCTCGCGTTTGTGGCGCTGTGCGTCAAGCCGGAAGAAGGCTTCGCGTGGCACAAGGGCTACAAGGAGCGGAGCACGATGGAGAGTCGTTTTCTCGATCCGGCTCACGCGCTGCAGCCCTTGGAAACCGCGGTGCGCCTGATGTGCGACTTTTTCTGCCAGTGGAGTTTCGACGAGTGGAGCGAGCGGTTGTGCCTGCAGCCCTGCTTGCCCTTGCTAGCTTTCCCGTACAAAAACCCCTTTGAGTTGGAGGAAATGCACGGGAGCGCGAGCCTGCTGCTCTTCGGGGACGAGAAGCTGCAGGAAGCCCGGCGACGCAAAAACGAGATCCGCAACGGGATTTTTCAGAAGGAAGCCGAGCACGAGACCAAGGTGCGACTGCAGTTGGCGCTCGAGGATCTGAACGCGGAATTCCGTGCGCAGCAAACCAGGATCGAAGCGCAGCGTCGGGAATCGCTCAAGCGGCTTTCCGCGCTGCAAGAGGCGCGGCTCTCCGCGGCCGGCGGCTCGGGGAAGCTGGCCCAAATGCGAAAAAACAAGAAGCAGGCCAAAGCCGAGAAGCCGACGTGGCTCATGTTTCAAGAGGTACAGAAACCCGTCGTAAAGGAGATTGCGGTCAAAAAACCCACGAAGAACCACAAAGCGCCCGTGTGGCTGCAGTACTTCGACGGCCACACTAAGGCGGTTTACCGTCCTCTGAAGATGTCGCGTTTTCTTAGCTCATGAATGTAGCTACGGCATCAAAGGGCGGTGTGGGTCTAAAATTTCATCAGTTCCGTGATGGAAATCGCAAATACACCACCATGGAAGAAACTGGAAAAAAAACAGATGAAATGCTGCGGACTAACGCATGCAAAAGTGCTGGACAGCTGCTGTTCCAGATTACGCTATTGCCCCCCGATCTTGAAAAGAAGAAACGCAAAAGTTGTATCAAGTACGATCCTGGCACTTGATGTAGCGGGTGCAACAGCCGATAGCAGAACTGTTTCTCGTTCTCGTAGTTCTTTATTTTTCCCTGCCTATTTTTATATTCCCGACAGCGTCTCTGTCATGATGCCACGTTTTTAGTAGTTCCTGTGATGGTCGAAGTCGCTGGTCTTGCGCCATGCGGCATCTGCGTGCTAGCTTTCTGAGGTTCTGAAACAGACACCTGATCTATCACCTTACTATTTCCACGATAGAACATCGTCGAGCAGAAAGAGAATCATGAAGAACGTTACGCTCGGCAGCGTGGTCGAAACCACGCTTCTGGAGAGCCGGCGCTTTTTCAAGGAGGACGTGCCCGAGTTGCTCGCGCTTACCGCGCGCTCCCTGCAGAAGAACAAACTTTTCCCAACTTCTTGGAAAGAGTTCTCCTCCTACTCCCAAAGCGACTGGCTCGACGTGATTCCGGTTGTATGCGGCATTCTGGTTGCCGCATCCTGGCTCCTGTACTACCATTGGTTTCCGAACACCAATTACGGAAAGGGGGCGGCGGGCCGCTACGAATACCGCGTCACGCGGTCGGTGCTGCTTCGCGCACAGGCGCTCTGCTATTTCTGCGGCTTTCTCACGTCCGTGTACCAGCACCGCACGCTCTGGGGCGAGCACGGGTTGCTTCCTGCGAATCCGCGCTCGAACCGCCCCACCCCCATGTTCGACTGGTTCGGCTTCGGCGACCTGCAGCTGGAATTTGTGTCACTGCTGGGCTTGTTTTTCTGCGTGTTGCTCGTGAAGTACGAATCGATGTTTCCGGCGGCGGCGTGCTGGGTGTTGTACTTGAGCATCGTGAACATGCAGGCCCCCTTTACGTACAGCTACGGCTGGGAGTGGCTGACCTGCGAGGGCGGGTTCTTGGCCATCTTTCTCTGCTCCCCGCCGTTCCTGCGGAAGCCGGCCCAGCCCTCCCTGTTCGTGGTGATGCTGTTCCGGTGGCTGGCGTTCCGGCTGCTGATCGGGGCCGGCATGAGCAAGGTCGGGCGCAACAGTTCCGCCTGCTGGCGCGAGCTGACCTGCACGACCACGCACTACTTCACCCAGCCGATCCCCAACCCGCTGAGCTGGTACTTCCACTTCCTGCCGTTTGCCGTGCACCAAATCGAGGTCGCCATGACCTTTTTCGAGCAGCTGGTCGTACCGTACATGATGCTGATGCCCTTCTATCCTATGTAAAAACGTCCCCACCCCATAGTTGTCATGCAGATCGGCGTGCTAAAAATGTTTGTCATGCGGAGCCTCATGTGAAGAATTATTTAGTCGTGTTTTGGAACTTGTAATGCTCCAATCAGCATAATAAGCTAGATCTGTGATGCTGCTGGACGAGCTAAACAGCATTACACTACGAGACCAAACTTATCATGCGAAACAACCAAAGCTGGTTGATTTGTATAGCAGATCCCCCATCTTGACTATGGAGTGGGGAGGTTTTTGCTCAGGATACCTTCCGCTGCACCCGCATCTTCGCGGGCCTGGTAGAAATTTTTTTCCAGCTCTGCATCGTCGGGACGGGCAACTACGCGTGGATCAACTTCGTGGGGGCCACGCCTTGCCTAGCGCTGTTCGACGACAGGTTTCTGCTGGATGTCTACCAGTGCGGCCCGCTCATGCTGCGGAAAATTGTTCTTGCACCCTTGACACTGTTTGCCAGTAGAAAGAAGGAAAAAAGAAATAAATCCGCGTCACTTCTAGTAGACACCGCAAAGCAAGTGCAAGAACTGCCCCAGGACGGCGCGCCGACCGCCAATCAGCTCGAGACGACACTGAAAAAGGGCGAAAGAAAGCAGGATTTAAATATGTCCGCAAGAGTGAGCATCGGTGCCATCGTCTTTGCCCCAATATCCTACTGCGCTACCGCGGTGAAGAAAGTGTACCTGTTCGTCTACGCCACTGCGGTAGTTGTGCTGACCCTGTTTATGGTGTACAAGAGCCGCGAGCCGCTGAAGGAACTGTACTCCCCCGCACCTTGGATCAATAATTACGACAACTACTTCTTCATGACGTCGCAGGGCGTGTTCGGGTTCATCAACAAGTTGCGCGTGAATCTGGTACTAGAGTACCGGTATGAAGACGACGAGGATGCGGAGTCTTCGTGGCGGCCCTTGGACTTCAAGTGCATCCCGGGGTCGCTTGGGAAGCGGCCCTGTTTGCTGTCCCCCTATCATTCCAGGCTCGACTGGGAAACCTGGATCCGCACCACTGCCTCCTTTGAGCACGTCATTGACCAGTATCCAAGGGAAGTTGTGGGCCAGGTAGGAAGTTTTCTTTCTTGTAGTAGCCCTGTGTGTCGCTGTCGTTGAGGTTCTGATCCAAAAACTCTTGGTGCCTCGAACAAATAGACGGAAATTTGTGCTGGTGGTAGACGACCGCCTGTATCGACTTGTAACTCCAAATCTAAGAGATAGAGAAAGGGATACATTTAATAAATCAGGCACTGCAGCAGAACCTGCCAGATTTTTTGCAAATCCTGATCGATCGCCTGCTTCATGGAGACGAGAATGTCGGGCGGCTAATGGACCATGCTAGCGTGCGTGAGATGTACTACCCTGATGGAACAACCACGACGAACGATAAAGCTGCAGGAGAGCAGCTGCAAAAAAGGTTGCCTGCCGCAATCCGGACCTCCTTTTATCTGTACGAGTTCCAAGAACTGAGTGACAAGCAAGACTGGTGGCTGGCGCCGAGCGTTGCTGTCTCCTCGGCCCTCAACTGGTACAAGCGAACCCCGCTGGACCTCCCCGGCCAGCAAGGAGTGCACACGCGCAAGGGGAAGAAGCAAACGGCGTACCCAGAGAGCGACGACTGGCGCATCACGATCTGTGTCCTCGCGGCCATTCTGGCTGCGACCATGATGCCTTCGTCTTCAGCTCCTAGTGCTCTTTCGCTGGTAGCAGAACTGGATGGCGCGCCAGAAGAGGAGCAGCTTGCGGTTTTTACTAGTGCTACCAGCAGAACATCAAGTACTTCTCCGTCGCTGGTAATCCGATCGAAAAAAAGTGGTGATGTCAAGACTGGTAAATCCGCAACGCTCCTCGATGAGGAAAAGGAGCAAAAGCAATCCTCTAAACAGGCGAAAACCTCCGCGTCCAGCAGCAGCAGCAGCGGTCCCTCGGCAGGAGGAGAGGGAGAGGCCGCTGGTGCCAACGAGTCGTTATCCACAACAACCTCCGAAACCGAGCCGAGTCCGAAGAACTCAGAAAGCCGCCCCACCGCAGCTCCGGCACGGACGGCGGTGGGATACCGGGCGACCAGCCTGTTTCGGCAGGTCGCGGTGCTCGTCTTGGCGTGCGCGGTGTGCGGACTGTGCCTGCTGGCCGATTATCCGGGATCGTGGCTCACTGTGTTTGACACGCGCGCCCGGTCCACCGGTCGGGCCGTGCTTGCAATAAATCGCAGAGTTGTCGGCGTTCTCCGCTTGGGGTCTGTGCGAGGCGGCTTTCTACCAACGGTCGTCGCGCCCGTGGTGGGCGCTCACTACGAAACCTTGTTTCAGCTGCTCACGCTCGTGGACACGGTCTATCTGCCCTCGCACAAAAGCCTTGTTAAGAACATGACCACGGCGATCGTCGTCTTGTCGTTTCTCAAACCGCCGACGGAAATCTTCCGAACTGGCAACCTCGCGCGCGGTGCGCTTGCGATTGCTCTGGCCTACAGCGTCTCACAAGTCCAGTGAAATAAGTATATAAAGCGACTCCGACTGCGAAGGTTGCGACAGCCATCATGCTCATCCTTATACATTATCTGAACGATGTGTAGACGACAGAAATTAAAAAGCAGACGGCGACGGCGCGCATCGACAATATTGACGTACTTCAAATAAAGACTTTCCCTTTCCTGTGGGTTTACTGTCGATTTTGAAGGAGCGAAGCACCTCCGCGACTACGCACGTTTGTTTGCGGGCGCAACGAATTCGTCATACGGATTGGCGCTCACGCCTAGCTCGGTGTTCCTCTAGAAAAACGCCTCGCGTTCTGCTTCCACCAAAGCAAATATATATCATGACCAGAGGGAAAATTGTGTATTCCCAGCGGACCTGTACGGTCAAAAGGAGAAGTCAGAAAGAGGGTTTGTTGCACAACTGCAAAACTTCGTTTGTTGAGTTGCGGACACCGTCAAACCGCTGCGACGGAACATATTACATATCTGTTATCCACTCACACTCTGCAGCTGGTGGTAAACAAGCTACAAAATGGTATTTTGTTCCCGAGACTATTTCTAATTGGAGTGGGACCTGGTAGCATGACCGCGAGTGATCTACTTGGGAACTAGCAGCTACTGGAAGATGAAGATGAATCAGTCGCTCGAGGTAGCACAACGCAGAAGAAGGGGCCACTCCTGAGGCGTTGGTGGCGGCCACGTACGGGACGGTCACGGGCAGCACACCCGCCGGCGGCTCGAATTATCATGGGTACTGATAAGCCTTTGTCCGACCACAGTTGAAAACTATGGGTAACCACATCAGTACCCTCTGTCCGACGGACCACTTGTATCAAGACCGGAACTTTTCCACCAAGTTCGAGGTCGATGAGTCGGCGGCGATCGGGGCCGGGAAGTTTTCCGAGGTGTACCTGTGCTGGCGAAAGGAAAAGCCGGAGAGCCGGTACGCGGTGAAAGTGCTAAATATCCGCAACGAGGACCACCAGAGCGTGGAGCGAATCTATGAGGAGGTGCGCATCATGCAAGTGCTCGGCCGGCACCCGGGCCTGGTGCAACTGATTGATTTCGACGACACCTCGCCGGCAAGCCTACGCGTGGTGTTGGAACTCTGCGAGGGCGGGGAGCTCTACGACCGCATTCAGCAGCGCACCTTCTACCCCGAGAAGGACGCAATTCAGTTGGTCACAAACCTGTTGGAGGCGGTCGCCTACATCCACGCGAAAGGCATTATGCACCGAGACTTGAAGCCAGAAAACATTCTGCTGCTCTCCAAGGCGTCGCACACAGACATCAAGATCAGCGACTTCGGCCTCGCGAAAGCCAGTATTTTTTCCATTGCCAATTTCATCTTTGCTACATTTTGATTCGAGAAGGTTGACTGGGGGGGAGGTAAAGAAAAATCCAGTAGCGTCGTGATTGGGGCAAAACCACTTGTAAAACAAGTGGCGTAGTAGCACCGTGATTCAGCTATTTCATGCGCGCCATTTCAGATGGTTGCGGGAACGCAACCCCGACGGTATGCTGGGTTCCCGGGCTGTCGTTTTTGTGCAACGCCAAAATCTTGCCAGAAACCACAATCACAACCCTTCCCCCGATGGTACAGGCTCGCTTAAGAGGTCGAAGCCGGATAATTGACCGAGTCGGCCACACCGGACGAATCACCGAAGTCCGCGGATTTGGGTGCTCTCGGCGTTCTCGTGTTCTCGCGTGCCCGCTTTTGGCGGCTAATCCGCACGCTACGGCCTCCGAGAACAGAGCTAGAGCAGTGCTCTCGCTCTGTTCTCGCGTGCCCGCTTTTGGCCGCTAATCCGCACGCTACTCGCCCGTATTGGGACGTCGGGCTGGAGCGAGTCACACCGGGCGACGTCCTGCCGGAGTTGACGCCGAGCACGGCGCCGGCGATGCCGGCACGAACCGGGTGCGGGTTGTGGCTGGACCCGGCCAAGAAGTGCCTCGCGTGTGGCACCCGGCTGCCGACTGATGGAACCACCCCGATCACGGCGCTCGTCTATGACGGGGCGAACTGGCGCGCAATCAATACGCGGCGCAGGCTCCCAAGCCCGGCAGAGACGACGCGGCCGAGAACAACAAACCCAGCGGCCCGGTTATTGTTTGCCTTGCTTGCCTTGCTTGCCTTGCTTGCCTTGCTTGCCTTGCTTGCCTTGCTTGCCTTGCTTGCCTTGCTTGCCTTGCTTGCCTTGCTTGCCTTGCTTGCCTTGCTTGCCTTGCTTGCCTTGCTTGCCTTGCTTGCCTTGCTTGCCTTGCTTGCCTTGCTTGCCTTGCTTGCCTTGCTTGCCTTGCTTGCCTTGCTTGCCTTGCTTGCCTTGCTTGCCTTGCTTGCCTTGCTTGCCTTGCTTGCCTTGCTTGCCTTGCTTGCCTTGCTTGCCTTGCTTGCAATGCCTTTCTTGCTTGCCCTTCTTGCTTGCCCTTCTTGCTTGCCCTTCTTGCTTGCCCTTCTTGCTTGCCCTTCTTGCTTGCCTTTCTTGCTTGCCTTGCCTTGCCTTGCGAAATATTCGCGGCCCGCCATCTTCGTTGCTTCGGTTTTGCCGTCTCCCGGGCTTGTCTGTCATTTTGACCCGTTCGACACGCCCCCACGGCCGAAAGCAGTGCAGCAATCGGAAATGCAGGGGCACGCGTCGGCCAGGGTTTTATACGCAAAACGGCGAACGCTACAGCACGACGACGCCGGAGCGTTTCCATTACGGGCCGGACGCGAAGGCGTTCGCTCGGTGACAAAAGCGCATCATCCTCGTGGCGGAGTGCTGCGGGTTCGCGCTGGGATACGCAAAGCAGTTGTGCCGCCGCATCCTCCGGACTAAGTGCAACAGCCAGGCGGAGGCGCGCGCCATCGAATTGGCCTCGTGCCCACATCTCGACCCGCTGACGCTCCGCAGTTACCTGAGCAGTCTTTTCTTCCTCTCCTGCTCGTGGAAAGATAAAGACCAAAGCCCAAGACCCGATACCAAGCGACCGCCCGCGGCGCGGGTCAGTGAGCGCGGACTTTCGCCGAGTCTTCTGCGCCGCGAATGACGCCCCCGGTTTCAGGCAAGACAAGCCGCGGCGCTTGAGTTGCCTGCCAGAGGCAGCGCCAACCACGGGCGGACTGCCTCCATTCCGAAAACAGGAAGCGCGACGCTTCCGCTCTTGCCAGGTAAGGCCCAGATCGCGCCGCGCCGCCGTGATTCACTTTTTACCTCCCAGCACTCAGCGGCCTCTTTGATTAAGTATGTTGTTTGTGTCTTTCTAGCGTTGTTTAGTGTTACTACAACTGCAAGCAAAAGTACGAATGGATTTATGCTGTGCACAACTTCACCCATTCTGGTCTTACAGGTCGAGACTTCCCTCGGAAACTGCCGCGATCGAATTCGATATGCGGCAGTGACTTCTATCTCGCACCAGAGGTTATTAAGCAGGAGGAATACGGACGAGAAATTGACGTTTGGTCCATCGGCATCGTGACCTACGTGCTCCTCTCTGGCTCCCTGCCATTCTTTCACCAAGTTCTGCACAAACTGTATAATTCCACACTACGTCGAGAATAATGAATGTCTTCTTCTGTTTAGTGTGTTTCCTTGAGCAAAAAGAAGCAAGATGCAGAAAAACGTGAATGCAAAACGCACTCTTGCAGTCCGATAAACACTCAGACGAATTCATATCGAATACATCCATTACAGGTACAGACAAATCGTGGAGCGCGACATTAATTTCCCAACCGCCGCATGGTCAAATGTCTCCACCGGCGCACAGGACTTTATTCTGCGCTTGTTGCAGATCCGCCCGGGGGATCGTTTGACGGCTGAAGGGGCGCTAAATCATCCATGGCTCCGCCGACAAACGCAATCTTTCTGTGTCGGACAGCAAACGATGGCACAACAGTATCGGTTTTGAAAGCAATCAGGCGATTTGTTGTCAAACATCGATTGGCGGGGAATCTTATTTATGTGGTGTTCGGAGTGGGGCTGTATTTTTTTCTCTCTCGTTTCTTTTTTGTAGAATTCCTTTTGTTTCCCGAACCGGATCAGCAACTGACAAAAGATCACATGCCCGCTTGACTGCCCTTTTTCCGCTTTTTTTGAATATCGGATTTGTTTCATCGAATTCGATTCGTTGCGTTTTGTTCTGCATTTTCATTTGAATTTCTATACTCTCTGCTTTCAAAAAGGCGCAGGATGATGAGGCGTTTTTGATGCGTGGCCGCGGAACAAAGTGCTAGAATGAGCCGCTATTGAGGCTCGTCGGCGTACTACACCGGCGTCGACGCACGCCAGAATGCTTTCCGTGCGCAGGTCAACGTCTGCGACCGCGGTGTGCCTGTCTCTCCTGGCAACCCTACACGAAAGTGGTCGCAGCGCGAATGCCCTCCTGGGAGCATCAAGCTCTGGAGGACGTGCCGCACGGTCTACTGCCAGAGCAGGTAGGACAACATTTCAGCGTCGGCAGGCAGTAGAGCCATCAACATCGCCGCCGACTGTGGCACCTGCTCCTACCGAGGCGGAGCTCACAGATGACGTCGATTACGCACGAGATGCACCGTCGTCAGCCGAAGCTTACCACAGGGCGGTTGCGCCCCCAGACGGCCGCATGTCGCTGTCTCCGCAAGATGCTGCGCGGGCAGCACAGACCGACGACGCTCTGGACCACCATCATGTTTCCGCGGACTTCGATCCCGCGTCGTCTTTCGTGGGTGCTACCTGTGCGCAGATCTGCAGCGAGCAGTGTATCCCAAAAACGGTTGGAGAGGTACATTTCCATCTAGCGCAAATAAAAGTTGTTGTAAAATACTTGAATACAGTTACAGCTTCCTGTTTCTCTTTCTGTCTTTCGTATGCCTGAACCGGTCTACTACTTTCAAGTAACTATTGCAAGTACGCCCGTTCTTCCCGTTGTTGCCAAGAACTACAACTATTTCTGAAGGAAGTGGCGTCGCTGAGTTTATATACGGCTTGCAGTGGCGAGTCCCTGCTCCTGTGATGTATGTTTCTAACTACTTTATATCCGAACGCGTTTCTTTCACGGCCAAACCTTCGTCCCTCGTGGAAACCAAAATAAATTTCCAAAACAGGAGTTCACTGACTTTGCGGGCGTTGTGGGGCACAAGCTGAGTTCGCTGATTCCCGACAGCTTGGAGAAGGGCGTTGAGGCAGTGGGAGACTATGTTACAGACGTCGGTAAGGCTTTAGCGGCCCAGAAGCGGTCCTTTCTGCAGCGGTCCGCAAGGACGACAACTACAACCTCTGAGATTCTAAAAACAAAAAATCACTCATCTGACTGTCAAGCGAGATGCGAGACGCTGGTGGACCGGTGCAGCGACCTGATGGACAGCTCCGACCGGATCCCGGAGCGTGCGGAAGATGTTGCGGTGGACCCCGCCGTGATGCGGTGCCAGGACATGGCGAAGCTGCAGTTTATCGCGAAGCACGGCAACGTGAAGTACTCGACCAAATTCGGCGTGCCGCCGACGTTTTCTCAGCTTGCCTCGCTGACGGAACCGATGGACCAGATCACCGAGGCGGACCTGCGCACGCTCTCGGTGTGCGCGGACGGCGGCGACGACGCGAGCCTCAACCTCGGCGGGTCCTTGCAGCTGCTCGACTGCATGGTGGCGGAGGCAAATGCGTACGCGCACCAGATCCAGCGCGCGGTGGCGTCCGCGCCGCGGAAAAATGCGACCAAGATTGCGTCCGAAGCGATGCTGGCGCCGCCGAAAACGATGAAGGAGGACCTGTTTTTCGTGAACGACGTCCGCTGCTACCAGAGCAAGTGCGGGCCGAAGTTCGCGCAAACCACGGTGAAAACGTGCGAAAAAGACGGGGTGTGCAGCACCGACTTCGGGCACCTGCTGTGGCAACTGGGCCTCCTGCACACGGAGTCGCCCATGATGCGGGCGCGCAAGGAGATGGTGAAGCACCACGTGGCCGAGCAGGAGGACCGGCTGGACGAGTTTGCGGACAGTGCGGGCACCGTGGCGGACGCGGACCGGGATGGTAAGGACGACCTGGACGATCTAGATGAGGCCGGGTTGCTCGACGAGGAGGAGGGCGACAATGGCCGGCCCACCTCGTTGGCGAGCAGTCGGTCCGCTGCCGCCGTGCGCGACGAGCAGAAGCATGGAACAATAAAACCGGAGCCGCGGGGGCCCGGAGCGACGCTCCTGCAAGCGGAAGTAGACGAAACAGACCCAGACCACCAACGCGCACTCAAAGATGCCGCAACAAGCTTTACCCCGGTACTAAGTGCGAAACGTTTTTTACGCTCACTCAGCAACTGTTTTACGTGTTGAACTGTCTAGCAAAAAATCAGAGCTCGGCTCTTGCCGAATATTATGTCACGGTCGCCTCTTAGGTGGCCTGCTTATGGTTATCTATGTACAACACGTCTCATGAACGGATGTGATTCTAATTGTGAATGTCAATCAAAATTACCAGCCCCCGTTTTGCCGCGCCCAGATGTGCGCTCCCTTCCCGTTGACGACTTTGACGGAAGTGGGACTCGCAAAGCTGTTCAGCGCCATGCCCGGCGAGAAGTGTCCGGTGATGGAGAAGATCGCCGACTCGCACCCGCACGACTTGTACGACGGTATGATCGACGAGCCCAAGGGCTCCATATCCGACGACATTGCGGAGAAGGTGCGGCAAAACGTCGCCGAGCAGGCGGAGCAGGCGAAAGAGGTGCCCCGGCCCAAGCCTTTGCCCACGACGAGACTGGATGCGGAGGACACGACAGCGTGGTCGACGAGCAGGCTCTTCCTCGACGGACACGCGGTGCTGGGAAACAACTCGCCGGGGGCCGCGCAGGTCGACCACCTCGTCGAGAGCGCGGCAGACTGGTACTCCATCCTGGAGGTTGTGGACCACCGAGGGCTTGCAACTTCTCGGGGTTTGCCCTCTCAACGGGCGGTGGAAAAAACTGATAGCAGCACGCACGCGGTGGAAGCCAGTGACGAGCAGCGGGAAGAACAAGAATTGGAAGGAGACAGTATCGGCGACGAGGACACTGGCGCGAAGCTATCAGACGAAACGGACCAACGAGACGAGGAGGCCGAAGCTTCGGACATGGCAGAAAAAGCGAGCACAGGAGGCTCGGATAGTGCGGCGGACACTTCTTCGGAGATGAACATCGACGATGTAGGAGCCGACCAGGCGACGTCGGAGCTGGCGTCCGTCGGTCCGTCGGAAGCGATGTCAGACGAAGAGGACCAGGACCAGGACCCAGCGAACACCCTTGCCGCGTCGCCAGAAATGCTCCCGTCCACCGATGTGGAAGACAATCTGGCAAACCAGATGGCAGACGTATTTGTCTTGGACGGGAAAGACGAGGTCGCCATGCGAAAGACGACACTGCTGCAAAAAGCACGCGCGAGCAAAAGCCACCAGGATCGCGCGGAAGACGACGATGATGACGAGGATTCTGGCATTCCGGGCACCGAAACGGAATTCTCTAACTACTGAACAAGTATGGAGCTGCCAGGTTTGATGCTGGATCAAGTACTTTCTCACTACTAACACAAGTGTAGGTAGCGATTCTCGTCACGTCCTCGAATGCATCTTCGTGTATGCATGAACACCATCTCCTGGTGGAACCACAGAGCCCTCGCGCCTGGCGCGTGCACGATTTTCATTTTACTATACATTGTTTTTTCCAGCTCCACCACTCTGTTTATCATGCAGCGTGGAAATCGAAATCAATTTCCAGGCCCGGATACAGTGAAAGACTTCCTATTCGAACTAAAAACAGAGTCACTTCTTTCCGGCGCTACCGAGCTACAGATTGCGACTTCTCTAGTTGTTCGAAGATGAATACGTTTTGTAACTCACAACTTGAGCGAAAATTTGAGCGGCTTGAGAGTTTTGGGGCGTTGACGGATTGGACTTTGTGCCGAGCTCTCTTTAATCTTGCGGACTAGGAGAGGAGTTGCGTTGCATTGAAAAACGAGTTTTGAAAATTCCCAAGAAATTTGAGTATCCCAAGCTCGCCATTTTTACCATGCTTCCCGTCATATTCAGACCCCCCAAGAGAGATAAAACATCAACTATCCCCTTTGCTAGAGTTATCAAGACCACCCCAAAAGCTACTACAAGAATCAATAACGAATGAGGAAGATGAGAGAAGATTTCGTTTTCGTGAACCTCGGTCGTACTTCTACTTGTTTCGAGTAAGCGCATACTTCAGTACATCAAGGGACACGACCGCGGTGAGATACTAGAGGCGACTGTCTTTTGTGTGGTCGCAACAACTTCTCGCTCTCGCCCAAAATCTGACGCACCAAAAATAGCAGCTCTCATTGGGACCGCGGCACAGTATTTCTCTCACTGTAGTTTTCGATTGGACCTCATGCGCACGAATACGAAAAAGGTACGCAATCTGCGCTTGGTTTTGCCGTCGCCGTGACCAGAGTGCCTGCACCTGCGATCGTTTTCTCCTGTCTTGTCGAGAAATGTCCCGCCTCGCCATGAATGGCCAACATTCTCCAAGCTACGGAAGCCCGACTCCAAGAAGCTGCGCCAGAGGACCTTAGTGAGGTGACCCCTTCATGATGAAGAGAAAACCTTGCAGTCGCTGGCGTTGTTTTCTTTGCTGGTAGCTGAAAGTGGACAATAATGACTAAAGATGGGATGTTGTGTTTCCGATGCTAAGCACGCAGCCTCGGCATACGAAGCTACCGCGGACATCTACGATCTCAAACAAGCAGCTGCCTTGGAGAGTATTTTTTCAAGGATAAAATTCAAATTGCTATGTAATTACTAGTTTGCAAAAATCTCCTGCAGATAAGTAGCTAGTATGTAACTCGCGCTTGCATGATCCTCTACAACGGTGCTGGCCAGGATAGACATCGAGACTTCGTTGAATATTATGAAAGAGCGTGCACCAAACATTGTCCTACAGGTGAGCTGACTGCTACCGGAGACGCGGTCTCTGACGGGCAAAGCTCGGTGAGTGCGAGTGGTGAGCGCTACCCGCCGCCGGACCGGCCTCTCGATCCAGACATGGCGAAGGTTCGGCCGCTCTACGCATCGAAGATCGAGGGCAACAAGAGTAACACGATGCTGCTGCCAAATGGCACACACCGCTCGCCCCTGGACAACGCCCACGGAGCTGCAGGGGGCACCTCCTCTGTGTCGCACGGTGACCTCCACCTGCAACAAGGCCAGCAGAACGCGTCCAGCAGCAGCACCACCGGAACGGATTCGCGAAGGCATAGCAGCTCGTCGAGCTCCTCCAGTTGCGCCGGGGGCCTGCAGCGATCACGCGTAAAGCAAGACCAGCAGCCACCACCGCCTGCCGCTAGCGATGCGGACCGCAAGAAGCGGTCCACGGTTCTGGAGCAAAAGCTTCGAGAGCAGTACTCGCAGATTCGCGACACGCCGTTCTGGCGACCCAAGGTACGTGACATAAGTATAAATATGCTGATCCAATAGAATAATCAGCAAGCCTAAGTGTGGTCCACATCGATATCTATGTCCACTGCACTTTTGCTATCTGAATAGAAGATCATCTTTTTATCATATCGTAGGCAGCACGATGAAATTTTGGGTGCCAGCATCCTCAACGAACCGCTTGTGGTTCGATCATGTCGAGGCCTGGCTGGTGGTGGCTACATTACCAGCTGAAATTTACCTTTTGATGAATTTTATCGTATTTTATGTTGAACTGCAACAACTGCGCATGCATCGGAGCTGCTGTAGCGAGTTCTTCCTGACGCGATCAAACAACAGTCCGAAAAAGTGTTTTTGTGCCGCTGAAATTAGGCTATTGAACGATCTCCAGCGTCTGGTCCTCTCTGGAAAGCCAATTTCACTCTGCGCAGCTTCTTGGCCATAATGATAATGCTTATGCTTTTCTCGCTTGCCCATTGCGTGCCTTTGCAGCATCGTTGCTGGATTTTTGTCAATAGATCACTTCAGCGACACAAAAACCAAAGCGACTAGATACCGCCACCAATGAATTGTTCTCGATTGGAGCAAGCCCAGCATGCCCTGGCCCAATAGAAAACTTTATGCGGCCCGCCCCGGAGTTGTGCGATTGCATTATGTAGTAGTAGAACAGTCTCGCTGACCCCGAATCCCCATCATGTCGTGCCACTCGTCGCCTTACAATCCTGTGGAGGAAGTGCCCCATCTGTCAGTGTCTGAGTTGCAGAAGTACCTGGATGAAAGAGGGTTGCCTTTCAAGGCGGAAGTAGCGCATTTCGACAGCACGCGGCATCTGATCAACGCAAAAGCTGCAAAACAGGTGCTACAGCAGAAGGACGAAAACGGGGAGAAAAACAAGAAAGTGATAGGTCTGACTCTCTCGAAACGGCAGCTGAACAAGTTCTACAAGTGGCAGCCCGTTGGGGGGAACCGCGCGCTGGAGGCCCAGACGACGAGCACTGCCGCCCCTGGCAGCAGTGGCCCCGACGACGGGCAGCCCAGCGGCGACTCCACCACCGCCGATAGTGGCGCGGGAGCTAGCAGCACGGACCGCAGCAAGAAGTTCTCCATCCTCAAGGTAGGCTCGAAAAGCCGGCCGATCAAGGAGGAGCACAAGACGGACCAGTACGGGTTTCTGCTGAAGCGCGCCCTCTCCTCCCGCCGCGTGAAGCAGGGCGCCGTCGGGGACTGCTCGTTTCTGGCCATCCTGAACTGCCTCGTGGACTTCGACGCCAGCTTCAACCACAACTACGAACTTTCCCCGAACAACCGGGGCGGCAGCCGCAACGCGTTTCTGCGGAGCCTGTTCGTGGCTTTCATCCCGGAGAAGAACGTCATCCTGGTCAAGCTCTACATCGACTGCGAGTACCGCTTAGTGCCGGTCACGCCGACCGTGCCCATTTCGCGCGAGGGAAAAATCCTCTGCGCACACTCCACCACGGCGACGGAGGTGTGGATATGCCTCCTGGAGAAAGCCTACGTCACCATAAGCGGTGGCAACTACGACTTTTTCGGAAAAGGTACTGTCTCTCGTACTGGTTGCAACTTCGACATCTCGTCCCGGCGATGTCAAAGAAGTAGAAGTAGGAGTTAAGGTTGCCCATGGTTGTTGCAAGAATGATCAATCTAAACCATCGTTTTTAAGTAATGGTCATAAATATCCAGGCAGCAACCCGAATACGGACGGCTACCACCTGACTGGCTGGGTCCCGGAGACGCTTCCAATCAACTTTTTGATGCAGCAGATTTCCGTCGGGCAGTACGACGCGGAGGCCTCCAAAATATGGGACGCGATCCACAATGGCATGATGACCGGCCGCTGCGTGGTGTGTTTGGGCACGGGCAGGATAAAGGACGCCGTGGTGGAGCGAGGCAGCGACGATCCGGAGGGCGTGTCCGTGAAGTACGGGATTGTTCAGAACCACGCCTATTCCGTCTTGAAAGCGCACGTTCTCCCCAACAGCCCCTACCACGGCACGCAGACCCCAACCAGGCTCCTCTACCTGAAAAACCCATGGGGCCGGTGTCAGTGGAAAGGTATCGACATTGATGTATCAAAATGGAAGTAGGAATTGGAGTAGTTGATGCAGTCGTGGTTCATCAGGTCCCTCGCGTTCTTTCAGCGTGAAAATGAATGCTATTGTCGTATCACGCAAGAAGGAGCCGAGAGACCTATACATCTCCTTGTTTCATCGCACATAATTCTGTCAGGGCGTTTCGGTCCGCGAGACCCGGTGTGGGAGACGTTAAACGAGGAATTTAAAAACGCCCACCTGCCTCCCGGGAACAACGGCACGGGGAAGACGGACGACGGCTATTTTTGGATGGAGTGGAAGGACGTATTGCAGTCAGGGACTTTTAGCCACATTTACATTTTGTGGAACAAGGACCGGCTCATCAGGAAGAAGAAAATATCGCGCCTCAGCTACGAAGTCAGGTACGACGACGCCTTCAACTGCCTTGGCGGAAATCCGCAGTTTCTCTTGAACGCGAAAAAGGGCAAAAAGTACGTTTCGTTTTTTCACTGCTTTACCTTTGATTTGTTTTGATATCTTCACAACTTTGTCCTTATTTTTTGCGAATTACTTCGCGCGTCCAGTAGTTCTCCTGCAGCTGCTGCAGTATCTAAGTATCTACTTCCACCACAACAAAGGAAGAGAAACAGAAAAGTGCGACTTGTAGATTCGCCGCCAAGATCGTTCGGCTGCTGCGGTTTTTTGTGAACTTTGGTCCGACGGCCACGGCGAGCTAGTACTGTTTCTATTTTTGTTCAAACAGGTACTACTTCGTGGTCTCGCGCGTGAAGAATACGACCTTATCCAGTAGCTACATCGCCGCCCACGCATACAGACTGAGAGCGCCGCGGTTGCAAAAGCTCCCTCGAATACGAAGCTCCCGTGGGAGAATAGGCAGTTCCATTGAAACCAATAGTTCCAACAGCGACCTGAAAAAGCGACGAACGGACGAAGAGGGCGAGCACTGCTTCACGGCTGCCAGCTCTCCGAACAGCGACAGTCTTGCCGGCGCACCCGAAAAAATCGTCGAGGAGTCCTGCAGCGGTAAAGAAAAAACGATGCTTTTTCATGTCTTAACCGACAGGGATTTCTTCACACGAACATATGGACCTGTTATACTCAAACTCAACCTTTGACGTCATCAGGAAATCCGCATGTGGTCCTTGTGGTCGTGGACTCGAGATCCGATGATTGTTTTTGTTTCCGCCCAGTATCATGACTACAGTAGGGACAACGAACTGACACCCATAATTCGTCATAAAAAAAATCAAATCAGAAACCGCCTCCTGTGTGTCTCTTATGGAAGGCGTGCACCATCACGGTGATGAAGAGGTGGATAATTGTCTCTGTCCCGGCAGCGCCTACTTTGACAGCTCCGACCAGAACGAAGAGCCAGGATTTGTTTCCGATCAAGGAGTTGGCTCTTCTGAGCAGTACGCCGAAGGAGAGCACTGCACTGACGACCACTACTCCACGGATCCACCCGGTCTCGACGGGTACTTTAGCCACCAAGCATTCGCGCAGCCGCGACACCAGGGCAACACTGAGGCCGCCGGCCCGCCACCGGAAATAACGGTTCCTAGTACCGAGGGTGGCATAGTAGCTGCTTCTTCTGCGAGCCCCGACGCTCCGGGATGGACATTAGGTAGTGGCATGCAAGTAGGTACAGTCGCAGAAGAACAAGCAGGTGAGAACGTCAATCCGCCTGCCTTTCACAATTACGGCTCTGACCTTCCGCCAGAAGGAGGAGCGAGTGAGGGCTGCAATCCCTCCGCGATAAGTAGAATACCAACTGCTAGAACAAACGGGACAACAACTACCACACCAACGGCAAATGACGGTACCACGACATCATCAATGCTGGTGAACAATAATAAAGTGCGGTCGGCCGAAGCGAAGACGCAGCTGCCCCTGCCACACCTCCGCCACGTGGACGGAAGCCACCACCGCAGCCCCGGCGGCAGCTACTTCGATCAGCAGAACGGCGAACCCAGTGCGTACAGCAAGACCGGACCCTTCGGAACCGACCGCGGGGGCGGGTCCGCCTGGGCCAGCTGGGAGGATCGGCTGTGGTGCCCGTCGCACGAGCAGGTGACCTACTTCCCGGGGGTGTACACGAACGGAGAGTGCTGTCTGATGAAAATCCAGCACAGCAGTGCGCCCACGGACGGGAGCGACGAGTGGGAGCAGTACGTGCTGCTGCTCTCGCAGCACGACTCCGCGGAGCGCGTCAAATTCAGTGTGGAGATTTTTGTCGAGGACGACGAGGACGGGGGGGACGTGGATTTTGAGATGATCCCCGACATCCCGCGGGCTTGGTACCAACACTTCGCGAAGGAGCAGTGGCCCCTGGACTGCGGATGCATGAACGACAAGGTGCGGTACCTGAGCAACCCAAGCTTCCTGCTGATGGCAGACGGGGAAACACCCACGGACCTCATGATGGTCCTCCTTTCCCTGCAAAACTCGCTGAACATCCGCTTCTGGGAGGAAACGTCGCAGACCTCGTTCTTCTTTCGCGAGCTCATCGATTACCACAGTCGCGAAGCAAGGAGGAAAGAGCGCAAGAAACTATCGCCGAACTTCCTCGAGGCGCTGTCCGAGCAGTGCGTGGGCAACAGTGGACCCTACCGCTACGAAATAAAACTTTTTACAAGTCAGCTCAAAGTGCGCTCGCATCTGCTTCAGGTAAAGTTGTGTGTAGCTGCCCCGCACCGCCACTGCTGGTGTTTGCATGCCATGTCGACTTGTTCTTTTACTTTTTGCAAGCAGTAGGAGTAAATGCCAACTATCTCCTGCAGGAATTGAATAACACGGAAATCTCCGATCGGCGCAGCTCAGGTCGGCAGGACACTTTTCTGTGTTCCAAAAGATATTATGTACAGGGACCGCAAGGCAAAACCAAAACGAAATGAACCGCGAAAGCATGTCCGCGGTAATACACCGCCACACGGAAGCAGAGGCACCTCTAGCGGTGTAACAAGTTTTGCTTCCATACACGCCACAATTGCTGCACGCACCTGATCAAAAATATGAAGCCGGGAACGAGGTAAATGGATGTTTTATGTGCCACATTATTATTTTCGCTTTTGCTCTTCTTATGATAGTGTTGATTCGGAAAACCACGGAATCACATGAAACCGCGGATCCAGCAGCACACACTCACGTCGTCTCTTAGTACCCTTATTTCTACCAAACCGCACAGGTACTTGTGCATTGTGTCGACATTCAAGCCCCTGCAAAGCGGAGACCAGCTGGACTACGATTTGGAGATCACATCGACTGCAAACGCTAACATCAGCATGAAGCAGCTTTCTGGTTTCACGAAACGAAAGTCCATTTTCCCGCTCCGGTAATCGAAACCGATTCTCCTGCACAATCCGCAGAGCCGCCATTTCCGACACGGTGTTGCCAGGTTTCACTTCATACGGACACCGAGACAATTGGCGCAAGTCAACCTTACACTAAGTTCCTGAAATTGATGTCCCTGCTTGTATCGTTGTCGTTCCCCCCCCGGTGCGCTACTCGGCATTTTCCTCTGGCACTTGTGGTCGTTTAAGAACCAACTCCGTGTCATTTCCCACCCGACCCCTGACGAGGACCTGCTCATCTCTACTAAAACCCACTCAAACTCCTTGCAACGATGGATCCCCGACCCGTTTCCCCGACCCGTCTCTGGCATCATTTAGGCGCTGGAGAAAGAAATTTTTGAACTCGCAAAAGAAAATTTGTACTATCTCTACTGCAGAGCTTTTTCGCAGCTTCTCGCCGTGGCCATATTTATTCTTGTAATCCCCCGCCATTCAATATCGCACGGTTGATAGCCGCGACGACGCACAGCGACGCTTCAAGCCAATGTGCATGGCAGGTTTGTAGTGACAGAAGAGCAGAACGCAAGCAAAAACATATAAATAAGCTGATGATCGAAACAGTAGCAATTTTCACAACTAGAAGAGATTTATCGCAAGAATAAGGTTGGAAGTGACGTAGCAGTGAATGTCTTCCGACTCCGAGAAAAGAGTTCATTGCCTACTCATTATTCCTTGTCCTATCGATTTCGTTTATATTTGTAACAGATTGGCGGAGCACAGTAAGTTTTAAGTTTTTCTGTACTTCATAGACTACATTTTTTGCTCGCGCCTGTGGATTTCTTGGATGAATAAGTATTCTGATTGGTGCTATGTATCGAAAGATCCCGTGTCTCGTGATTGTAGTTGTAGAGCTGTATGCGCCATGTTGTATTTTATTGGGTTAGTGGTAGTGTATAGGAACCGGGGAAGGGGAAACTAACTCAACGGTTTTCGCACAGCGCGGCAGAGGCAGCAGAGCCCGTCTCCCAGTCACCTCGACCTGGCTACAGCTGTACTTTTCGTATCAATCTCTCGAGACCACGCAAAAGGATCATACTTACAGGGATCTAACTAATTTCTGCGACGCACCCGCATCTGGACACCCGTGCCCTCGCAAATGTACTGAATTGGGAATGGTTGACCCATTCCTATGCGGTTCTTCTCTTGTATATACTCGCACCTCCCGCCCAGAAGTAGAGGTACAGGTAGTATGTCGATTACTTCCGCCGGCCTCCAAGCATGGTTGAGTACAAGAAATTTCTTCTGCCCCGAGTGAACTTGCTACACAAATGTACCTAGTATGTAAACTTTTGTGCTTAACTTGAAATTCAGGTTGTTCTGAGGCCGGCTGCCAAGAAGAATTATCGTTAACTGAAGCAGAACTTTTTTATTCTCCAACGCTCATGCGGTTTGATCAATACTTTATCTTGCAACGTGACGAAAATTTGCTCCGTACAGACGACTACGACCATGATCCAATTTCCATTGTAATACGCTTTCCTTCGTGCAGCTCGAGCCGCACAGTCTGCTCGGGAGTTTGGACTGCCAAAGGAGCAGTTTGTTCGGCACTGCAGGGGAGAGTCCCAGCTCGGTGGAATGCACACAGGCCCTGAATGGCCATGTGCGTGTTTGTTGTGACGACACCTTGCTCGTGGGACGAAGATGAAGATACCACAGCATGCTACGATCTCTTCGCGTCTGAGCCGATCCAGACAAGAAGTGAGCCGGTAGGAGGTTTTTCACCCCCTGTGCGGTTTTATTCAAAGCAGTGAGTGTCGATTTGCAAACTTGTTCCTATATACCACGAGAAAGATTTTCAAGATCTTTCTGATTTTGCGCAGCCGCATAAGAACTCAAAAACCTGGCATCGAACTAATGATGCGAATTTTTTCTTTTCGTACTACGATCACTTCTTCTTGATACTCGAAGATCTGTCGATCTTGCGCGTCGATCGGCATATTACCAGGACAGTGCTCGTGAGATCGTTGCTTTCGAGTAAGAATGAACGTGCGTATCACGACATACGTTTATACAAGTTTGTCCTCGTACACGTGTGTTGATTCCATCTCCGCCCGCGTTCGTGCAACGCTCCATGTTCCAATTGATGCGTCGGATCATTACCAAATCCTCTGTTGTGGCGTTTTTTTACAAGATTACGATGCTTGTGGTGCATATGATCAGGCGCGTTCGTTCCCTGAGGAAGCGCGCCATGTTACAACAAGAACAATGATCAACATCTCTCTTTGCAGCTGGTTTCGTCCGCTTCTACTAGGAACAGCAAGTGTGGTTGAGTTTTATTAGAGGAAAAAGAATCCGGCGGCACTCTGAACGTCCCGGAACACCAAACCGCATGCCATGCCATGGCTACTCCACTATGAAAAGTAAGAGCCTTGAAAGCGCAACCGACTCGTGTCCTGGAAAAGGCTTGTGCACCTCCACACAGGACGTCGATGCGGATGACCGATAAAACTAGTATTTCATCGCATTCTCTCGTCGACTTCGCAACGGATGAAGACCCTTGCGCTTGTGGTCTCGCAGCAGCTGCGAGCACTGTTTCTCCTGCTGCTCGTAGTACAGGTAGCTCCAGAAACGCATGGCGCACTCGCAGCGGCGTCAGCGAAAGCGGACCTCCGGCTCGCGGATCGCAGACATGGACAGGACAAAGGCTTTATCGAAGGAAATACGACAGGAAGGGGGCGCCAGGGTGTCGCGCACCGAAGGCATATTGACACTGCTACGATCGAAAACCACCCTAACCACAACCGTAGCTGCTTCAATCATGGTTCTGAGCTACTACAGGGTACTACAATTTGTAACTGCGGAAAGCAAAAATCACTATGTGCAACTTGCTCGAACAAATAAAAGGCGCGGTGGGTGATATCAAAGCTAAAAAAGAGCTCGCCTGGGTAACAGAGCTTGTCAGGCGCCTGGCCGGGCGGAGAAAAGCTCGAGAAGTATATGTGATTGTAACAACCCTCTTGTGTGCACAACTGCGTGGCGCCGTCTGGACTGATGACGCGCTTCCTGTCGTGTCGCATACTTGTGGACCTTCGACCTCTGACATTCCACGACTATGACTGCGTCCACCTGGGACCTTCGCCGTTGCTAGAAAACCGGAGCTGGTCGGAATGGCTCCAGATTTTCGAGCGGGAACCAGCGACGCAGTGGATCACCGCGAGCCACGATTTTCTGCAGATGATCGACCGGCTCGACATGGAAGAGTGGGTTGTATTGCGGCACGAGTGCCCCTACGGCTTTGCCAGCTTTCTGTCGGTGTACCTGATGCAATGCATGCTGCAGACCAAACGCACCTACTCAGACTACGATGAGGACTTCTGGGCCCAGGTTCGCGAAGAGAATGCTCTGAACAAAGACGGAGATGAGACCACGCCAGATCCTGCAAACACCGGAGGACACCAGGAGGCGCAAGATGACCGGTTCCCCGCTGGGCCCTTGCTAAGCAAGGCGCGAGAAGACGAGATGGGGTGCTACCTGTCCTTCCAAGTCGCGAACTTGTTTCATTCTATCCTCACGGAGCACCCTCCTCGCATCTTGTTCGGGACCCGGTGGCCCATCCTGACCATCCTGAGCGCCCGCAACCTACAGCATTCGCTACTAGCGCACGACTTCTGGTACAGCGCCGAAAAAAATTGTCTCGCCATCCCGGAAGACCAGGCGACCGCGAATTGGCCGAAGTTGCAGCGCGCATTTTGGGCGGAGGAGGAGGCAGTAGACCTTTTTCTCAGCCAATCTGAGAAAGTTGTATCCTCTTCCTCTGCTAGTAGAAGTACTACCGGTAGCACTTCTAGTAGCCTCCTCAGTCCACGAATCGACCGCCTCGCGAGGTCAACCTCGCCGAAAACGAATCCGCGGCGCCTCAACAGGGAGTGGTACCTGCCCAGCCTCAACTTCGTCTTCCACAGCCGCCTCAAGCACGGTGGGGGCTTCGCCGAGTGCCCGCTGGGCTACTTTTTTGTCGAGGTGCTCCGCAGCTTCACCTCAATGACCTCCGAGAGCCGGTTCTTCCTCGCTCACGAACCTATGATCGCACAGATATGCATCATGGTAAAGAGTGTCTAGTAGTTCGGGCGACATAAACTGCTAAGCGATGAAAAAGAACGACGCAGAATTACTAGGGAGTAGATGAAAACTACTTACTTATTTGGAAGGAAGTAATTCTTCTCTGCGTAGTTTTGATACGATAAGAAATTTTGGTTGTTCTTGTTCCTGATCAATTTACTTCCGCCCTGAGCCGGACACGGACACACTTGCTCTGAATACGACTTGCTCCTGAATAACGAGCCCGGTAATTACCTGTTCACCCGCTGGCCGTTCTTCATGGTGTTCAACCACATCCGGAAGAGCACGAGACACAAGTTTTATTTCGACTTTTCAGTCACTGAGCTCCTAGACAGCCGGACCGCCTTCGTGCACCGCCGACTGAACGGTCGGGGGCGGTCCGTCGACTTCCGCACCCAGCTGCCACCAAAATTCCTGCACGTCACCACCTCCGTGGCTGGGCTACGTCCTGGACACGAACCGACCTCCCATGCGGTGGATACGGCTGGTGGAACCGCTGCAGAAGTAGACGGAGAGCTGTTGGACGAGGCAGCACAGAAAGAAGTGGTCGTCCTGGTGGACGAGGAACCACTAGGGCCTGCCGACGTTCCCCTCGAGGGTACTGCGAGTGGCAAGCTGCAGTACTTGGCGACCCGTGGATCCGCGTTGCATCGGAATGTGGTGGAGGTCTTGTCGCTGATGCCCGACGTCTGGGTCGGGGGCAGCCGAGTCTCACGGCCCAAACGCCCCGCAAACATGGATGATGAGGAACAAGAAAAGGAAGTACAATCTAGTTCTTCACACGACGACGAGCAGGACGAGAACCACCTCGAAACAACTACAACAAATAATCCAGCCATCAAGCAAGAACTAGATGAAGATGATGACTTCGCAACTTTTCCCTCCCCGGGCTTCGCGTACACTACCATGGTGTACGGGGAGACTTTCCGGCACTATCTGCCCAGCTTCATCCGGCGCTGGAAGCGGGTGACGGGCAAGGAGAACCTGTTGATCTTCACGTTTGACGACGCCTCGTACAAGGAGTGTCGAAAGTGGCAGACCGGCTGCGTCGGCGGGGGCACGCCGGGCATCATGCAGAAGTTCACGATCCCCTGGGTGCTGGCGCTGAACGACGTGGACGCGGTTTGGGTGGATTTTGACGTGTACCCCGTGCAGGACCCCACGTTCTTTTTGCTGCAGCACCAGAACTATCAAATGCAAAAATGTCTGGGTCTGGAAACTTGTGATGCTGGGTGGGGTATCATGAGGCGGCCACAAGTGCTGGCTCAGCATCACAAGTTTCTGAGCTTCTAGGTGTTGCCTATTCTGAGTGACAAACTGCGTTTCTGCATGACAGAAAGATGGGGCTCTTGGGTAACGTGCATGACAGACTTTGGGGTCATGCTGGCAGAGCATGAAAGACCTTCCATTCTTCCAGACCCAGACACTTTTACAATCCATAAGAACCGGGCGGCGTTCGAGATTCTGATCAGCGGTTCCTTCGCCACCCCGTGCATCTGCAACGGGATCGTGTACTTCCGCAGCACGGAGGCGGTGGTCCTGTGGCTGGTGGACGTGCTGCACTGGATGTACGACCACCCCTACGAGCACGACCAGAAGTGCTTCTCCGCCTACTTGAACTACACGGAGCCGGTCACCATGCGGTGGGACCAGCTCCCGCGGACGCAACCCGCGGTGCCCCGTTGGGACACGCTGGATCCCATCCAGCAGTTCGTCACGGCGCTGGTCGTAGAAGGCAACGGGTGGATGGGGGACTCCTGGCGCGACATGGTGCTCTTCCACTTCCTGCACGGTGACTCGGACAAGGGCTCCGACCTGGACTCCTCCGGGGCGTGGCTGCAGGACTCGCAGCTGTACGCCAACATGATCCGAGCCGAGGAACAAACGGGTGCAGAAGCAGGAGAAATGACGACGAGTGCAAATAATAATCTACCTTCACCCAACGGCGCTACTGCCGAGCTGGAGGTCGTGCCTCTTACTACGGAACAAAAAAACGTCACGCTCATGTATGGCTTGCTCAGATGTTACAATCTCAAACGTTACAATACATAGAACCTGGAATTTGTCTTGCATGAACAGCATGAAAACCATACAGAGACTTGGGCTTTTCGCAATACAAATTTCGTCAGATTCCCATGGGGTTTGGGGCTCCGAAACTTGTCATGCGCGCTCCTTTGGGAGTAGGCCAGATGTTGCGCATTTTGCAACACAAATTCCAGATTCTATTGTAACGTTTGAGATTGTAACACCTGAGCGGGTTATATCATGGAAACGTTCTATGGACCGCGCTCCACCGAGGAGAAGCGCGTGCAGGCCCTGGAGCGGTCGCGGCAGTTTGAGCGAGTAAACATTCTGGAGGGCATGACGTGCGGCGTCATTGCCTACCCCTTGGATGATCTGGCGGGGAAGCACAAGCCGCCGGACGAGTGAGCCGCTACCTTTTGAATCCATCTAAGTATCAATGTAAGTATGTAAGTTAATAATTCGTAAGTCAGGACCAGGAATCGTCACAATCCAAAGAAACGAAGTATTTGCCCACAGCCGAGGGCAAAACCGACCTCGGAGAGATTCATTTACTTATTTCAGAGCAAGTTTATTTTACTTGATGCAGTTGCGGCTTGATCACGATGGACAATTTCCTTTGCTTTTCTACGACTAGGTCGGTAGGGTAAATTGTGCAAAAAAAATACCATGTGTTTGTTTTTTTTTTCTTTGACGGAGGCAGGGAGCGGAGCGAAAAGACTAAGAAAATGTCATTGGAGTTGTGGGAGGAGCGAAGCCTGCCGTCACACGGTTTCTGGAAATGAGATCCATCTGTCACTGCTACGTATCTATTTATGACTCTTGCATCCTCGAGTTTTTTTTTCCACTCGTCTATTGTAACAACAACAAGTTCTTCTTCTTGAGTCTGGACGTGGATCTCGAAGCAGGTGTTTTGGTTTAGTGAGTAGGAACCACTGCTCCTTGACACGGCGCGTCGTCGAACCGAAAGAAAAGCGAAATAGCCAGAAAGATGACGCGCAACGTGGACAAGAACTCGTATTTGCTCGTCCCATCGGACGTTACGCTGTTGGAGAACAAAGTATCAATCGGCCGCAAGTCGCTGGGCTTCTTGGAGTTCCTCGGTATAGCCACCACCTTTCCCATGTACCACAACTCCTACTCCAAGCTCGACGCCAGCGAGAAAAAGGCCGTTCTCACGAAAGAGTACAAACAAAACCAGCACACGAGACTTGCGTTTTTGTCTTAGACATATTCCGAAGAGGTTCATCTTTTCCATTGTATTACTTTCGCCCAGTGGCAGTTGGTTATTCGTGCACGTGCACGTAATACAATATTTATCGAGGAATTGATCATTGTTCCACTATGTCTGTCGAAAGCTTCTTCCTTTCATCGAAAAGCCAAAGTGCGTCAGACGCTGCGATGCTACTGAAACTCAAACACAGTTACGATTTCCAGAGCTCCAACCCGGAGGTAGAAGTCTGCAAGGCCCGGCAGCTCGCAGTCAGTCGCGAGGTAAGTAGGACAAGCATGACTTGTTCGTCTGTAGCCAAGGAGCAACGGGATGCGTAATCAGTTGTAGATGGTTGAAGTCCACCCACCTGGCACTGTCTACTCAGTCAGCCTTGTTTTGTCCAAATCGCATTGATGATATCATCTAGGTTCTTGATGTTCGTGCAATAAATGTCAGGTAAAAAGTCACCTCGGCTGGTGGGCGGGCTTTGTGGGATTTGGTTTCACCACCTTCTGGTCCGTCCGAAAGTACAACTGGCAAGCCAAGGCCATGTGCATTCCCTTCATGGCCTACGCAGGTACGAGTTATGACTCAATGATCGCAATTAGGTGAAATAGTTTAGCCGGTCGTGAAATGAAAATGACATAAAGATAAAGTGCAACATCATGAACTTCAAGTACCCGGAACCATTGTTCGGTTTTGTTTTTTATCACAGGATCCTGGGTCGGCCGGTTTGCGGGGGATGCGTTGTCGGGACGCAACGCGGAAACCTACCGTGACCGGTATTTGGCGAGCCTCCCCGCTAAGATGTACTACAGCCCGCCTTCCGAGAATCCGTAAAAACGTCAGCCGTGCGTCGACACCAGAAATTGATCGGGGAGACATGATTTTTTAAGACACGATAAGTGCACCACCACACACGACTTCGATTTGAAAATGTACAGTGAAGGAGCAAACGTCTTCTACGAACAGATTCTTGATGAAAAAAGTTGTAAACGCGCAAAAATACATACACATGCGAGAGGAGTGCGGCTTGCTATTCTTGTGCCTGAGCGCCGGGAGCCACAAAAAGAAATTGCTATTCAAGTAATCTCTTGATGTCATTTCAGCACGTCTCACAGTCGTTTTTTCGTGCTGCTTGCCCATTGAATTGAGATGATCGAAATCGAAGTGATCAACAAGATGTAGATTGCAGTGGTGCAGCGAGCTGCATGCGTATCAATACACATTCGTTCTTGCATGGGTTCTTAAAATAGAACAGAGATTTTTAGTCAATTGAATCGGTCGTGAATTTCTCTCTGCTTTTGCTTTTTCGAAATTGGAATTTCTCGAAGATCAAAAGGATCAAGATCATGGAAAAGTGTATGACAGTGAAGATCCCCTCGAACTAGATCCATGAGGAATAAAGTATCGGATACATGCAACGAGGCTCTCTAGTGTATCGATTTTCATTGCATTTTAATCCAGAGGAGTCAGTGTGTCAGTCTCAGTAGTTCCTGTATTGCAATCGGGCGTGTAGAGAACCGCTACATCAGAATCAGCGTCCGATATTTCTTGCTTTTTCCGTTTCTGTCACTTGTATACCGCTTAGACGACGTCCAGAAATTGACAACTCCCAAGCCTCTTGTGAAAGAATACATCAGCGACAAGTACTTATCAACATGGCCGAGCAGGTGGAGTTGTGCGTAGAGCAGTGGGTCGGCCCATTGCACGACTTGTTGCAGCTTGGGGTATTTTCGAAGAAGGAGATCGATCAAATCGTCGAGACCCGCCGCAATCAGGAGTACAAAATGAAACACCTAACTCGCACGGGCAAAACGGACCTGTATCGCAAAGCTACCCTGCAGGCAATCCAGTACGAAATCGCACTGGACCTCCTCCGGAAGGAGCGACTTGACAGCCGGAAAATCGACAAGAAAATCACGGAGTCAAGCCTTGCCGGGGTCCGCCGAATCAATGCCCTCTTCCGACGCTTGTGCCACAAGTGCCCCACCGACGCGAAAGTCTGGCTCCAGTACTTGGATTTTCTTTTGCGATCGGGGCAAACCAAGCAGCTAAAGGAGGTAAGCACTACACCGTGATTCGTTTTTTTAGAACTTAAATCTCGTGAATCAACTATACATCTGACCGCTACGACTACCGCTAAGTTGTGCGGCAACAATGTTGCAGCTAAGAATCTAAGTTATCTAACAATAGTTCCCTCTAGTAACCCCGTCAGTTGGGTAAATCATTCATTCATTCATTCATTCATTCATTCATTCACGAGAATCGTTCGCATTACAAACATTCTTCAGGTGTCCTTCCAAGCTCTGCGACATCATAGTCGCAACCCGCAGCTATGGCTGTTGGCGATCCGCAGAGAGGCGGAGGAAGGGAATTTCGAAGCAACCCGTAGCTTGTTCGTACGGAGTCTTCGGTTCCTTCCGAAGGATGTGCAGTTGCTGAAGGAGTATTTCAAATGGGAATTGAAGCATGGAAAAAGGAAGGCCGACCTCTTGCAGAGCAGAGCAAAGGCACGCGACCCACAGCACCCGCCCGGAACCGAGACAGGCGCTTCAACTCTCCTCTCCGAGGACGCAGCAAAGGTGTTGCGCCCCGCGGCCGTCGTGCTGACTGGCTGTCTTCGACGGAATGCGGCTGTAGCGGCCGACGTCCTGCCGTATATCGAGGCCTGCGGTGCCCCGGTGTGCAACCTGTTTGCAACTAGTGTGTTCGCAAGACATTTCGCGCAACGCGAGCCGGGAAGATCCGCATGTTCATCTTCTGAGGGCGGAACCACTAGTACACATCCGGAGGTGGTGGATCGAGAGCAGGCCAAGCTGATGCAGTCGTTCGTTGAGAAGTATGCTCCGCTTTCCAAAAATGGAGCGGATGTAGTTCGCAAGGAAACCATAGACGGACGGCCCTGCCCGTCGGAAAGTGTAAAAGAGATGGAAGCGGCGTTCCCGGTGCCAGCCCTTGCAGACGAGGTGGCGTTTGCAGATCTTGGGCAAGAGGAGGAGGAGGAGAGCGGCAGCGAGGAAGAAGAGTCGTCTTCAGAGATTGGCGGAGCGGAAAGCGTGCGCGGGCTTGCTGAAGAAGACGGAGCGACGATGAAGAAGAACGAAAAATCTTCACAGGCCGACCCCGAAGGACGAGCAAGAAACGAACTGAAAAACAACGAGCATTCCGCGGAGTCGAGTGTTGATGATGCGACCTCTGATTATACCAAGCGACAGCTTTTAGAGACCCTTCAACGAGGACGCGCCGCTGGCTCCGAGCACAGCAAGGAAGATGTCAGCGACGCGGAGGAGGAAGAAGAAGAAGAGAGTGACTCCGGTGCAATCTCCGACAACGATCTCGAATCTTCTGCTAATAATCGGGTAGAAAAAGCAGGTGTAAGCCCAGTGGACAGGGAAGATCTGTCCGATGAAGATTCGGAGGCAGCAAGCAGCGACGACGAAGATGAGCACCTAGAGCCAAATCTGAAACGACCAAAATTTCTCGACTGACGCCATGCACTCGTCATAACGTTGTAGAACATAAAAATGGATGAATCTGTCAGACTGGATCGCCTTCACCATCGTAACTGCGGGAGCTGCTCTATGAGAAAGTCGATTGCTTCGTCATTTGTCTATGCGTGTTCTGGGAGTGAGACAACACACAGGGTATCGTGGCCTACAGCCGGGAAGCTAGAAATTACTTACATTACAAGGCAAGTTGTATGTCGTTGTCGGTAGTACTTTCAACATGAACGGGCGCAAAACGAAAGATTTCGTAGCGCCGCAAGACAGCAAGGCGGTGCTTGTCTCGCGTCTTGAATCGAACTTTAGTTGTGCTTGGTAAGAAAAAGAATGGGTGGGGTTCGTACAGCGTCTTTTCGTGGTCGTTTGTGAATGGAATATTCGCAGCAAAAAAATCAAAAAACCTGAACTAACACTCGAAAGGTAAGTAAGTACATGGTCGTTATCGATTATCGAACTCGCACCTCGGTAGCTTGAGTTTTTTTTTGAACAAGATTCAAGAATGGAAACAAAGGAAACCCCCACTAGTACCTATGTCGGCGCGTTTCCACAAACAAACCGAAAGAACGCCTGCATCGCACGCTTTGATCGTGATGCGATAACGAAAATGACCACCCGAGGAAGAAGCCCCCGCTGGGGGGGAACCTGTGTGTGGTGCAAAAGCCGGGCGCTTTTGAGAGGTAGGACACAACAAGCGAGTGCTGCGTTCGTAGTTTCCTCTACTACAGGAGTCTGCATGTCGTGGGCACTCGTCGTCCTCCTTCAGACTTGCACCACCACGGCTGCTGGTGTCGCAAAGCAAAGCTCCTTTCCCGATTCTCGTGACGAGAATGACCCGGATGGCTTTTTGGAGACTCGGGCGGCCGACGCCGAAAAATACGGAGAGAATGAGCTGCAGCAACGGATTGTAGTTGACCACGACGGGCACACATTGGATGAGGACAGCTTCGCGCCGGAATTCGACACGCAGGTGGAGGACGACGGATTACAGAACGCGGGGAAACTACAGTTGTACGCCGGGGCACACGCACCAGACGGAGGAGATGAACAAGGAGGCTCTGGTGCATCGCCGTTCGTCCAAAAACATGAGCACGCGCCTGGGGTCACCAACAACTCCCCCTCCAAGCACGATCGTAAAGAAGATCTTGGCGCTGAGTCCTCTCGTCTTCCGAAATCCTTTGTCGCGACGGGGGAGGACACGTCAAGGACGTCCTCGGTGCAACGCCAGTCTTTCAGCCAACGGGACTCCAACGCCATATCTTCAAAGACGTTTTCCGCTGATACTACAACTCGGCGGGATCATGAAGATGGCTCCCCTTACAGCAACTCGACTTCCTTCCCTTCAACGAAAACTTGGCGGTTTGACAATTTGCAAGACAGCGACTTCGTCCCTTCCGGCCGGGCCCTTCCCAAGGAGGTGTTGGAACACGAAGCGAACTGGTTCCGCACAGACCACAAATTTAAGTATCTGATGATCTCGTACCCGACCTCTGAAACCACGACCAGGCACGCACTGCACGCAGCAAGTACAAGCAAACAGCTGGCTGGCAGTTACGACTTAGCCGAGGATCTTGCTTTTAACGTGGGCACAGGGGGGTTCTGGGGTCTCGTCGCAACGGCTGCAAAATGGGGCATCCGGACGGTGAAGTACATTTACGAATCCATGCAGGTACGAGACTCCTTCTTTCACGCCACTTCCACCTCGTTCAACACGTGGTGGCGGAGCCGGCACTGGTGGTGGAACCAACGTCGCACCCCGCAAAACGACACGGAAAGTTTGGCCAAACACGAAGAGGACAGGAAAACCTGGCACAGGCCAATCGTGGACTACCTCCGAAACAGGCTCGGGTACACGACTCGGGCAGACGACGACACGACTCGGCGAGACGATTTCGGGTACACGACTCGGGCAACCTCGATTTCGAAAGAAGACACCGAGAGGCTTCACAAGGATCTCCTAGAGGGGTCCATAGAGGGGCATCGGAAACCTCACCTCGGGCCCGTCCTGAAGGCGCACTTTATTCCCCACTTCCATTACATCTATTGTAGCGTAGAGCCAGAAATCATGAACGCACTCACGCTGCCCCTGCTAGATCCGGAAATCCTGGCGGACGAAAAGGAGCTGTGCGCGGAGATAGCGAATTCTACCACCGCGGCGAGTGAAGATGGAAGCGGTTTGCCAAAGAACGGTCTCTGCCAGGGAACTTCTAAAAATGCTACAGCCACTTCAACCAACGGCGGCCCAACGTGGAACACGACTGTAGCCACAATCCTGAACTTCGCGGATGCCCTTCTCGGCTCGTGTCGACGAAGAAACCCACAAACCGCATCTGCGGGAAGTAGCAACGCGACGGGCAAGAACACGGAGGAAGCCGAGGCGCCTTCCTCTTTGTGGGACACAGCGAAAGAAAAGTTGGGGCTCGGCAGTGCCAGATACAAAAAGAAAGAAAAAAGCCGTCCACGACGCACCGAGGCGGACGAAAGGTCGACCTTTTCGGATCTGCGAGAAGGTCTCAGTAATCTGGATCCGGAGACTATCGCGAGAAAAAACTGTTCAAACCTTTGCAGACTCGGAAACAACAACACTCGGTGAGCATGACACACAAAACTTGTAGTATTGCGCCAGACCATTCATGAAGAGAAAACTGGAAGAATGCACGAAGTACGCATGACTTGCTTCTCCAGCTTGATGCACTACTATGGGGATATAAGGTGCTTTCCCAGCATGACAAAAAAAGTCTCAAGGAAAACTGTCCGCATGATAAGTTGACAGCACTGAGACCATTTAAAATTTTCCTCGCGATAGAGACCGAGGAGATCGTTTGTGACTTCAAAGTGTACGGAGAGTGGCATTCGGCTAGTGGTTGGGCATTGCAAACCGCAGGCTCGCTGAGGCGGCGGAAGAAGTGGAAGTTCTTTGTCCCGCCCCGGGAAACGGACTACTCCCAGATGATCGGGCCCATACTGTCACGAAACATGCTGCCGAAAGTGATGAGGGAAAGGCTTGGTTTCAAAAAAGCAGGGGAACACCTGACTCCCGTGGAAAAGGAGGCGAAAGCGAACTTGCGCCAGGCGAAAGTAGCGACGCGGCCGCTCGGCGGAAAACTAAAACTGCCACAGCAGAAGTACTGCAAGGTGGAACTCGAAAAGTCGATCATGTTCCCAGTGAAGTCTCGGTTTCGACTGGGATTCGGCATGGGGCGACTCATCAAAGCCATGGTCATGAAGGTCGCGGAAGGAAAGACGGACTACAGCCTATTAAGAGGAAAAATCCCCCCTCCCCATATCGAACAGGTATGTTTCCGAAAATTTGTGTTGCTGATTTGAGACCCCAAATCGCGTGTGTCTTGCAAGAAGGCAACGCCACAACCTCCGCAGCATTGTGTAGGCGGTTTATGATGCTGATGGGCCTACAGCATGGACGTTTCTCATGCTAGACGCCTAGGCCAAAACCTCTCAGCTTAGGCTTATTATGGGCCTGCATTCCTGTCCAGCAAGACAAATCTGATTTGCGTACGCAAATCCTGCATCCACTTATCCCTCTCGGTATTCGGTCGCAGGGAAGGGTTGCCGGGGTCTCCCTCGCATCGGTTCTCGATGTCGGGTGTGAGTTTGTGACTGCGGGGGCAGTGGTTGGCTTAGGTTTGTGGAGTACTTCTGAAAAGAGGCTCCCATTCCTTCTTCCAGGCAGCGATCCTAGATCGCTGCCACGCGGAGCCACCCCCGTATTTCACCCCCAGGGGGTTGTGGACCTGGCAAAACCGATGAGTTCGGGCTGCTGACTGTTCCACCTCTTCCGAGTGCGATCATGTTACGCCTCACGCCTCACGCAAATCCTGCATCAGAGACTTCGTTTCGATATGGGGGGGGAGATTTTTCCTTTTGATACAGCCGCAACTTTTTCGCTGCCGTGGGAAAGATTTCCACAGTGTCGCAGCATGAAATAGAGAACTCCGCCCTGCAATACCGCGAGATGCAGAAGCTGTTGGCGCGCAGGCGCATGGAGCACAAGCGGTTCGTGACGAAGCAAAGTTTTGACACGCAAATTATGCAGCTGGTACAAGAAAAAGAGAACCAAAACTCGGCCTTCGCCCGCGGGTCCCAGCTCTCCGCGGAGCTGAGCCACCGGGTTGCAGTGCATGCGTCACCCGAAGTGAAGGAACTGTACTCGTCCCAGGACCTGCGCAGACTTTTTGCCCATGCAGACAAGAATGCGGACGGGAAAGTGGATCCGGCGGAGTGGGAGCTGTTTTGGCAGGAAGTAGTGGACTATCCAGTACAAATACGTCTGGGTCTGGAAAAATAAAATCGGAGCCTGTATCGTGTGTCTTGCATTCCTGCAAAATCTGTACTGATGGACCAACAATAGAAAGAGCTCTCTTGTCATGCAAGAACGCAGTTTGTTTCTAGTGAAGTGCCGTGCGCTCTACGCATGAGGCAGCGTGGTCTTAAAAACTTGTCGTGCTTCGTCGCTCGACTCAGGAGCATCATGCATGCTCAAAAATAAGTAATCGCGACACAGCATCACAAGTTTCCAGACTGACCCAGCCATATTTCGGTTTCATATGGATCTTGATCGAAGCGGCACCGTCTCGATAGGAGAGTTTTTCGAAGTCTTTGGCTTCGAATCCGTCCGAGTCAGAGGCCCGGACGAGCAACAAAGAATAAAAGCCGACTTCTGCGCCGAAAGGAGGCAGGAGCTGGAGGAGCTGCAACTCATCGAGCGTCGTAAATTGGAGGAGGCAAAGGCAGACATCGATAATTCCACACACGGAGCGGCGTTGGTCGAGCGTACGGAATTTCGGCTGGCGCAAATCGACGAGCAGCTGCGACTGCTGTTCAGCAATAGCACAAGAACGAATTGCACATCTCTCCTCGTCGACGAATCGGGGAACGACGCCGAGCAAGAGTCTTCAGGGGACGACCTGCAATCGTCAGGCGAAGAGAGCTCGGCCTCTTTCGACGAAAGGGAGGAAAGAAGAGCGGGCGATGTTTTGAAGATTCGGGTCATGAACACAACGATGACCATATCCTGAGGGAAAACGTGGTCGTACCCAGCCCAGAGTGAAGATGCGAATTTATTCGGCGACACGCATCAATTTGTTGCGCATGACAAGTATGGGCGCGTAGTGCGATCGTGTTTACGTACCGCCACATCACAACTCGATCGCTTCATGCTCTATAATAGAGCATGCCAAGTTCCCATCCTTATTAGAGCATGCCAAGTAGGAAAACGCAAACGCTCCGCATCGGATTGCGCATTACAAACATGTTAGGCATGCCGTTTTGCATGACATTAGATAGAAAAACCTGGGCTGGGGACGTTTTTCCACAGGATCGACCATCCCGGAACTGCGCGATATCTTCCTTTACACCGCCGATTTGACCATGCCGCACGGAATATCCTGAGTAAAAACGTACCCACACCAGAGTCAGGATGAGGATTTTGCAACACAAACCTAGGAGTTTTGTGAGTCACGCATGACAAGTTTCAGTCCGTAAGGTAGTGCAAGTTAGCAAGGAAAGCCGCATCACAAATCGACCTGCTGATCCTGTTCACAGCATCACAAATTCCAAAACACGATTGGAAATGGCTCTCATGGGAGTGCGCATCACAAATGTCTTTGTCATTGCAAATCTGCATTACAACTCTGGGGTGGGTACGTTTTTACTCAGGATACGGAACACTTCCCCCCACCGACAGCCTGGTGTTCTTCGAGCTGGGTGACACCGTCCGCAATGGCTTCCTCCATCTCGACGAGTTCGAAGTTTTGTTCCAGGCCAAGGCTTTGGGAGTCGACGAAAAGCGGAAGCAGCAGGAAAAGATCATCACAAAGCAGCTGGATTCCTTGCGGAAAACGCCAGCCTTTCTGACGGGAAACAGGACCATCGACAAGAAGAACGTGGAGCAGATCAAGATTATGAAGCAGGCTCTGTTAAACGCGAAGACCGACCCGCAGCAGCGCGTCGACCACAAACTCTCTGAGATCAACGCACTGAACCCCAAGTACGTTACCGACGCGGACAAGCAGTTACTATCCATGGCTCTGCTGGGGTCGCAGGAGAAGCTTTTTCCGGTGGAAAAAGAGGGCGCTCAGCTACAACCACAAAATTATGCGAAAGAACCCGAAAATGAAGAAGAACTTCTAAAGCCGGAGGACGACCAGCAGAGTAGCACCAGGACCGACAAACAAGAAGAATCACCGCAGAAATCCACGATCGCAAGTGATGCTAAACCATCAGCCGCGAAGGGGGACGAGCAGCAGAAACCGAAGAAGTTTGACGTCTCAAAATATCTAAACAAGACGAGACAACAACGCTAAAGAAACACAAACGGAGGAAAACACACTGAAACTTAATATTTGAGTTTGCCTTTACATACAAGAATTTTGAGAAATAAATACTTAAGAAGTTTCGCTAGGCAAACGCGTTCTCTGTACTAACGTTGTTGACCCCTTTTCCCCTTTGTATAATGATGTAACCTGTCGAAATACTCAGCAACTACAAGAAAGACATACGTGACGGGCCTCATGTGATGCCTGTCGAAGGCTCAAGCTTGCTGCTACGAGGAAGGCTGGAGTGACAAAGTTCAGTTTATTTCACTTCCCAATCACAAGGAACAAATCTTTCTTACTCACAATGTGCGCTTGAGAAAACGTTGAAAAAACAGTCCCCGAGGAAGGAAAGCCGAAAGAAGAAGCGGAGGCAAACTGTCTACATCTGTTCGGGCACCAGAACGACATACAAAAACGGGGAGAGCACGTTCCTCGCTGTTTCCATCGTCTTAAAGTCGGTCTCTCGCGTCTGATTTCTATATTCTTCTTCGCTTGTTCAAGCGCGCCCGCGCGCAGTGAACTAACGCCGGCGGACAAAAGTAATTCGCCGGGCACTTTGTCATATGGCATCGATCGTTCAAGAACTCCCGGATGAATCACTTTCGATCGATAGCTGGAAGAATCGCTTAACTATTCAAGTTTTCGAACTTATTCTTCGTTTGCTAATATGTAAAAGTGTGAATGTAATTCTGTTGCGAATGAATCGATTCGAATTCGTGCAAATCGGCCCAGAAGCAAATCGCTAACACTCGTCGTATTTGTTGTCTATAGCATGCATTCGAGTAGTCGTGTCGGTTTCAAAGGGTGCTATGATCGTCTTCGAAATGTCGATGAGAGTACGCCAACAAGTAAGTACCCTTACGAATAGGAGGGCTGTGTAACTGTAAGTCATCTAATTGAAATATATGTCAGCGTCTAAAAAAGGAACAAATTGCCTTCATATTTCGATACAACAGTCGAAGACTAATAAATACAACCAACCATGGGAGTTTTTGACTCGCAGAAGCTCTCGGGCCCCGAGCTTGGGCGGCGACTGCGTTTGCTGCTACGCAGGTACGCGGACATTGCGCAGGCCCTGGACCTCGCATTAGGGCCCGAGCACGGCATCCGCATAAAGGACGCATTTGACGTATCCAACTTTTCCGACGGGCAACTGGACAAGTTTTACCGAGAGTACAAGAAGGAAAATGGCATCGTCGACCCGCCTCCGGTGCCGACCCAACAAGCAGCCGCTCCTCGAGTGATAGTGGGAACGAGTCAGCCAACTTCCAGCTCCAACGATTTGTGGCTCGCACGCCAGGGACAAGAACAGGCCGCAAAGATGAACAGGGATGATCCGACCGCAGCTGATCATATTCCCACACGTGCGACGACTACGATCACCAAGGAGATTAAAGCCGCATCTCCTGCTGCTGCCGCAGAATTGCGGAAGCCGAAGCGAAACAGTGGCGCTCGCTCAGTTGAAGCCTCCGCGGCGAAGGCGGCCACGGCTTCTCAGGCTGCGGTGGCAACAAGCAGTGCGAAAAGTGCAGGAGCACGAGGACCGCAGCCAGCGTCAGATCGCGAGGTCGAGGGGGGCCACAGAAGATCCGCTGACATAATTCCCGCGGTTCTCGCAGAAGCCGATGAGAACATCGTGGACCACTACCTGGCAATGGATAGTACAGAAGGAAGTGCAAAGAGCAACGCGAAATCTGAGGTGAGGACCTCTACGGTGGATGCATTGGATGAGGATGAAGGTGCAACTGGTGGCCCCGATACTGCGCCCACCGCGGTGGGGAAACCAGCTGCAACCGAAGTAGCGACTGTTGGCAAAGAACCCAAAAGTCGAGGGGGGCCACCCGCGAAGTCAGCACCGGGTCCGAAAAAAGAAGTGGATGCTGAGCAAGCTGACCACCGCCGCAAATCTCGAGCGATAGTGCGAGAGACGCACGCAGCAAAAAGTGCCGCTGCTGCCGCGCACAGCAATCAAAAGCTGAGTCCGCAGCAGCGCTGGAAGATGCTGGGAAAATCGGCTGAAACTGCGTCCAGCATAAAGAGCGGTACATGTTAAAGATACAAGTCATTGTCGAACCACCTAACATAAATTTGTTTGTCCCTGCTGATCTTTCTTGAGAACGAGAATGAAACTGTAAAGTGAAGGGAATGCACATGCAGAAGATGAAGGCTGTACCAACTGAGATTCAGTAAGCGCAGTTATATCGAAATAAAAATTTCACTTTACCTTGCTTCGCTCGTAGCATAGTTAGAGGTGCTCTGAAAACCGATCAGGATCGTCGACGAGCAGCCCAACGAGAAAGTCCGGTGTTGGAGGGGTTGGAGTGCGCGGTGATCGAGCGAAATCGAGGTCGTCTGCTAGCGCGGTTTCCTCCACAGGAACGTCCGCACTGGACGTCAGAAGCTCGGGCGCGGACCAGAGTGGAACGACGTCCCTGGTAGAGCCGAGGAGCGATCCGGCGGCAAAAGACAAGCGGCGTGCGTCGACGCTGCCTCGAAGGTCCCTCGGACAGACGGAAACCAAATTCTGGCTCTACTTGCAATCTGCACTGGAAAGAGCAGCTCGAGCGACCGAAAACGCGGCTGCAATGTACTTACTTCTTTGTAGTCAATCTTCATCAACATCGATGCATGACGTGCTGGTAGATCTGGTTACAGACTAGACATTTCGTGGTTCATCACTACAACTTCATGCTCTTTTTTTGCGGGATCAAATGTGGTGGACGCCAGAGCGACCGCGACCCTGGTAGTTGGTTCATCTGTGAATACCACGTGAAGTAGAAAATGAACTACAGAGAATTCACGACAGGCAGCACATTGCGAGTAGTTTGCAGCTCGGCTACAGCGTTCTGGACCCGGAAGACACGGCACACGAAGATTTTTCGTCGTTCCGGCCGACGCAGCAAGGTCCGTTTCTGTACCTGTTTGACACCAAAGTCGACACCAGCGAGTGGCGCCTGCTGCCCGGCGTACTGGACGCTACGGATGTGGCCAAGCTCCGGCCCTTATTGAGAGGAAGAATCCCCCCTCCCAATATTGACAAGGCACGTTTTCGAAAATTTGTGTTGCTGATTTGTGGCCACAAATCGTCTCTGTGTTGCATGAGGGCAACTCCACAGGCGCCGCCGCATTCTACAGGCGGTTTGTCATGCTGTTGCTCCTACAGCGCGGACGTCTGTCATGCTGAGCGCCCAGGCCATAACCTGACTCGTGGCCGCAAATCAGCAGCACAGGTTTCCGCTTCGATATGGGGAGGGGGGATTTTTCCCTTTGATAGCCCTTCCTCTCCGACTACCTCACCACCGTGGAGGTGACCGCGGTCCCGCGGCACGAGCGGGACTCCAAGATGCGCCGGGCCACGGACGGCGACGAGCACAGCTTCCAAATCTTCCGCACCCACTCTTCCCATCTGAAGGCCCCCGCGCTCACGGTACTGCAGCCCGGCAAGCTCTTCTACTTGTCGCAGTCGTGTTGGCTGAAAGAGGACGGACTCACGAGAGACTTCATCGCGGGCGTGCGCATCTACTTCGAAACCCAGGTACTTTTATTCTTTTCCGATGGAAGGCCATGCATACAGTTTTTTTCTGTTTTCTGTTCTAGTTGCTTTCCGCTGTATCTTCATGAGGCGAGCTACTGTTCCCCTGAAGTGAGGACCGACCCATGGAACCGACTAGCTACGATACACGCACACATGTGGTAAATACAAACTTTTCTCATCGGCGATCTTACTCAACACTTAGGCACCTACGCCGGAAGGCACTGCGCAAGGACGGCCCTTCGTACAGATCCGGCCCTACCGCCTGTCGTTGAAGGTGTGGCGTCCCGACCAACAAGTGTGCACTACGGAAGACTTGCTAGATCTCATATTTCGCCGTATGGCAAAGTCAGCTTGAAGGATTGGAGAGCGTAGTACCGTAGACACAAATAAGAAGTCGCTGTTAGATGATGAAGGCTTGCTAGAAGCACTTGCGCCAGCACTGCATGCAGAGACTCCTTGACGTTTCTTCCAAACATGGACGATACGAAGGATCGATCATCGTCATGCGGTTTCTGAGTTCCAAGAAAATGGAAAATTGCGTGAAATTGCAGAGCAGCGGATCGATGCAGAAGCGGCGGCGCATTGCCAGAGACGCGCTCTACTCAGGCCCTGATAAGTATTGAGCCGAGATGTTGATGAAGCTGTTGCACCTCTCTGCTTTATTTGGCACCAGATCCAGATATTTGGAAGCGATCAATAGTAAACAAAATGTCCGACTCGTCAATGAGCGCTCGTTTTTCCTCTCGCGCAGATCATTGTGGTGCAGACCTGACGGGATTGCCCGGACGATTCAGAAGAGAGCAACGAATTCTAGATCCACTTTTTTTCTCTCTGTAAGTTTTGTTGTTGGTACAATGTTCTCGGACCCCAGCAAGAACCCCAGAACTCAGAAAAAAGAGTAACATGCCTGACATAGTTTTTTTACTTAGTGGACACACTTCTAGAAGCTGCTGTGTAGTAGAGTATTCCGCCAACATTTGCCTACAACAATATTTGGTTCCAACTCCAAGCGTCTGACTCCTGCATCTTACATAGGTGGTCGCACGTTTGTCATGTCTAGTTCCTCGAGTCCAAGTGGCACTGCGCGCGTCCGGATGCAGATAGAGGAGGCAGTTTTGCGGCGATGACGACGAGCGGAAGGGCAACGCGGATGGTGCACATCCCGTCGATGTAGCAGGTTGGAGCGGTTTGTTCTACCGCGGTAGACATGTGGCTTAGACACCGGTCGGGGCAGCCTTCCAGTTTCTCGTTCTCCTCTGTTGATGTCCCTCTCGCAGTTGAATCGGACGCTGCAGCCGGGTGCGCTGGAATGGCGGCGCCTGTCGCAGGTATCCGGGGGCGCCTCGTCCCCGAACTCTGTCGCGTGGTGTGCCTCGCGAGACCTGCTGGCGCTCATGACCGACACTGTCGTGCAAATCCTGGATGTGTCGGAATACCTCTCGACCGAGGGGGCGCCCGAGGCAAAGTGCAAGATCGTCATCGAAAACTACTGCCCCCGCGGAAAGCGCAAGGTATCGATACGTTTTGTTGAGTACTGCCAAGAAAGTAGAACTTCTTTCTTTCCACCCAATCATGCGCCGTACTTTTGCCGCCCGTAACCCGAAAGAACAAACGCACTCGAAGATTTTGCTGCACTCAACTTTTTGACCTCTCTACTTCAGGTGATCACGCCAGCCCAAGCCGTGCGACTGCGCCGCGATGCGAAGCTCAGCCAAGCGGCTTTGCTGCAGCACGCCCTGCTTTCACAGCAGACGAAGTCGCATTTCACCTCTATAGCATGGGACGATCATACGAGTACCAGTTCTTCCCTGAACAAGCCAGGCGGCATTCAGGTGGGGCCGGGATCGAGTCCGGCCGGTGCGGCAGACGCCATGAAACGGCGGCGGGCTGCTCCGGCCACGAGCAAGGGGGCCAAGGCGAGTCCGGGAAAGACTTGCAACACCGGCGAAGAGGACGAAATGGACCAAACGGAATCCGGGGTGCTGGTACCGAAGAGCGACGGCGCATTCATCGACGCCCGCCTCGCGGTCACCACCAGTTGCGGAAAGGTTCTCATTTTCGGAATCTCGGAGGTGTGGTCCGGACCGTACGACGTTCACTTGCTGCACCGCATCGAACCGCAGCTCGTACCGCAGCTGAAACAAGATCGCCACATGGTGTGTCCGGATCACACTTGCTGCGCGTTCGCAGCGGACCGTCAGTGCTTTTTCACGTCCTTTCACAACCACGTTCTCCGATGGGACCTTTCCACTACTACGGACACTTCTACGACCAGCACCGCCGCCGAGCAGGAGCATATAATTAGCAAGAACACGAAACTACAAACGGCGGGTAGCAAAGCGAGCGGCGCGGCCAAAAGCACTGGGTCCGGGGCGAAAAGCAGTAGTGGTGCCGCTAAGAGTAGTAAAGCCGTGGAGCAAGCACCATCCGCTGACGAGGCCGCTCAGTCCGCCGCGTGTAGTTGTCCGCGACTTGTGAGCAACTTGAAGCTTGTGGATGCAGAAGTGACACGACTCGCCTGCTGTGGGAACGCGATCGTGATCGGGCTGTCGAGCGGGAGGGTTGTGCATTCCGATACGGACTTCCGCCACTCCCACGTACTGTACCACCCTCGCAACACGACCAGTCCGGCGTTTTCGGCAAAAGTCGGGCACGACCGTCGCGAGTGCCCTGTACACATGTTGGACTTTCGGTACCCGAACCTCGTCGGTGTGGCCATCCAGGACAGTTTTCTCGTCTTGCGACAGCAGGGAGGAGAAGAAAAGCAATGGCACGTCATTCTGGAGTACCTGCAAAGCGGAACAATCGTTGGGATGCACGTGGAGCCTGATTTTGCTTTGTCGGTGGATGCAGACGCCATCGCATGTTTCTTCTCGCTGAGGGGAAACCGGGAAAAGATGTCATCGTCCTCCACACCGCAGGATGTTGACAAGGCCGGCCACCCGTCAACCAGTGCAGTTAGTAGCAGCGTGGCGGGAACGGGATCCCCCGCACGGAGGAAGATGTCGTTCGGGGGCAAGGAAAAGATGAAACGCCCCAAGGCAGCTGCAGACGAGGAGAACGGCAACGAAGGAAAGCAAGACGTTCACAACTTCACCGTTGTTGACAACCGACGGGCAAGTGCTAATGACAACATTTCCGTCACGGTAGGGCCACCCGCGTACTTTCGCACCGTGCCAGAGCCTGCGGAGCCCGTTCCGCAACCGGGGCAACTACCGGTGTATCGTCCTGTGGTCGAGCTTGTGTTGCCCTGCTGCGGTGCGGCGTTTTCTCCGGGCCGCCGGGTGCTCGCCTCCGTCGCCACCGCCACTCCCGAGCACAGCAGCTCCTACCGACGGCTGCAAAGCAGCTTTGGTACCCACACGGAACTATGGTTGTGCGGACTCCCGCATGATCTGTTGGACCGCGGCAAAACCACAGCGTACGCCTCCGAAGCAGGTCAAGAGAGCATTGGCACGGTCGTCACGCTGGAGCGAGGGCGTCTGGCGGAAGAGGCAGCCGGGGAGCCGTTCGAAAAGCGAGCCGGAGCCGAGCAGCTGGCCACCATTTCGGATTTGTGCGAGGTTTTCTGCGACTTCCTCCGTAGTGGCGGAGAGCGTTCGGTACGTGTCAACGAGCTCAGTTACAACGCCTTGCGTCACGAAATTTCCTGCAGCACGCGACTCTCTGCCTTTGAGTGGAAGATACTGGAGACGCTGCACGACGCGTCCAGCAGTGCGGTAGCTTCAGAGGACTCAACAGCGTTTCCATGCTTTCTCCACGGCTGGACGGACTTTCGAGGTCAAGTGGAAAACGCAGTGCGCATATTTGCGGAACGCGTCTGGAAGGCCTGCACCACGGAGCCGGCGCTTGTGGAAGGGGCGGAGGAGTTCGCGCAGGAGCAAGAAGAGTTGTTGGCGAAGCGAAAGGCTCCCGGGCCGGCGGTTGACTTTTGGTGCTGGATCTGCAATCGAGCCAGGAGGCTGCAGCCGGACGTCACAGGAGAATGGTTTGTCTGCCCGGGTGGCCATCAGACGCCGCGGTGTCAGCGTGGTGGAGACCCCATAGGCCCAGGCACCCACGTGGAGCGGTGTGGCACGTGCCAACGCATGTCGCGTCTGGCCCGCAGTACCGCCACACTGCGGCCGTGCTATTACTGTTTGAGTAAAACGCGACACTGCCTCGTATAATGATGGATAAGAAAGCACTTCTTTCTCTTGATCGATAGCGCAACGCGGACAAAGTACTAAAAGACAAGCACTCACGGAAGCGACTACTACATTGATAGTATGATCTAGGAGCGTGACGCAGATTGACATCGTGCACTCTGCAATTCTGCGTTAATGCGGCAATTGTTCAATCTCATCGTTTATACAAAGCCGCGGACCCAGCGCTGTCCGCTCGTATGCATTCGGTAATGGGGTGATCATCTATCATGTTGGACTTTGCAACAGGAAGGTTGGGTCGTGGAAAACGAAGTACTTGTTGTTTGGCCAAATCTCGTTCATTGTGACCGCTCGTGGCACATCGCGCGTAGAGCGCAGCGTATACCGAAGGATTGCTTGCGTGTTTATTTGGAACCTGTCTGTCTCAAGACAAAATGGGAAAGGACCCTGCAGGTGTGCGGGTGATGCAGTGGAACTTGCTGGCGACGGGTTTGCACACAGACGGGTTCGTCAAGGGCGATATGTTTGAAAGCGTTGCGGAATTGACGGAGCATCTGCACTTGACGAAGGACTACAAGGCTCGACTGATGTCCGCAGGGGTGGATTTGGATCTGATGAAGCCGATGCAGCATCTCCTCAACCTATTCTTGTTTTCAGATGGCGTGCCACTCACTGAATTACCAGCGGCGTTACAATACGGCGCTGAAGGCCTCTCTGACAAGTTTCGCGGCGTCCCAGTGGAGGACTTCTATGCCTTTAGCGACGTTCCTGCGCGACGGACTGTGTGCGACCAAGCAGCGTTGTATGAACGAATGTGGAAGCCCCTGGCGGATTTTTTCGAGCAGGGATTGTATGTCGGGAAAACGCTTCCTTGCTTCATTTGACTGGAAGACCGCAATCACATGCGGGAAACAGGCCCGTAGTGGTCGTTTGCTCTGTAAGTAGTACACACAGGCTCAGCATGTACATTAAGTCGATGCATGTCACTTTCTTATTCGTCGCCAACCGGGAAGGGGAGTGCGTCTGCGTAGCGTGTCCCTGGCTTCCAAAGAAGAGCAAAAGCGTTGACACCGATACTGCAGCCAGTGCGCTGGTGGAAGAATCGATCGAGACAATCTGGAGCAAGTACATCTCCCCGGAAAAGGCGCTGCACCCGTACGACGTGGTTCGTACAGTGTGCGACTTCTTCCGAGAACGATTTGCCAATCAGCAGGAAGCAATGCCTAACACCGCGGAATCTAACGCAGAAGCCGGCACCAGCGCACATCTCGCGGAGGTAAAAGTGGCCGTCCTTCCGGCGCCACAAGGGGAGGATCCGAGGGAGCTGAGTGGCGCGCTTGCAGACGGAGATGTGCCACCTAGTAGCACAGATCCACTTTCGCTGTTGCGGAAATACCGGCGCGCATTTGAGCAGCTTCAACCGTCAGCTGATGCACTGTCAAGTAGCAGCGAAGGTCTACGTGCAGAGTGCGAAGCTCCCCGGGGGCGCAACGCGCAGTTGACACGGCTGGTCGCAGCGTTTGTGCCTGACGTGCTGACACTACAGGAGGTAGCGGTGGATCAGTACTTTTGCCTCACACGTATGCAAAACGGAGTCTACTTTCCGCTCTGGGAGCAGGACAGCAGGGACACGGATGATAGCAGGTGGCACGAAAAATGGAGCTGCCTCGTCCACCAGTACGCAAGTACAGGAGCCGCTCGTATGAACCGGAGCAACGGCGCCACATCTGCAGACATCTGCAGTTACTATACTGAATCAGAAGGCTCGACTCGCGGAAAACATACACCAGTGCATGCCATAGCTGTAGTTTGCTTCCGCGGGAAGAATGCATGAGCTCACTCCTCACAGGGCAGTCTCTTTGTAGCCTTGAAACCTAAGGTTAACACGCGTGATGAAGTTCTGGCTGATTTCCCGTTGTACATTGAAGCAGCGAGATGTCGGATGGTTAAACGCGAACCTCTTCGGCAACCACCCGTACCGCGTACGCAAGGTGGGAGTCAGCGTTTGCGGGGTCGCTGTGCTGGTCAATAGGCACCGATTTAGACTGCGCTCGGGAAAGGCACTGGGAAGCAGCGACGAGCAACGGTTTGCGTACGCAGCTACGATAGCTCCTTGTGACGAGCGTGTAACGGACGGAGATATCCACGAGGACGCGGCGTTCACGGTCTGTGCTGCACATCTGAAATCAGGAAAAGCTGTTGACGATCGTACGAAGCAAATCTTCGATATATGTGACAGCCTTGAGGCGTTTGCTATGCACGGCGACGTCGTCCTTGGCATGGATGGCAACTACGGTATGGGCAGAAGCAGGTGCTGTGAGTCAGTCTCGTTGCGGAATCTGAAATGAAATTCAACCAGGCTTGCGCAACTTACGATAGCGGCCCGCGATCTGGTTGTAGGCAGGAAAAAATATGACCGCTCTCCTTGGACGAAATCCGCACAAAGACTGAATTTTTTTCTGGGTTTCCTTTCATATACGACCAGGAGCTCGGTGGATGCAATTACGATAATGGTATGTAGTGAGGTCAACGTATATTTTTGTTTCGTGCGTTAATACTCACAAGCACTTTCATTTCATGCTGTAGTGTTTCTTGAACATTGTCAAATTGTGTTGACTGCAGATACGGAGGCAGAATCGGGGGGCTGGGCGCGTCTTCGTTCTCTTGGCTACTGCAACTACCTGGACGAGCTGAGGCAGTCTCAGCGTTATGGATCACAGGAAGAGCTCCTGACGGAGCGACTGCATGCAGTAACGGTAAACAAGATGCGTGGCATGTTCTCTGTGCAAGTAGCGAAGTGGGGATGCTATTCGTTGCGAAACATTGACTACCTGATGCTGCGTTCTCGCCCGGGAGAGGACCAAGGGCTACGAATGTCGTATGTTGTTAACGCGCGGGAGCTTCAGGTATACGACAAGGAAAGCACGCTGAGGCAAATATCCGAGGATACGTCGATCGAGACCATCTTGGCGTTAGATGATCGTGTTGCGCGACCATTCATTCCAAGCATGATGCCGAGCGGATCGAATCCATCGGACCACAGACCAGTCGTGGTGCAACTGCAAAGACAGAGTTCGAGCAATCACAGTGGTTCGTCGCCGTGGTGGTGCTGTACTAACCGTGCGGCCAAGGGGAGGAAATCCTGACAGGGAGTCCCTGTTCGATTGTGCGGCGTGGACGAGGTGCAATGTGACGCTAATCACACCGGCGACGGCGCATCTCGCCATGCGGCGAGAACCGTGGCTAGATGCGTGGTTCGGAATAGCGAAGATAGGTAAGGTGCAAGGTCAGCAAGGAAGAAATCGTGATTTGTGTGTGAAATTTCTGCCAGCTGGATTTCGTAGGAAGGGAGCAGCCACATAAAGTTCTGATGTCTTCGCCCGTAGGATGAAAGTAAGTAAGTACTTAAGCATTTCATACGTAAGTGCAGTTTTCAGTCAGCCCACCATAAGTGGTTGCATCGAGGCGTACTAACATTGAAGTAATACCTACATACAGAGATATTCCTCGTGTTGGTTCGAGACAGGGAATGTGGTCGGTTCGTCATGTTGTTCCTTGGGTGAAACCTAGAAATGCAATCTTCACGTGTGATCGAGCGGGCGAATGATCTGCAACATACGTCAAGGGAATCTGAAACGTGAGTCAACATCTTTTTCCAGAGTTGCTGCGAAAAAAACATTGGGGTAAAAGAGCGAATTTTTCAATCAGAGGCAAAGTCATGCTAAGCCGCCAACTTTGAAGAGCGTCCTCCTCTTGCTAGATAACGACAAACAATTTTCCTCATGATCATCTGCCACCTGTTTCAATCCTGCTTTCTCTTTCCACAAAATTAGGGAAATCTTGTTTTTCTTTGGAAAACACAAAAAACTCGTCCAACATGGCCAAGATGATGAAGATGATGGCTGCCGCCCCGGCCCCGGTCATGAAGAAGATGTCCATGAAGAAGATGATGGCCATGAAGAAGAAGTAAGTCATCAACTCCTGCAGGATATCACCACAATGATTTCCCTATGCAGATGAGCGAGAGCTCGCGTGTCGTGGTGGATCCACGCATGCTTGAGCGAATCTCGCCGAAAATTTGGTCTTCTATCGTAGGTACGTTCTACGACGCGTAGTCCAAATAGAAAAAAGCCATACGGTGCCTGGCGGACGCACCATGTTGTATCTCATTGCGAAAAGTGTTCCTGTTGAACGTAGTTCAGTGCATCGTAATCGTCCGTCCAACACACCATGCGATTATTCATGTCCCGTACGTGTGAGTGGGATCTACAAACGTTGTTTTACTGCGTAACGTTCGTGAAGTAAATGTGGAAGATGATGTGATACGTGTTGTACGTTGTAATTTTGAGGAAACTGTGTCTTGGCTGAGGCGAAAAGATCATAATTGTTATTGATGTACACATGGCATTACCCCACACTTTTTGCTATTTCCTCTCCCCCTACTCTCGTGATTTCTACCCGTAACTTCAATTTTGGCTGTGCAATAATTTTCATTCAACCCAAAAACCGTAGGAATCGTTTTTGTAGGAGAGAGTCGTTCGGTCGACTTGTCTTGCATATAAAACTTTCCACCCACTTTTCAAAATGCGGGAAGCTATCTGCATCCACATCGGTCAGGCCGGTGTCCAGATCGGTAATGCGTGCTGGGAGTTGTTCTGCTTGGAGCACGGTACTTCATTTTGTTGTTTTTCAGCTGATGTTTTTTTGGCGCTATCATCATCATGTAAATCAACAGTTGTTGAGGCAGTTTTCACTGCCATGTTTGTAACACTAAAAATCGTGTTGCGCGATGAATTTCGATACCATTTCCATTGAATCTCCAGGTATCCAGCCGGATGGTCAGATGCCGTCCGACAAGACCATCGGGGGTGGCGATGATGCCTTCAACACCTTCTTTTCGGAGACTGGTGCTGGCAAGCACGTCCCCCGCTGCGTCTTCGTCGATCTGGAGCCCACCGTGATCGATGAGGTCCGCACCGGTACCTACCGTCAGTTGTTCCACCCGGAACAGCTGATCTCCGGTAAGGAGGATGCCGCGAACAACTTCGCCCGTGGTCACTACACCATCGGTAAGGAGATCGTCGACTTGTGCTTGGACCGCATCCGTAAGTTGGCCGACAACTGTACCGGTCTCCAGGGCTTCCTGATCTACCACGCCGTCGGTGGTGGTACCGGTTCCGGTTTGGGCTGCCTGATGATGGAGCGTCTGTCCGTCGATTACGGTAAGAAGTCCAAGATCTCCTTCACCGTGTGGTGCTGCCCCCAGGTCTCCACCGCGGTCGTCGAGCCGTACAACACCGTGCTGTGCGTCCACTCCTTGTTGGAGCACACCGATGTCACCAACCAGGTCGACAACGAGGCCCTGTACGATATCTGCCGCCGCAACTTGGACATCGAGCGCCCGACCTACACCAACTTGAACCGCCTGGTCGCTCAGATCATCTCGTCCCTGACCGCCTCCCTCCGTTTCGACGGTACTAATACGCTATTTGAATACTTTTTGCTAGAAGCGAGTAGCTGATGAACAGTGCTCCGTACTTATTCATCGAGCAGTGCTCCGTACTTGCTGATGTATTCATCGAGCAGGCGGTCTGGCTACGTAACAAGTAAGTTCATTCAAGTTCATTTATAATCACTGATCAATGACGATATTCTGTATTCACAGGTGCGTTGAACGTCGATGTGACGGAGTTCCAGACCAACTTGGTGCCGTACCCGCGTATCCACTTTATGTTGACCTCGTACGCGCCGATCATCTCCGCGGAGAAGGCCTACCACGAACAGCTGTCCGTGGCCGAGCTGACCAACAGCGTGTTCGAGCCGGCGTCCATGATGGTCAAGTGCGACCCGCGTCACGGTAAGTACATGGCCTGCTGCCTGATGTACCGTGGTGATGTCGTCCCGAAGGATGTCAACGCGTCCGTCGCCACCATCAAGACCAAGCGCACCATCCAGTTTGTCGACTGGTCCCCGACGGGCTTCAAGTGCGGTATCAACTACCAGCCGCCCACCGTCGTCCCGGGTGGTGACTTGGCCAAGGTCATGCGCGCTGTGTGCATGATCTCCAACTCCACCGCCATCGCGGAGGTGTTCTCCCGCATCGACCACAAGTTCGATTTGATGTACTCCAAGCGTGCCTTCGTCCACTGGTACGTCGGTGAGGGTATGGAAGAAGGTGAGTTCTCCGAGGCCCGTGAGGATTTGGCCGCCCTGGAGAAGGATTACGAAGAGGTCGGTATCGAGACCGCCGAGGGTGAAGGTGAGGAAGAGGGATACGGTGACGAGTTCTAAGTCGCCTGAAGGACTTCTTCAGTTGTTGTCGAAGATAGTCTTTTTCCTCTCCACCTTCGGGTGAGGGCTAAATAAAAAGATTGTTTAGTCTTTGCATGGAAACTGCAGTTCGACAATATCAAATTTTTCGGTTTAGATCAGCATCTTCGAAAATATGGTCTGTGAATGACCAATATCCACCGATGTAGTTATGATATTCAGCGAGGCGACTCTTGGATGTTATAATGCTTTAACCATCCGACTGGATTGGCATTCCTTTCCATGGAGCTGAATCTGTAAACCGTAGTAAGGAACTGATCAATGTGTCAGACAGAAAGTAAAAGCGTGCGCTTCCTTCGCAGTCCAGTGCCGACTAGCATTATTTTACTTTTAAAAGTTGTGTTGTTCAGAATGTCGCAGAGTTCGGTCACTATCAGAACGTTGATTGAGGAAAGGTCTTCCGAGGAGGCGGGCTTCGGCGCGATCCTCATGAAAACTAGCTCGGTCTTTCTGCTCTCCTTAAAAAAGCAAAATCGTCATGTCAGCGCATCGGTCTGATCGTTCGTTGTGGCAATAAGTATGTGAGCACCAAAGACTAGCCCATATTGGTCAAGAATGCTAGTAATACTGCACTCTAGCAAGTGTTTGAAATCGCATACGTGTGACGCACGACGTTAAATCACTTAGGAGGCTTTGTCTTAGTGTGGTGCTTCCGATGAAAACGTTGAAGTGGAATTTACTGACTAAAGAGAACATTTTATACTAGACTGTTTTGCGGCGCGATTTACATTGATTCTCGGGCTGTCCTGCGCCGGGTTCGCTAATTTAGATGCTACTTAAGAGTTTGTTCCAGCTATGTGACCACACTAGTTCTGCATAGCAAAATGAGCATGGAGGGCGGGACTGCGACATCTTCGGCGCCGCCGAAGAAAGAACCGCCAGGGGAAGACGAGGCGCGTCAGAAGTTGTGGTCCATCACCACAGAATACGAAAACCTGCTGCAGGTACAGAACCAGCATTTCGAGTCCGTTCTCGCGACGAAGGATAAAGTCATTGACCAGTTAAAAGCTGGGAAGCCGCCGTACGACTTTTCCGACCCTGGCGTTGTTAGTGTTGCTGTGGAGGAGCGGGATCGCGAGATACGGCTCTACAAATGCCTGCTGGAGATCCGCGACAAGCAGGTACCCGATATTTTCGCTGCGCCGCTGCATCATGTCGCATTTTGTCGTCTTGGACGAGCGGCTAACGATATTTTTGAATCCGCATATCCTTCTACCAACTACTACAGCTTATGGAGCTTCAACACGTCATCGATTATGGCGCTGGAACGGCAACTCCGGGCGACATGTCGGACCTTGCTTCCGAGAAAAACGCACAGATACAAACGCTCATGGATACGTAAAAGGACACGCTTTAATGAGGTCGCATCGGGTCACACACTTCATATGCATGTCGAAAGAGCTCCAATTTCTCTTCACTTCGCTTAAACTGCGAGTGGTCAACATTGCATGTCAATCTCATTGACTGAAGCTGATGGTGTCAGTTTTGTTCCATAGCGGATGAATTGCAAGTGCTACGGGAAGAAGTCTTGCAGATGGTACTCTTTGTCATTACCTTCTACACTTCGCGTTGCGCCATGTGCTTGTGCTCCGGGTGATGTTGCGCAGTATTAGCGAGAAGACGCAGTTCTGCGAATCCTCACAACAGTTAGACATTTTGCTCAACAGAAATCATCGTCGTCCGCCCGTGGGCCAGTAGCGGGTGTCACGACGAGCACCAGCGATGAGCTACAACAGCTACGGAAGGAGAAAGAAGATCTCGAGAAGATCGTGCTGCAAAAAGAAAAGCAAATCCAGGCCATCAGTACAATAGACACCACCAACAACGACATCAGTGCGCTGCAGCTAGGTGTGTACGATGTTTAGGCAGTTTGCTTGATCGTTGGGCATGCATGATGTTGACTATTTGTGTTTTGCACCGTTGCGCATCTTGAATCACCCAAACCAAAGGCGCGCGTGCGATTTCCATGTACACGGAAGCGATGCAGATGCGACAGGAAATCAAAGACCGAGATGGCACGATTGCAAGCCAGGGACAGGAGATCGCAGACTTGGAACTCAGAGTATGACGAGGCAGAATTGTGTCGAAGTACAATCGGCAGCCGCATTTACATACCGCGTTCGCGGTGTAACAAGGATAACAAGGCTAGTACAAGACCTATGTTCATGCAGTAAGATTGTTCAGCTAGCGGAAAATTGGAATATCTTGACACTGAGCTCCCTGTCATATCCTGACCAGCAGCGTCAAACCGAGTTGGAGCAAAAGCGCGGTGAAATAGGTGATATGACGAAGGTGATAGCAGAAAAAACCCGGCGCGTCCTGGAACTGGAGAACGCATTACAGGCCGCTCGACAGGATGTGGCAGACAAGACTCGTGAAATCGAGGGGCTGTACTGAAGTTTTTTTCGTTTCGCCAAACCTCCGCACGCCCTCCCCTAGTGCAGGATAAATGATGATGATGATGTTTCCCATTCGTTTTTTTCTCGCTTGCTTAGGTTCTTCTCATCTGTGCGATGCGCTCCTGCGGAATACTTTGCTTGCGTTATGATCTTCTATGTGCCACAACCTTCTTTTTGCAGGTGCGACGCGGTGGAGCAGGCACGCAAAAACACGCTTGCAGAACAGGGTGCATATGCAGATTGAATCTTCCATCAGTGCATTGTGCTATTGAGCTTCTGCGTTTCTACTTGTCAGCAGAAAAGCACTCGCATTCGCAGCATTGCCACCGAGCATCATCTCACCAGCATACCTTGATCTGGGCGACTGTCATCCCACCGTCCCAAGCTATGAAAGACAAGTGCAAAACTGCAGACTCACACACGTCATGAGATGGAAGGTTTTGCTCTGAAACGGAAAAGAATCGAATCATCGAGGAACTGCGAGAGGAGCTTTCCATCCGGGACCGAACTATTTTAGAGGAGCGCGCCGAGCGCGTCCGTATGGAGACGCTAAACGAGGAACTGCAGGGCAAGTCGGGTGAGACACTCCAGCAGCTCAAGGAAGCACAGTCGACCATGGACCAAATGATGGCACATACGCAGTATCAAGGTCAGCTCGTGCGCGACATGACAAGTCAGGTACTTCTGATCTACATGCGGATAAGTAATTGGTCGCCACCGACAACCGCGCAGTTGCAGGAGTCGGTGGTCTGGCGACAGTGACGGGCCCGCTCGTTCGGCAAGGTCGATCAGAATACAAACCAAACACAATTTTTTTGTCAGGTGCAAGAGTCGGAGGCGAAGCTACACACGCTGCAAGTGCAAGAGATGTATGAGAAACGGCGGCGTGTCCTGGAGGAAAAGATTCGCGAGCAGGAGACCGCCGAAGTACTGCAGAGCAAGGACATTTTGCTCAATCAGGTGTCTCTCGAGTTGAACGAAACGCGGGAACGGCTCGGAAACATACGGCGCGATCTCGAACCGGCCAACGCAGCGCTCAACCGGTCGTTGTTGGGCGGTACCACCAAGGTGAACCTGCATATGAGCACGCGGTCTCAGGCGGCGTCGGAATTCTCGCCCGCCGCCGGCAACCGCACAGGGCCGAGCAATTCCCCACAAGCACAGCTGCTGCCGCAACCTGCCCAGGTCCTAGGTCCGGGCGACGAGACCCAGCGGCAGCTAGTTGCCGCGCTACAGCCGAATCCGGCCACCCTTCCCAGCGCAATTTCGCTGCTGGGAACCACGCAGGAACAACCGAACCTGAGCACGCTGTCGATGGAGGAGGAGCAAGTTCAGTACCAGCCGTATCCGGACGATTTGCTAGATGCCCAGCTGGCAAACTACTTGCTGGAGAACCCGAAGCATGTGCCGCTCTTTTGCCGTCTCTCGCACGGACAGTACCTCTACGGCACACACCGCGTCAGCATGCGGCTCCAGGAGCGGGCAGACAACCAGCGCGTCATCGAGGCTTTGGGCAGCGGCGGCAACTGGGTTCTCCTAGAGGAGCTGCTCCGAGACAAGCTGGGTCAAGCGCAAATGTTGTATAACAGCCAACAAGCCTGAAGTTGACCAGTATTGGCGGACGTCGCTTCTCGCTGGCGATAGGAATTATTCGAATAGTTGTACTCGCAAGACGAGAAACGGAAACTTGAAACTGAAACATCTGATGCATGGAAAAAGCACACGCAAGAGAATTTATCAAAATGCAATTTCGTGTTGCGCAAGTAGTGCGCATGCACAGAGAATGGTTGTTGTAAGTATTTTCAATTTGCAATAAAAAATCCGATTGTAGTGAACTTCGCTGCATCCGCATCGGTAGAGACAGAGAAAAGTTTTTAGTGTAATCAAGGCAAAGGTCCGTCTTTGTCAGTAAGTATTCAGAAAACAAGGTGCACAGATCTGGTAAATTTTTTTTTACGAAATGTAATTGAACCGACTTTCTGGTTAAAATGGATAGTCGCGTTCGCAACGAACAATGGCCTGGGATTGAAGACGCAGGTCCACATAATTGTACCAACTACTTGTTAATTTAACTTTTTTTCACCAACAGAAAGACCAAACCATCTTGTATTGAACCTTTTGTCCCCATTTCTCCCCGACATCGTGCCTTCTGGACACCCGTACTCGTGTGGCCTGGCGCCATGCAACAAAGTTTCCTTTCTGGTAACTGGAGGCACGTGTTTCGCTTGACACCTGCACGACAATAAGCGGAGCAGCGAGCGACGAGCGTGCGTCAGCCTAACCAAAACGGTGGACGCATGAGAGGGCAGCAAATCGTGTGTGCTATCACGAGGAGCAATGATGAATGCTTCTGAATGATATGTACATTCTTTAATGAGGTAGCTCCGAGAAAACAAGCCTGCGCGTGGTCTGTGCTTGCAGAAGCTTTTTCGCAAGTAGAAGCAGAGAATTTTACGCGGATGCGTAAGAGCGTGCATTGATTGTGTGACAATGGTTGAGAGCGTGCAGCCGGCCGTCCCGCCGGACCACGACCTGGAGATGGAAGCAGCGAAAGCCGCGAGCGAACCTTCTGGGTTTGAAAAACTGGCGACGTTGCACGCAGCTACCACCTCCTCCCTCGCTTTGCCGGTAACAACTAAACTCCACACGACGACTGGCGAAACTTACACGGTTGTGCCACAGCAGAGCCAGGAAGTGGCTGCCGTTTCCCAAATTATGAGCACTTTTGCCCACGACCGCAAACTTCGGGAGATAGTCTCGCTTGCAACGGAAAAGTCCCCTGCTTCCGCGGCGTCACCGGTTGTTTTCTCGGAGGATTACTTCGAAGCGGTCTGTTCCGCACTACCACACACTGACCTCACGACAGGTATCTTTGTTGCTGCGGGACCGCCTTTGCGTGGCGCGAACCGTGCGGATTTCGAGTGCGCCGCGGCAATCCATGGTGCTGGTCGACCAGGAGGACCAACAGGAGGTACTACGGAAGATGACACCGAGACCACGACGGTTCCCGACTACACCGGAAAAGATGTTGCGGATCAGACCGACTGGTTCTTTCGTCCTCCGCAAGTGGCGTCCCTTCTGTGGGACGAACGCATCACGGGGTTTCGCTTCGACGTTCGGGCATTTCTGCGCTCCCACGGGGCGCTGAGCTTTCAAGAAATGGTTACCGGTAAGGTGCTGGACCAATTTCTGCTCAAAGCGAACGAGCACCTCTGGCAAGCGCAGCAGGAAGACGAGGACCAGTTCCTGAACAGCAAGTACTTTGTAAAACCAACATCCGTGGCGTCGCTCTGCTCATCTACTCCGGACCACGGGTTGTCTCCCAGTCTATTTCCGGGGCTTTTCGTCGGTCCCGGCGGGGTCTTCAGCCTGTTCACGCGGAAAGAATTGGCTGTGAACGCCCTCGTCGCGGAAATTCTCAACCTGCTCGCACGAAATCCGCCCAAGGCACTGATTGAGGGGGAGCGGGCCGCGATTGCGGCGACGGAAGCGGAACGACAAGCGGGGCCGGTGGTGCTGCTCGAGCGACAGCTCGCCGAACTGCAGCAGTTGATCGGTCAGGAGGTAAAACAAGGAATCAAGTTGAGATCATGGAATCAAATTAACTGGAATCAAGTTAAACCTGGAATCAAGTTAAGTACATGGAATCAAGTTAAACCTGGAATCAAGTTATATAGAATCAAGTCACTACCTGGAATCAAGTTGAATGGAATCAAGTAAACCACCACAACTTCACATCCATCAACCCTTCGCCTCGCAATGCCTCCATGGAAGAATCTATCTGTTGCTCTTTTTGTGTTTTGTGATTGCCATACCCTCGTGCCTAAAGTTCTCCGCTATTTTTTTTCAAACGCGGCCACTTTTATCAAACGCGTCTGGCTTTTCTTCCTCTGGTCGATAGAGACGTCGCGGATAATGTTAGAGCTAAGCTTCGCGCGCTTGTCTTGTTTCACGACCCTCTTTCGAAAGTTGTCGGGGCTTTCGCCTTCCGAAGTTCCCGGGGTTTCATTTGTGCTTCCTTCCTTCGAAGGAAGGGTGTGCGTCTCTGGGGATTCCGCGCTTATTTCGCCTTTCCTCGGAAGACGAAGATCCATCCGTCCCTCTCGGAGTTCCATGCCCGCTTCACCTCCTCTCGGGAGACCCATTGCTCTCGGGATTCCGTTTTCATTTCGCCTTCCTGGGACTGGTGTGTGTCAGTCTCGGAGGATTCCGCTTCGCCTTCCTGGGGAAGGTGCTGTCTCAGGGGACTCCATTTCGCCCTCCTGTGGAAGGTGTCTCGGGGCCTCCATTTCGCCTTCCTTGTACTTAGGCAGGTCTCTCCGGGGATTCTGTTTCGCCTCTTTCGGAAAGTATCTTGGGGGATTGGCAGGGATCTCCTTCCTGGGAGTTCCATCTTGTCTTCCCGATGTCCGGGGTTTCCGCCTGCAGCACTAAGGGGCCGAGCCGTTGCGTCAGGTGTTTGGCATTCGCCAACTTCGGCCCCTTCGCCTTGGGGAGATCCGGGGTTTGTACCTTCAGAAGCGCCGAAGGAAGCTTTCACCTCCGGAGGCTCCGAAGCTTCTTTGGCTTCGGCAGCCTCGGATATCTCGCCTTCGGAAAGCCCTGGCGGGTCTCTCCCCGGCGGAAGGTCCGCAGCTTGATTGCCTTTCGGGGGAGTTGGAGTCGTTTCTTTACTGGCTGGCGCGAAGCTTTCGCCATCGACTTCCGATTGAATGGCCCGAGCTTGTTTACACCTCTTGCGCGACGTGGATTGTTCGGGGTTTTTCTGTGCCCGGGCTCGCCGAGGCGTTTTGGATTCGGTTTCGGAGGGCGCGAGTTTGCCGCCCTCCGGGGCTGCGCGCGTGTGCTTACAGCTTGTGCGCCGGGGGCCCCGGGTTTTTTCTTTTGTGTCCCGGGGCCTCGTCACATCCACGCCCCGGGGGCCCGGAACATGGCCCGTCGGAAGGCGGGCCGGCCAGCCTTCGGTAGAGGTAGGCGGGGGGGCCCGGGGCATGAAGCTTTCCTTTGCGGAAAGGCCCGGGGTTTTGTCTTCCGTGAAGCCAGGAATTGAATTCCGCTCGAGCGACAGCTCGCCGAACTGCAGCAGTTGATCGGCCAGAAACAGGACCGCGATGTGGCCCGCTTGCAACAGGAGGTGCGGCGCGAACGGGAGAAATTGGCAGAAATGGAGGAAAATCCATTTGGACCAAACAGCGACCCAGACAAGCAAATGCACGTCGTCGCGTGGAAGCAGGACGCGTTATCGCAAGTCCAGGCCGAGTTGGATAAACTGAAGGAGCAGGAACTTGCGCTATTGCACCAGATCGACGATGTCGCGGAAAAAATGAAAATGGCAGCCGGAACAACGGACGAGGGCGGGGCGCTGGCGAGCGAAAGTGCGGACGAAAACGATGCGCAGCACCTACCTCCGTTTTCTTTTCAAAGCGACTTTCGCTTGTTTCATACGTACGCATGCGACGCTGGTTCATCTTCGCAAGACACCCCGACCGCAGATCTGCCTGCAAATCTCGGTGGTGCGCTGAACCGCAAGGAATTCAGCATCTACCTCTTGCGCGCCGGCGAAAAGATTACGGACCCCCGCGGTTTTCTCGAGGGGATCATGAGCGGGGCGGCAGCGCTCTACAGCCGATCGGACGCCTCGGTGAACGTGCCGAAGCACAGCATGGAAATCTCGTTCTCGCGAAAAGCCCCCCAGGCCGAGCTGCTGTGCGTGTCTCCTTCGGCACCGGATGCGGAGGAGCAAGGAAAAATATACTATCCGCTCTGGCGACGTTGCTCGACAAACACAGAGGTCGTCAATGACCCAGTGCTCTTCGGAGACGGTAAGTGCGAGTTATTCTTGAACGTACACAATGTGTATGTGATAAGTTGTCCATGTGATACTAGTTCGCAGGCAGAATGAAAAGAAAGCCTGCGACATCTTTGCTTGACGTGCAGTTAGTATCGCAACGCACTTTCAGATGCTGTTTTCGACGTGCCGGATCACTGGCTGGCCTTGCGAGCAACGAACGGGCCGCTGCGGTTTCAGGTAGGATTTTCGGAAAGCGGGCTCTTTCACGGGGCGAACACAGCCGCGAACTTTTTCCTCGGCTTACGACACAACGCACTTGAGGTGTCAGATTTACTGCTGAAGGAGGAGGCGTTGCAGTGTCTGTCCCTCTTGTCGGCCTGCTTGCTCTCCACGCTTGTCTATTGAGAGGAAAAATCCCCCCTCCCCATATTGAAAAGGCATATTTCCGAAAATTTGTGTTGCTGATTTGAGGTCACAAATCGCGTTTGTTTTGCAAGAAGACAAGTGCAGAAGCTTCCGCACCATTATGGAAGCACTTTGTCATGCTGTTGGGCTTAAAGGGCCGCCGCTTGCCATGCTGAACAACTAGACGCATACGCCCCTCCCTAGCTTGGGGATCTGACCGCAGTGCTTTCCTGCAATACAAGTCGGATTTGTGTACGCAAATCCAGCATCTTTTTGGCTCAAGCCGTTTTGTCTTGTGGCCCATTTCCCACTTTAGAGACGGGGCCGCACCCCCGTAAGATCAACTCGTCGGACTCATCGTGGAGATCAACCCCCGTGAGATCCAAGATCCGTAGAGGCACTCTGTAACAGGCACCAGGTGCGGCTGGTAGACTTTTAGACTCACTCCGGGTAAGTTCCTAGTAATTCAAAGCAAAACAAAAACGAAGACACATCTGCCCTCCACCTGAAGCGCGCACGTGCGCAAAATGCTTCGGTGGCTCCAGCGGGCGTTCGCCCGGCTCTTCGTCTTGTCACCAGCGGCGGCGGACGGCGCATCTACTTTTGGTCGTGAACAGAGTACAATGACTCCGCAAACACAAGTTAGCGAAACGGACGAGGTGGCCGCCGGCACTCGCTAGTTGTGGACTCCATCCCCGAGCTGCCGATGGTGGATGAATTCTGCCGCCCATCTCCGAGTCACGAGGATGCCGCGTCCACTAGCGGATCGCCCTGCTGCGCTGGAGATCAGGGACTTTTATTTATTGTTTTCGTTCGTCTCACACTCACTCGCATGGATTCGATTCGTAGATCATACTAGCACCTGCACCATATCCAAGTTTATTTCTTTTGTATGTGTTTTTTTTTTCAGCCATCCTAAAACAAAGTCCGTCTGTGTTGTAGCAGCGGGTTGTCTTCTGGCCCTCCTGGTAACCGCATTCGATATAACTGACCTCAGGCTTGTCGTGGTGGCTGTGCGAGCAGCGGCTGTGCGCGGCTCTTTCCTCCTGCGCGGTGCGGCCTTCTCGATGCGGACGGGCCTTGAGGCACAAAGGTGGTGGTGGTGGTGGTGGTGGTGTTGACGGGATGGCTACGGAGATGGTATTCGGGTTGTCTTCATCGGATTTTCTTGCCGGGGGTACCGGGGCTGACCCATCTGTGTCAGTGCGCGGACCACGCCATCAGCTGTGATAGCGGCGCCCCATCTGCGGCGTTCGGTGTCCCCCGTGCGCCGGGTCCTGCGCGGTGCGACATTCTCGGAGTGGCCGAGCTTTGCGGCACCAAGTTACCATCTCCGAGTGCGACACCAGGGTGGAGGTCGTCTCGTGGAGGGCGTCATCCGGCTCTGGCCACGAGTGGTGGTGTCCAGCGTGATGCGCTGTCTGTTCGACATCGCCCGCAGTTCTCCGTCACAGTGTTGTTGCTTTCGCAGTTGCTCTTCGAGATGCAAGCTGCGCTGGACGATGACGAGGTGGAGCAGCAGTTTGGGACGCGATTCCGTTTCATTCGGCTCCGAGCTACATCGAGGTCTCAGTCTCACGCGCGGCTAGCAGGCGGGAAAGGACTCTCCGATATCGACACCGGCTGCAGACAGGCAGAGTGGGAATTATCCACTGCCCATTCTTCATGCGGTCCTCCTGGGGTCTCTGGGGCTGTCCCTTCTGTGACAGTGCGCGGACCAACCCTTCTGCGTTGATAGCGGCACCCCTTTTGCGGTGTTCAGAGACCTCGGGCGCCGGTTCCTGCGCGATCCAGGACGCAGCGGAGGCAAGACAATGGGGTGGCCGGTAGGAGGGTGAGGAGTTGCCGCTCTACGCTTACAGCGGACGACGGTACCTGGTGGGCTCGTCACGTCATTCCCCGGATGCTGGATCAGGCAGCTCGGCCACGGTACTAGATCACATCAGTAAGTCGTCTTTGCATCTGCCTCTCTTTTCTGATTAATTTTCGTTTGTAGTTGCTCTGTGTGGTAGGTTTGCATGGTTACTTTTTGTTTGTACGTAGGTTTGCATGTGCATGCGTGTCGATGAATGATATCGAAACCTATGCCGCCATCCTGCGGGACGGCGGCGTTCTGGCTTTCCAACTCTATCCTCCCCAGGACCGTCAGCCCCGCCTCCATCTCGATTGGTCAGCGACTGCGTGTCCGAGCGATGGGTTGCTCTGGAGGCCAAAACCACTCCGCGTCCGATAGTTGCTCTCTCGTTTGGGAAAACGATGGCGATATGGCTTACGTCGGGGCTATGGTACGAATTTACGCTCTTGGCGGTCGGCTGTCTCCGGGTGTCCTTCCCAAGCTGTGGCTCGCGGCGTGGTGCGTTTGCCGGTGCCGACCCTTTTCTACGGAACGCTGTGGTGTCCTACTCTTCTGGCGGTCCTTCAAGAGCCCTTTCGCCTTCATCCCAGTGCTGTCGTTGACAGACCTTGGGCTGATAATCCCGTTGCAGGAGGTTCGGTCCTTGGCGCGTCTTCGCCACCGGCAGGAGTCAGGATGGGTAGATGGGTCTCCTCGTTGTTGCTTGAGCTTGCTCAGGTCTTCGCTGCTTTCGGTGGCTGGTGGCCGCTCTTGGGTTTCAGGTGTGGGTCGGAGTTCGTTTGCCTCTCGTCAGTTTGGACGGAGTGCTCTCGTTCAGCCACCCCCCGGCGGTCGACTGTCGGCGATCTGGCCCCCCCAGCTCATGATTGCAGTGTTGGCTGGTGATGACGAGGTTGCGGACAGTTGACTTGTCATCTGTCTGGTTCGCCCATTTTGCTGCCACGACTGTTTGGTCCCCGGTCCCCTGAGGCGGGGGGATACGGGTTACCTGGTCGGGATGTCGCGCGGAAGGTGTCTCTCACGTCCCTAGCTCTTCGTACTCGCCGCTGAGTACAGTCGAGCGCCTTGGTTGATCGCCACACTGTTTCATAGTGCTGAAACGACCCGGCTTTCACTAGGGGGAGCATTCGTACACTTTGTGCCCTCCGGGACTATGCCTCTGCTTCCGTCTAAACTGAGGGGTCCACTTATCCCTCTCGGTATTCGGTCGCAGGGAAGGGTTGCCGGGGTCTCCCTCGCATCGGTTCTCGATGTCGGGTGTGAGTTTGTGACTGCGGGGGCAGTGGTTGGCTTAGGTTTGCGGAGTACATCTGAAAAGAGGCTCCCATTCCTTCTTCCAGGTAGCGATCCTAGATCGCCGCCACGCGGAGCCACCCCCGTATTTCACCCCCAGGGGGTTGTGGACCTGGCAAAGCCGATGAGTTCGGGCTGCTGACTGTTCCACTTCTTCCGAGCGCGATCATGCTACGCCTCACGCAAATCCAGCATCAGAAACTTCGTTTTGATATGGGGAGGGGGGATTTTTCCTTTTGATATTGTCTTCCAGAACGCACCATCCCTCCGAGCGGGGAGATCAGTACAACCCTCGACGCCACGAGCAGCTACACTGGGAATGGCACGCCTGCCCATCCTGCCGCTGTTACAAGCAGCGCTGTACTACGATGTAAAGATGTACCCAGTTTGCTTCGGCGCAGCAGCAGAGAAAGAGAACGATACCCACAGCCTGCCTCCCTTTCTCCTCGAAGTCATTCTCTGGAAACTGCGAGAACTCTCGCCGGAGCATTCCTACGAGGAGGACCACTTCCAGCTACTGTTGGAGACGGCCTACCCGAAAGTTTTGAAAAGTACTGGGCAAAACCGGGAGAGCCATTTGGACCGACTGAAGCGCATGCAGCTGTCCTTTTTGCATTCGGTGCCGAAAACCAACAAGCACCTCTCGGCTTCCAAACTGCGGCGGGCCATCGACATCTACGAATCTTGCACTAGCTTGCGTTCTCGGACGTGATTGCGGAGCGGACCACTGGATGTTTTCAGTATCTGTAGGTCGTGGTGCCAACTCTTCACAGAAGAGCCTCTGTGTAAACAAAAATACAACCACCTCCACGCCCCAGTCGGGTATCAATACGCGTCAATGATTAGCAACTGTCCCCGGAAAAAGTTCCGTTCTCCTCGGCTGCTTTTTCATGCCCTTGCGCGCCGCGACGGCCGTTCGGACGTGGCATGACGCAAATTCGTGTAGATTACTGCAAGAAACGGCGTGGGAATCTCAGGTCATTGATTTTGCAGAGCTACTAGCGCCCTTTAGATTCATTACCACGCGAGACCGAAGCAGCTGCTCATGCGCATCAGCATTTGTATGTCGACTATGTGTTTCGTGCGCACACGCAGTACGCTAATCCGGTCGAGATGAAGGAGTTTGGACTGCAAAAGTCTGTCGAGCGAAAATCGGTCCAGAAAAGTCGGTGGTGTTTGTCAGTCACTTTGTTTCAGCACGCACCGTCGGACAAATAATTTCACAGTCTTCGTTTTGATAATTACTTATCTGATTTGGATGATTTAGACGTGCGCCAGAGTCTGTGCTGTATGGCCCTGCTCTCCCCACCCCCATTACAAATCAAGAGAAATTCTGCCGACCGTAGACGTACTCTATACTCAACACATTATTTTTTACCATGCGCATCTCTTGGACGTCGAGGTGACACGATACGATACCAGATGACCGTTGCCAGTGCAGTTAGGTCTCGTCAAACATTCTAGACACGTAATTTTTGTAAAAAGACCGAAGTAGTCTGATAGCGAATAAAGCAACTCGAGTTATCTTTCTGCCTTTCTACACATAACGATAAGTAGTACGACACAACAAGGCGTTTATTTCCGTCACAGCCTCACTGCCTTCCATCGCGTGTGTAAGGCGTCTACGGTCTCTCAATCTCAACTAGGCAAATATTCGCAATGTCGTGTCATCAGCCAGGAAGGACTATGAAAAGCGACAACGCGAAATGGAGCTCCGGGCATCCTCCACACATTTGCGCAGCGACAAGCAGTTAGTATCGCTCTGTCACGAGGACGGGGTAGGTTTCGGTTTCTCGCGAAAGAACCTCTACCTAGGGCACGCTGGCCTATCGGAAGTGCGTACTTAGACTGCAAAGCCAGGAAGCGACATAGCTACTAGGACGCCCGGCAGGAGACCACCCTGCGGTGATTATGGGCGGTGCGGTGGGGCAGCAGAAGAACGCGGAGGCGCGAGCGCTGAAGAGCAAGCAGGCGGAGCTTGGTTTTTTCCGAGACACGCAGGAGCGGCGGGACATCGAGTGGCGGGACCGGCCGGATGCGGAGGTAGTGGTGGGCGAGGCAACGCACCCCGAGTGGGAGCAGACCGACAGTATCGTGTTCTCAAAACCGGTATCAAATGTAAAAATGTCTGGGTCTGGAAGAATGCATGTTTGTCCTGCTTGTCTGGCATGACTCTTAAATCTGTCATGCACATTGCCCAAAAGACGTTTTTTTCTGTCATGCGGAGACGCAGTTTGTCATGCAGAATAGGCAACACCTACAACCTCAGAAATTTGTCATGCTGAGCCAGCACTTGTGGCCTCCTCATGCTACGCCACTCAGCATCACAAGTTTCCAGACCCAGACACTTTTACATTTGATAACCGGTCGACTTCGCGAAGAAGCAGCAGCGGCAGTATTACAATGAAAAATGCCCCCACCCCAAGCTTGGCAGCATTTGTATTGCAAACCTTTCCAACAGAAACATTCCCCGTCTTGCATATCTCAGCATCACAAATTTGCCATGCTGAATAGCTCAGATTTGTGTTGCGAAGGAGCCCAACAGCAGCCGGATCTGTTATGGACAAGGCACCTTGCGCACCTAGATTCTGCATCAGAGAGGCTCGCAATCCTTTTATGCAAGACAAAAAGCTTTCATTTGGAAACTTTGCATGACAAACTTCTGCGAATTCCGGGTTGGGGGCATTTTTCATCGTAATAGGCAGGGCCGGTTCTTTTCCAAGATGTATCGGTTCATCGGCACCTGGAAGGTGGACCAAAACTGCCTCTTCCTCCGCTGGGACGGAAAGGACGGCCAGATGGATGTGCTCCGCGCGGAGCGGATAGAAATCGAGTTCGCGAACTATGGCGTTGGCAAGCGTTTTTATTTACATAGATCGCCGTCAATTGTACGTGAATCCTACTCCATTTGTGATGCAAGATTAGCAAACGCTAAAAGGGTCTTGCGCCTCCAGCACCACAACGAACTTCGGCACGGATTCTCACGTTGTTGAGCGCGTTGAAAGCTTAGCTTGCACAAAAACCTGGGCCACATGCAGATGAACGCGACACAGGTTCTGCATGACAGGATCCACGTAACAGCGATCCATGTAATATAACGTTTGAGGGTGCCATACGAACCCACAGACCAAGATGATGGTCAAGGTTACGGAACCTAACGTCTTGCCGTGGTGGTTCACACCCGACTGCGTGTCGAAGCGCTTCGAGCGCTCGGACGAATCTCTGAAGAACTTCGAGTGCGGCGTCTGTTACTTCGAGCTGTGGAAAGCCCGCGGAGCAGCATATCCTATTGCACGACTCCGCCTACTGCTTCGTGGACCCGCCTCGGCTGTCATGCAGAGTGAAACTAATACACATTGATTTGTGCAAGTGCGTGTAGTTGTGCTGTCACTTCAATTTATTTCGGCCTGTCTGACAACGCTGCCTTGTCGCACTACATTGTTTGAAAGTCCTCTGTGCCTTTACAAAATAGAATCAAGCGTCCCTTAATGTCGTGCGTGAGCGTGTGACTTTCGTTTTCCGTGATTTACTTCAAATGTGGGTGAAAAGCACGGCGAGTTTTGCGCGCTCATACTGCAATGCGAAGGTACACACGCCGGGTATGCGAGCATTACATACACTACGAGTGTGCTGCGCATTTGCTGGAAGAGGCTCGGACAGAACACGGTAAGATTTTCCGCACTTTAGGCTGCGATGCGGTTCTACATGATTTTGATTTATTGTGCTCCTGCGCGTACTATTTTCTATAACGACGTTTTGTACGTCGTTTTGGTCTTCATACATTTTCAAGCTCAATTTTGTGCAGGTCGAAACGAAGCAGAGTGCCCGGTGTGCGGTGCAAGATTTAATGAGGTCAAAGAAATTTACGATACAGAACGAGCTTCGAGAAGTAAGTCTTTTTGCTTTATTCAATCAAACTCACTGCGGTGCAACGCTGCATGCCTGAATGCTGCGGAAAATGGTCGCGATTTGCGAGCAGCAAAGTTTCGATTCCGATCTCGATCGTCATGTATGACCACGCAGTTAAATTCTGCAATGTGGTAGTTTTGAAAAAATGCCAAAAGTTCGAGTAAAGTCTTGCCTCTGGAAGCTTTTCTAAGCATATTTTGCCCGATATTTTGAAGGATCCGCGGGGGTGGTTTCAGATCGTTGATGCGGATTACGGTGGCGAGTTGAATCGAGTCGAGGTGCTGAACGGGTTGGGTACTACGATGCCCATCTCCCGCGAAAAACTTGAAGATGCAATAGAAAATCACTGGCACGAATGGGATCCCGATGGTACTACCACAACATGAATAAATCTCATCTACGTCGCAGCTACCATCTGTTGCTAATCGGATCCGCTTGTTCATCTACTCCTGAGTCGTATGTGGAAGAATAAACTGAACAAACTTTATTTGCAGAGTGGGTAGATAAGACCCGACGTCGTCCCGAGTTCGTTGCGCAGTCAGATATACGAGAATGAATGCGTCGGTTGAAAGGAAGAAACTCGTTCCACAGGTTCTGGCACAATCACGGCGCGCGAATTTATGCTTGCGGGTAACGGGTTGAAGGACTACATCGTGCGGCACATCAAGGAGCTCGAGGGAAAGACGTCGGGCAAGGGCATGGCCATTCTGGACATCCCGGACCTGGATACCCACCCCCTTGAGTGGTTTGAGTACTGGGACGCGGACAATTCGGGCACGCTGGAACAGCACGAGATGGTGCGCGCCTTCGTTCGCACCTTCTGCGTGACCAACTGGGGCGAGCCCATCCTGCGTCGGGCCTTCGACATGCGCAAGCTGGCGGTCGTGGTGTGGAGCGAGCTTGGGTTCCACGCTCTGGATAGCATCGACTTCGAGACCTTTCTGGAACCAGACGGCCTCGCCGTATGAGAGTGGTGCACAACTAGCGACCCCTCTCCCTCGTTTGCCGATTTTTCGTGCATGAAATATATACGGTTTAATACAATTACAAATGAGCGAGAGGCGGGGCGGGAGGTGTGCACCACTCTCATACGCCGACACATTTATTCACAATCAAATCCATCTTAATGCTTTCGGCACGGGTTCGCAGGGGTTTTGAGTCCGACGAGGAACACCAGCGAAACCGCAACTTTTGCCGTGCAAGCGCCTTCGTTGGCCTACTTGCGCCTGCCGATATCGTTGTTCTACGGTGTAAGATATGTTCCTTCTACTTCCTTGCAGCCGAATTTGTCCATGGTCTCGCTGGTGTCGAGCAGGCCGAAAGTGCTTAGGAAGACATGCGTCGGGTGCTTGCGCTACGTTTGCATTTCTCGGCGGTGGTCGGGATGGGGGGTGACGCCGAGCCGCTGTTGCTGGGTGGGCGCCGCGGTTGTAGGCGGTGTGATGCAGACGCGAGAGACGCGTATCGGCGGGGGCCTCGGGAGAGGAATTCGCACTGTGATGTCCTCAGTACCTGCGAAAGGCATTTCCTTGCTTCAAAAATAAGGTGATGTGCTGGAGCTGCACACTGCCGCTGCATGCCAAGATGATTTGAATTTACTAGCTTGGGAGGTCGGTGTGATGACAAATCTAGCGACACTAGAAGACGAAACCAAACTTAACATGAGTGTTTTCGTTTCCTCTCCGCATTGTTCGTGCTCATGCGAAGCCGTGACCATGGTTACTGGCTCGAGTCGGTCATTTTTGCGTACACTTGTAAAGAAGTACTATACGCGGCTCCGTACCAAAACCAAACGGGTAATCGTCCTCACCCAGAGAAATGAATTGATATTTTTTCAAATCGTACCCAAGTTTTTCGTTCGGTTATTGACATGTTTTTTCGGGTAAACAGTCTATACGCAACTTACTGTAGCGGAACACAATAAGTGCAAAGACGCAAGCAAAAATGAACGTTCCCGCTATTGCTCTGATCTGCAACAATCGGACCACTCTCGTGCATTCTGCAAAAGCGAGTATATTTTTTCGTGCAATCAGGCTAGCGAGCTGGGTTGAGAATCACAGTTCGCTGCGCAAAGTGGCAGGTCCATGCACAGCTCCATACTGATGAAACAAAAACTAACAGTACCCTCCCCGTGATCTTCGGAAGAGCGATAATTCTATAGTACGCCGACACTGTAAACTGTATACACCGACATCTTCTAGTCCGCTGATTGTCGTGTGAAAATTTGCTTCGTTCAGAACACCTTTCCGCCAGCTAGGTGCGGAGATACGACAACGCTATCGCATTGCTTTCAGTAGGTGTACAATAGTCAGGGCCAGTAGACTCAGATTCAAAGTGCAAACTGTTCAAGTTTGTGAATTTTGATGTTTTGTGGTTCAATTTTTAGCACACGTTGCTCACTAAGTAGCTTCCCTCTGCGGCCTTGGTAAGAATTACATTCCAGCATCCTGTGTCGCTGCATCTACCCAACCGTGCGTGTGAGTGCTGCACTTGCAATCGACGGCAATTCTGATTTAACTACAAGCGGAGTTGAGACGCATGTAGTACAGCTGCGAACATAAGATCATGTCCAACGATACCCCTGTATGGAACGAAAAGGCCGCTTGCAGCTTAACGTGGAGATCGTAGCGCGTGAGGCACAGGCACCGCACTTGCATTTCTAATGACCGCCTTTGTTTCATTTGCCTCTGTGGCTGCGAAGCTATTTTCTCAACAGAGTGAGACTCAGAAAGAGAAAAGATAAAGATCAAATTAATGCAGTGAAGATCTCTCTCTCTGAAACAAGAACGATAGCGAAGCGAAAGCGGTGCAGCTACGATTTCCCGGCAGTGCGAATGCAAGCGGCCCTTTGTGCTCTTCCATAGCAGACAACCGGAGAAGATCCACAAGACCCGGACCAGCAATCTTCCCACAGCAATAGTACGAGTGTGCAGAGCCTGCGGGACCTCCAACACCAGAAATGGCTGCAGAAGAAAGAAGCGGCCGCGGCCGAAAAAGCCAAAGCAGCACCCCCGCCCGCGGCGGCGCACCAGCCGCTGACCGGGAATTCGAGTGCCTCCTCTTCCTCCTCCAGCAGCGCGCGACCAGCGTCAGCACAAGAGGCGGACCACTCGATGCGGAGTCCGATATGACGGATAAGTTTGTAATGCACCCACAGCCCCACAGAGTACAAACTTGATCCACTCCAATAGTCCAAAGATCTAGATAGCCTAAGGACATGAAGACGTAGGAAGATCCTTAGTGATGTAAACAGCGTGAAGAACTAGAGGAAGACACTGAGACAAGATGACGAACATATACACACCCAGGGCCCTTGAGCTAGGTTAGACATAGACATTCAGCATTGCAGTACTAGTAGTCATGGCGCTGTAGATGCGCATAGTTGTTCTACCATTGTAGTTTGTAGTGCGTACTCCGTGGGAAGTTTGCGTGCCTATGCAGATTTTCCCTTTACATCCGAAGCTCGGGGCGCGTTCCCCGGTGCGGCCGTTGCGGGAACTAAGCAATCCGAACGCTGAGTTTCTGAGAAAGGTCCACATCTTGCCCCTGGGGCAAAGCCAGAGCGCGCCGAACGACATGCTGCAGTTTTTGAAGCCCGCACTGAGCAACTTCCGGAAAACAAAACGCGTCCTCTACACCGGGATGGTGTTTGAGCACAATAGTCGCGACTTCATTGTCGTGAAAACAGATCTATCAACTGTAAAAATGTCGGGGTCTGGAAGATTCCGGGATTTGTGATGCATAATTTGTATGATCCATGATGCATGTAATGCATGATCTAGCATCACAGATTTTTAGAGGGCTTCCTGATGCCTATTCCGCATGAGAAATGCCCTCTCCGCGTAACACAAACTGGGCTCCTGTTGCGGGTCACGCAATACAGATTTTTTTGGAATCCAAAGACAGCATGACAAGTTGAAATCTTCCAGGGTTCCAAAGACAGCATGACAAGTTGAAATCTTCCAGACCCAGACATTTTGCAATTCATAAGATCCAGAGGGCGGCAAGGACCCAGGGATACTTGGGCCCGACACCGAGTACTACTTTACAGGGCCCGCAGTGGCGCGGTTCAAGCGCATTCAGTTTTCCGCACTGACCAATGTTCTGAGGCGCGTAAGTGGATCCGACCAGCTCGAAGAAGATGAAGAGCTGAGCGGCTACAGCACGGAGAGGCTATTTCAAGAGATGATCGCGCCTTACTTTCAATCGCATTCCGATAACGAGAAAACCGGCGGCGTCTTCAAACTCCTCAACGTCAACGAGAGTATAACGATCAACGGCGTCCAGTTTGTCGTGATGGCAACCGACCCGGAGGCTTGCTACGGTACTAAGTCCTATACGCTTAGTTGTAAAGTTTGCCGATCGCGGGCGCTTGAGGGGTGTGCGCTGACAGGAAGCGACATCTCTTTGCGGACGTGAAGGACCGCGAACGCGGGAATCGCGTTGGCAAGGACGAGTAGCACATCAATTGTTCAGGCAGTGTCACACGACCTAGGAGTGAGTATACATCGTATTGACCACTGCATCATATCCGTGAACGAAATCCAAATCTGACACACAGGCATCGTCGATAAGGATACACTTATTTTTGTGGACAAGGATGAAACGCCGGAGTACCGTCGGATACACATCGTGCCTTTCCAAGACACGCTACCCCGGAGCTACCAGTATTGCCTTCTTCTCTTTTTGGTCACGTGCAGTTCGTTGTTGAAACTATTTGCCTGTAGTTTCGCCCAGTTCTTGATTTGTTTTTGCGGTGTCAAAACCCAGCAAAAAAAAGTAAGTAAGTAAAAAACTCGGCGCAGGTACGACGTCTTCAACGACTATTTGAAGCCGTACTGCAAAGCGCACGCGAACCAGCGGTATCGGGTAAATGACGTTTTCACCTACAATGCGGTGCAATTTAAGGTGGTCTGCTGCGACCCGGAGGAGCTTGGTATCATGTCTTCGCGTAGATGATTCAGATTCTTCAGAATTTCTTGTTGTCGCTAATTTTGTTGAACAAGGCACTGCTATCGACATTGGTGAGATCGCAGAAAGACACTTCCGGCAAAAATGCTCTATTTTCCAACACTGCACAGGCGGCACAAACACTACTCCGGGCAGCGGGGCGCGCATCGGGCGAAATACCACTGTGTATTGCGAAGGAGTGCTGCACCCACAGCTTCGTGATCTGCTTCCGCCAGAACTCGTTACGCAACTCGCCTATCTACCGCCCGGTCTACAGATGCTGCTGCTCTCGACGGACGCAGTCGGTGGGAATCAGGAGCTCTTCGAGAGGCTGATGGAAGTCCAGGATATGTTGCAACAAAGACGAGGTATGATAGATGATGAAGAAGCGGAGATGCATTTTCTTTATTTCATGTCGTTGCTTTGGGGCGCGAAGTTTTCGATCCACCTTTCTAAGTGAGCATAGATACCAGTACAAGGTGGAAATTTAGATCATGTGTACCACAACAAAGCAGGATCCTTTATGGCATTTTTCAATTTTTTTGTTCCAGGTATGTCCGAGGAAACGATAGCAAACGTGGAGAAAGTAACAATCGACAAGAAAAAGATTGAGGAGGAAGAGGGCCAGCTGACCTGTATGGTGTGTCTGTGCGATTTTGATGACGGCGAAGAAGCGAGGATGCTGCCGTGCAAGCACACTTTCCATGCAGGTATGATCTCCTACACTTGAAGATAAAGATTAAGATTCGTTTGTTTTAATTCCTACGCGAGGTCTATTACCGTTGGCGATGTCTTTGTGCTTTTGCAGATAAGCCGATGAATAATGTCGGACCCTGCCACCAGATGAACTCAGCGCCAAAAATTTTGATTTCAGATTGCATCGACGAGTGGTTGAGGCGAAGCTGCGAGTGCCCGATATGCAAGCATAACGTCGACCGGACCATCCGCCAATACTAGCGCTGCAAAAATACAGTGCGAAGAAGAATGCCGTGGCCGCGGGGTTTCTCATAGTCAGCGACTTTCTTGTAAGTGATTTTCCTGAAGAGTGCTTGCGGAGTGCGCGTTTCAACGGTTAGTTGTACGCACGACTCTTCAACAAGAGGGACAGCATTTTGGAGAAACACACACTTCATGTTAGTTTCGAAAACCGCTACTAGTGGTCTTTTTTGCCTACCGTGTGGGGAGACCTAGGAAGAAGGTATCTGATATTCGAAAACATTAACATTTAGAATACAACACTTCGGAGCTGCTTTAGATGCGTAGCAAGAGGACAAGGCACGACTGCGACCTTTGGTGTCGCTGCCGCCACTACTGCGCTTGCGACATATTTTACTCAGCAACCAATTTTTTTTGAAGTGTGAGGTTGGCTCACAATGAGCAGACGCGACATGAAAGACACGAGAAGCGGGGACGTGTAAAAAGCGACATTCACATTGTATAGTTGGACAAACAGCGTGTCAACCGTGAGCTCAGTCCTCGACAGCCCTCCAATAACCTGTGTTCAAGGTCGTGGGTACGGAAGAGTTTCTTTGTGTAATACCGTTTTAGGACTGAGACCAATGATATCAAGAAAATATCCCTATCCGAAATGTTCTGTTCGTGCACTTCGAGGTATTGAAGCCAAAGGGTCAAGAAATGCGACAGCTCATATATTTCAAGTGACAAGAAGAACAACAAAAGATGCGGTCTTTTTTGCCCAAACCCGTTGGGGGCTGTTTAGCCCTGCAAGTCCGGGCTGAAGACCTCAATGCCGCGATGACGGACCCTGCGGAAGGCGAATTCGACATCAAGGGCGGGGGGGGGGAGCGAGCACCGAAAAACTCGGCGAGAAAGCACGGGTGCCGCAGTCGTTCGTGGAGACGGGGAAGAATAAGGTAGATACTGCGGAGTTAGCGTGAGTTTGTTCATCTTTGCCAAATATTCGACTGAATGCCAAGCAGAAGAGCATGCGGACATGATGAATGAATCACTTCCGAACCGCCTTTGTGTGATGCATAGATAAATGTGCGACGCAGCAAGCTTACAATCCGTGAAAAGTTCTTTGATCTACCAAAAACGCGGCTCGCAGGCATCAGCGGAATTGTACAGCGCCGCGAACTCGACTGTTGTCAACTTTTTTGCCAAAGTCATCAAGGACGAAACGGGGATGACCAGCTTGTCGGACCTCTTTTGCATGAAGTGTGCGATCGAAATGGAGGCGCTTAAGCGCGCCGGGGCGGACGGAAATGGCGATGACAGGGTGGACTACGACGAAAAACGTGCGTTCTGCTCGCGCTCATCAGCGTCCGGAAGCGACGGCTCGTTTCTCCAGGTACAGTTTTCGCTAGTGCTAGCAAAAGGAAAAGTCACCAGATTTGTCTTGCAGTGGCGCACTACAGGCATATGCCAAGCCTGATTCGCGAGGTTTTGACGTAGGCGCATGGAGTGACAGATGTCTGCGCTGCAAGCCCAACAGCACCACAAACCGCCTGTATAATGTGGCGGACCCTGCTCTTTCTAGATTTTCTCTCTTGCGAGACAGACAGGATTTCTGGCCACAAATCTGCGACGCAAATTTTCAGAGCATGGGCGCGTTTTCAATATGGGGAGGGGAGATTTTTCCTCACAATAGATGCAATTTATTTTTGTGGGCCATCGATTCGAGTATACTTACAATATTGATATACGAATTTAGCAGCCTACGTTCTTGCAGCCAGTGTAAAAAACCAAGAGAAGATCCGAAAACGGAATGAAATGACGACATTCTGGGCAAAGTCTCCATGCCAAAAAAAAAACAACAACATGGGGCTGGTCAGTCCCCAATCCAACCACGCCCGGCCCAGCAACCTTCATCTTCTTGGATGCCCTCTTTATTTGGTTGCTGTGGCAGACAGCAGCCCAATACAACGAGTACTCCAACTCCGGCAATGAAGCTGAAGAACCTGAAGTGGTGATTACTCGTGGGAGCAGTATGGAGGACATGCGCCAGCAATTGAGCTTACCTTTTATTTTTCCAACTTGATGCACGTCCTATTCCTGAGCGTAACTTCGAGGTTTAGGATTTGCGTCAACTCTAAAAGGTTAAAACTAATCTCCAAGCTGGCGCCTGTCCCTCCATGACCAATGGCGGTGTCGAGGAAGTGTACGACAACGGCGATTTTAACATCTGCGAGCCCTCTCCGGCCTGCTGCTACCGAGCGGGGCGCGGTTGCATCCTCACTTGCGGAGGTCATTGACGTTTTGAAGTCTGATGATTTATCTTGAGGTAGCCCATGGCGGAGAGGGCCGGCCACTGTCTTCGAGATCCGCCTATTTTTGTCTTGTGGCGCTTGTCGCTTTTGGTTTTGATGCGCGCGCCGCGCCGCCTAGCTTTCTTGCCATTCGTTCTTGCCTCTTAGTAGTGTCCATTTACTTTTATATTCTTTTTGACCTTTACGACTTCAGAGTTTATGCGATTAAGTTTGTATACTTCGTTCCACTAAGTACATTTTTTCAATGCACAACGAAAGACGAACAATGACAGCTACACATACGTAACGAAGCAACAGCATCTCTGTTAGCGGAAGAACGAAAGGCAACGGTAAAGCAGGCGCGTGTGGATCTTCATTGAAAGGAACAACTTGCAGCGACAGCGAATGTCGGCGGAAACCCAGACAAGATAAAGCCCCGTAGCGCACAGACGTACTCCTGAGGATGATGCCGTGCCCCTCTGTTAGCAGGAGCGTGTTCGACATGCAGTCTGGACTTGATCCAGAACTTCCGCTTTTTGTGCCACTATTTCAGCAAAGATTGAGATATTCTTACCGAAGTCTTCTCGCAATAAGGTCCCCCACTTGACGTTGACTGTCCGACGGTCGAGTTAATATGGACTCGAGCTAATTTTCCTGAAAGAGGCGACTGTGCTCCTAAAGTTCCGACGCGCCAGACGTGTAGGCTAAGACTTTCAGTCGTGTGGTTGTCGGGTTTTACTAGCGATCGTATGCGTTTTCGAGCTCTGGTTCATGAAAAAGTCGGCTGTATTAAGCCTTGGAGTTCCGACACACCGAGTCCTTTCTTTGCTTCGTTGCTTCGACGCCTCCAATCCGTTCTAAAAATACGCCGCGCTAGATCAGTTGACTCCCTTGGTTGTTGCGCAGTTCCTGTGGTTCGTGTGTTGGAGTTTGGAATGGTGGAAAGAATTATTGTTGACTCGGATTTTCGGTAATTATTTCGGAGCTGCGCTGTTTCGCTTTCGACGACATTTTTTTCAACGAAGCCGTTGTTTGTAGGCCCGAGCCTACCACGCAGAGGAATAGGCGGCCGTCGTAGTAAAGGATGAGAGGTTTGCTGTTAGCGTCGGCGTTGGCCGGTCAGGCCAGCGCCGAACGCAGTTTGCTGGCGCAGAAAGAACGACCAGTAGCGAAGATTCTGAAGTTATTGCGCGACATGGCGAAACAGATGGAAGCAGAGAAGGTGGACGACGATGCCGTCCACGAGCACTACCAGTGTTGGTGCAAGCAGCAAAAAACAGTTACGGAGAGAAGAAATGGGGGGAAAAGCTAACTATTTTGGCCCTATGTAGTAAACCGAATGGGTACAACAACTGGGAGCTGTTCGCGAGAGGCAAGACGACTCCTTCTAGTTTGTCATGATGTTTTTGGAGGATTTGTGTGCAGCAAAGAGGCAGAAAGCTAATCTGTTAGTCGCACGCCAAAGCGAACTGCCTCTCGACTTGCGCCTTCGGTACAGGTTTCGACTCATGCTCTGAACAAACTAAGCAGACGTCGCCGGTTTTGCTCGAAAAGCAGCGTGATCGCTTTTCCCCTGCATTTACCCATCTTCATAGCCCAGAAAGAAAACGTTGTAAAAACCGAGACATCGAACATGGAAGCAGCTAAGGCAACGGCGGAAGCGTCGTTTCAAGAGGAGAAGGAGAAGCGGGCGGTTAGAAATAAAGCGTATGATGACATGAATTCGAAAAAGAAGTCGCTGCAGGAGGTAAATACTACTTACTAGGCGTTCTCCTGTGTCTTCAACTAGCGACGCAAACCAAGGCTCGATCGTTTTGTCGGTCGCAGTTGGATTTTGTTGCCCCGCAACGCAAGTGCGGCCAACTTTTTCGTTCTTCCTGAATTTGTTCATCATGTATTTCTAAATTGTGAATCGCTTTTCGATAGTTCTAAATTCTGATTCGAGCTTCACAAAATTCACCCAGACACGGGAGCGCTGCATGAAGGAGGCGAAAGAGGCCTCAAAAGAAGCCCAGGAGTACGTCAAAACGATCACTGCGCTGAAGTCCGCCCTCACCATTCTCGGCGGCCACAACAAGGACCTGATGCAGCTCTCCGGGGCTCAGGCGTCGCAGGTTAAGAAGGTCGTGAGTGATTTGCTGGACGGATCCGACATGATTGACCGTTTGACCAGCACCAAGCCAGAAGACCTCATGGCGCTGCAGAACTTGCTTTCTGCAGAGCGATCGCCGAGCTCCTTCTTGCAGCAGCCGATGTACTCAAGTTACTCTGTATGCCGAGGAATTTGTTTGCCCTAAGAGCTTTTCGGCAAGCGGAGAATTGCTTGTTTTCCACATGCATGTGAGAGTGTATAATCTTCGCTGAAAAATTACAAAACAAAAGCATTTTCTGTAAAAATAATTCCTGCCCCCGGCCGCTCACCGTGAAACGGGATCGGGTTTCTTTAGGTCCCAACATTACTTAGAGCTCCTTCGTATTGAGAAATACACGAATTCTCCGATTGCGTTTGCGAAGACGTTGCTTGTGGCAAATTTAGATTCCATAAAATAGCCAAAGCGGTCGCATTTTCGGCATTTTGTCGCAGATGCTGGATGAGTTTGAGCGGGACTCCTCGGCAGCCGCAAAGGCGGAAGAGGAGCGACAGGCCACCTGCGCCACCGTGATCAAGTCCACCCAAAAAGAGATCAGCGCCCTGCAGACCACGGTGACCGACTTGGACGCCCGCCTGAGCGAGCTGGAGCAAACCAATGCGGATGCCAAGGCCGACTATGCCGCCGCCGAGGAAAAGGTGGACGACGCGAAGGAGTTTTTGGACAAGCTTGCCGCGCAGTGCAGCCAAAACGAGTCCGACTACCAGTCGCGCACCAAGAGTCGCGGTGAGGAGCTGGTGGCCATCGACGAGACGATCAAAATCCTGGACAGCGACGAGGCTTTTGAGGCTTTCGGGAAGAGCCTGAGCTTCTTGCAGGTCAAGAAGGATGTGTCTTCCGACCAGGAAATGAAGGACGCCGCGGTCTTTGCCCTGCGACCCTTTGCGCAGCGGTCTCCGGACGCGTTTTTGATTCAAACCATGATCAAGGCAGCGGACAAGGGCTCCATGGGCAAGGTCATCGAAGCAATCAAGAAGCTCATCACGAAGATAAAGGCGGAACTGAAAGAAGAAGTGGCTTTTCGGGATTCGTGTGTTTCCGACCTCGACGACATTGACGCAGACATGCGGGTACTGAGTTCTTAAGATATTACGACTTTCACCTTTCGTCCCTTTGTGTGCAACACTTCTTTCCGAAAAAGAGCGAAGCAGAATTTTTTTCATCTACACGTTCTTTGCGCGAGAATGGTGCGTACTACCCGTGATATTTATGAGATTGGGCTGACGATCTAAAAATCGCACGTGAATCTGAGGTAAAGACCGCGTCGCGACAGAAGAAGGAAACTGAAGCCGGTGAGCTGGAGCAGAGCATCGAGGCTTTGACCGCGGCCCTCGAGGCGTTGGCGGCTTCCACGGCAGAGATGCAGAAGGACCTGCAGGATGCGGGTAAGCAGCGGGAGGAGGAAAACAAGGCGTTTGTCCAGGAAAAAAGCGAACACGACGCGACGCAGGCGATTTTGATGAAGGCCATCAAGCGGATGCACCAGGTGTACGGAACCACGCAAACGTACGAACAGGAGGCCCTGGTGAAGGAAGAACTGGTGCAGCAACCCGGCGCCGACACCGTGCAGTTCTCTGCGACTGCGGACACCCCAGGCTCCGCCCCGGTCGCCTTCGCGAAAGGAGGCAAGACCGAGCAGAACGCGGGCGGAAACAAGGTAAATAAGTAGTAGACACTGAGATGAAATAAAGCGGGGAGTGCTGGTTCAATATTTTAGAGGAATGTCCGAAATAGAACAGGAGTAGAGACATATCGCGCAGAAACAAACTAACGCGTAGAGTCGCCCGCATTCAAGTCGTTTTAGATGGTCATGCGAAAGTCTACATCAAAGCCATTGATGAGACGAGCTTCTAAGTAATTCCAATCTGTGAGTTTTTTAATACGACAGGTCATCACCATGTTGGAGGATGTGATGAAAGATTCGGAAAAGGATGAGGCTGCAGCGGAACATATCCTGAGTAAAAACGTACCCACACCAGAGTTGTAATGCAAATCTGCATGCTGAAAATGTTTCTCATGCGGAGCTCCATGAGAAGCATTTTCTAGTCGTGTTTTGCAATTTGTCATGCTCCAATCAGCGTGGTATGCTAGATCTGTGATGCTGCTGAGCTAGCTCAAACAGCACTACACTACGAATCCAAATTTGTCATGCAAAACAGCCAAAACTTGTGGATTTGTCTAGCCGATTCCCCATCTTGACTCTGGTGTGGGTACGTTTTTACTCAGGATAGAACAGGAGGAGGCAGACTCGCAGTCCGCGTACGACGACTTTGTGCGAAAGACGACGATATCAAATGTAAAAATGTCTGGGTCTGGAAAAAAAGCACGTTTGTCATGCTTGTCTGGCATGACTTTTAAATCTGTCATGCACGTTACCCAAGAGCTCCGTTTTTCTGTGATGCAGGAGCGCAGTTTGTCATGCAGAATAGGCAAGACCTAGGAGCTCAGAAACTTGTCATGCTGAGCCAGCATTTGTAGCCTCATCATGAGACGCCGCCCAGCATCACAAGTTTCCAGACCCAGACACTTTTACAATCCATAGACGAACATGCTAAAGACGAACGAAAAGCAAACCGCACAGAAGACCGAGCGGAAGGCGGGGGAAGAAGTTGCGCTGCAGGACACCACCGCCGCCATTAAGTCCCTCGGCCAGGCCATGTTCGACCTGACAGAGGAAAACAAAGATGTCCACGCCAAGTGTGACTTCGTGCTGCAAAACTTCACGAAACGGCAAGCATCTATGACTTCGGAAATCGAAGCCGCGCAGACCGCCATCCAGTACCTCCAGGGGATGGCGTAAATACGGGTAGGACTACGCAGAGAATAGAGTTTTGCACGCTTTTTTGGATATTTAGATTCTCCGCAGTATTTTGCGAAAGGCGAGAGCGTCATGTTTCGGTGAATGCACTCATTTTAGCGCGCTGTCTTTTTTATCATTTTAGCGCATTATTTTGCACGCTCGCATTCCCATACGTAGCGTTTTTTGTTTCTATGAATAGGCTTTTGTTTCTCATTTTTAATTTTTCTTTAGGCAACGGTTTTAGGCAACTTTTTTATAGGCATATAGGCAAATAGATTGGAGTGAATTTCTTTAGGCAACGAAGTTTCGAACACGAAAGTGTGGGGGTGCGAGTGTTTGAGGATGTTACGCACGAGTGCTTGCAAGAACTAGAACTGCTCACGCGAAAACGAGAAACTAAATACTTTCAAAAGGCTTTTCAAAAGAGCGAGCACAATGATATTCGTCGTCCTAGTTGCTCAACCGGAGAACTACACTGCTGTCACTATCGCAGATCGAAGGCGTAGAAGCTCGGTTTTTTCCTATGCAAACCATTGTCCAAGACCAAGTTTCAGTCAGCGATAGTCTGATCGGTCGTGTATCGGCAGGTGTGTCGGTTTTCGTGCGTTCACTGCAGTAATCGTAATAAGTACTTTCGGTTGTCGTGCGATTTCAATACGTATGTGTCGTGACGTAAAAATGTTCGTTCACGTGTACCAACGTCGAGTCATCGTGTGTATGTGTAAGGACTCCCTCAGTAGAGCAAATTCACGTTCATTATCGTTCTTTCCGTCTTTGTCTCTTTTTGCTCACAGGTTTTCTCGTTTTTCCCGGTTGGCTTTGTGGTACCCCCACACGACCCGCCTGGTTAAGTAGCCTATTATTTCCGCCTCTCTTGGTCTTCTTGTTTTTCACGTTTACAACTACTGCTTAGTGCTCTGGCTTCATATCCAGAGCTATGAATTTTCCTATGACGGCTCCGACTCGTCGTGCGTACCTTTTTCTTTTTGAGCAGGCAGCTTTCGTCTAATGGTAATGGACGACGACGAGAGAGCCACAACAAAGCCGCGGGGGTCCCTGTCCTCCAACCCCATCGGCATGACGAGCGGCATGGTGTCCGGCCAAGGAGGGGCGACGTCTGTAACTGGTGGTGCGACGTCGGTCATGGGCGGTGCTGTGCAGCAGTCCCAAATGGGCATGATGTCTGGAGTGCAGCAGCAGCCGGTGATACCCATGAATCAGGCTACCCTGTACTCGAACTCTCCGGGCGGGGGACCGCCGGGAGCGCCCGCGATGATTTCCGGAATTGTTTCCGGACAGAACAATGCGCCGATGGTGTCCGGCATGGTCTCCGGCATCGTTCCCGCGCGCGGCCAGGGGCCCATGCTGAGTGCCGCGATGGCTCAGCCCATGTTGAGTGGCATGGTGGCTCCGGTCAGCGGGCAGCCCATGATGAGCGCCCCCATCGTGTCCGGAATGACCGCTACGCGGCAAGCGGCGAAGCAACAAAACAAACCGAAAATGGGCGGTTACACGCTTGAGCAGATCGACCGGCAGTTCTTCGAGCAGGCCCAGGACATGTGCAACCAAACCAAGGACGAGGTGCTCGCCGTCTGGCGCATGAGCGAACCCAACGAGGACGCCAAGAAGCACGCGATTGGTTGGACGTGCGGCCTGTACTTGCTGATCGTCGTCTGCCTTCTGGCGGGCGCGCAGGCCGTGTTTTGTTGCGTGGACGAGAAGGTCAACGAGGTTTCGCGCACGGAAGTAACGGTCGGGGAGTCGGATATGGGAGTGTCAGGATCGAAATCGACAAAATCGAAATATTTGTGATGCATGAAATGCATGACGCGAAATACGTGTGTTGCAGAGCAGGCAAGTGAGGCCGATTGTAAGCCTGTTTGGGGTTATAGCTCGAGCTGCTAAAGCAGCATGAGAGAATCAGTCTTGTTTGCCTAAACAGCATTACAAACTGGATTTTTTTAGGCACCACCAGAATTTGTGATGCGCCACTTAGAAACTGGGTTCGGGCTGGAATCCATTTTATGCATGGCAAATTATTTCGATTTTGCCAATTTCGATTCTGACACTTCCATATCGGAGACCGACACAACCGTCGAAAAGGAGTACGAGTGGACCCTGCATTGCGGGCTCACTTGGGCGGCCCTCGGGTCGTTGTTCCTGTTGCTGGTCCTCGGGCTCTTCTGCCGGCTGGCCGACGCAGAGGACGAGGGCGACCACACCTTGTATGTGCTGGGTCGCCGCAACTTCTACCGCCAAATCAAACCCAAACGATCGGGATGCTGCCGCTGTCACCCGCTGCCGAAGAACGGAATTCAGCCGCTGGAAACCATCGTGCAGGTTAGTGGTCTATTTGTTCTTTGTGCGTCGGATATGTTGATGTCGTGGCATTCGCACTTGCTATTCCTTTGTGTGGAATAGGAATTTGTTTTTGATCACGGCGCAATCCCCTCCTACGTTAGCGATATGATGATGATGATGTTAGTGGAAGTGCGACTTCTGAAAGTACAAAAACGTATGAATTCGAATCCCCAATTTTTTCTCATGTGCGTTCGTACAGGTTACGACAGATACGGTGCCGACAACCGACGCGGCGGTTTTCGAGTTTACGATGAATGCCGTGGTCATCGATCTGCCCCTGGGAGCAGCGTTGAACGACAACAAGGACATGCACGGGGCGAAGAAGGCGAAAGGCCCCGTCCACTACAATTTACACCCCCGGGTTTATTGTTTCATGGACGACCCACCCCGCGCCGCCGCGGCCATCATGGAGGCCGTGCAGCTCCGGCGACAGGAGCTCGGCATTTCCGGCTTCCAACCCACGCCAATCAGCACGACGTATGTTGGGGGTCAGATTTCCGGGCCGCCTCCGCAGCAATCCGCAATGCCCGCAATCAGCGGGTATGGTGCAATCTAATACAATCAAAAAGCTAAGCAAAGCTATCAAAAATAAAGCGTTTTCTTTGTTTCGATTGGTTTATTTTAGTGTAGGTTGTTTTCACCTGTGCCTCATGACATAGTCATTCTCATTGTCATGGTCTTTGACGTTCCCCGTTTCAACTTTTCCGTTTTATTTGCATTAGAGTTTTATTTTACATTGAAATCATGTGTCCTGTAAGTATTGCGTAACATCAGTTCAATTATCTTCATGTTTTAGCACCACCTTTCTTTTGCTTATCAAACTTTTCGTTTGCATTGTCGATCCCCAAAACCCGAGCAATTAAAGACGAAAAGAAGGACGACTGACCTATTCGCAGTAAGAACCGTTCTGGATCCCTTCAGTAAGAACGATAGAGCGACGAAGGACAGTGGATTTGCTCCGCTTTGAGGGCAGATAAAACTTTGCTGTAAACTATTTCGATCCTGACAGAATATGCGCCGGCGCCGTTTCCACCAAGTGATGCTCGGTAGTGACGCCTGTTTCCTTCTTCTCTCCGTGAGCATTGTTGCGTTTTCAAATTGTGTGCGTGTGTGTGTGTGTAGTGCATTCATTTTCCGTTCTGTGTGTCTGTCTTCTCCGTTTACTCGTAGGCGTCTGTCAGTATCGTAGCTGCAGCTTGTGAATTGAAAGAGCGGTCGAATATACCCATGAGCAGGGAACGAAAGCGAGTTGTTGCAGAAACATTGCCGAGAGAGGACGAGGTGGCCGCGTGTGCTGGAGAGATCAATTCTTCAATGAGTTCTCGAGTTTGCTGGAGGGGAGGCAGTGTGTAGAAATCACAAAAAGCAGAAGTCAAAGATTCTGTACATTGAGATAAGCATATCGTGGCACAAGAACAAAGTCGCAGCGACAAATAAGTAATCGCTTTCCAAAGCAACTACAGCGTTGCAGATGATCCAGTAAAAATAGTGTTTTTTATTGATTTAATTTGTATGTCGTAGTGGTCAACAACTCAACAACATCTGAAATTACATAATGAACGGGAGGCATCCGCATCAGCACAATACGGGTCTCAGCTGGCTAACGCCTTCGGAGGAAACGTTCCTGACTCCTTCTCCGGATGATGGGTCTTTGCGGGTCCCGGTAGCCGGCGGTAGTAAAGCCGCCTCGTCTTCCTCCACGGCGGCGCAGCACAAAAAGCAGTGCAACGGGGGCAGAGCCAACCCTTGGAGCGCCGAAACCAAGCAGGTGTTCGCGTTCTATCCGCCTACAAGCGGCGCCGAGGCTGCGACCCATGGTAGGGGCAGCAGAGACAGGCTCAGTGCGGCGAGCCGCGAGATCGAGAATTCCCGGAGAAAGCACAAGAGCGGCGCGCACACCGGCGAGAATAAGCGAAATAATCCGGGGGACGACGGTATCCAATGTGCAGATATTTTGTGTCCGGTTTTGGAAGGATGCTGCAAGGTTTGATGGCACGCTTGTCTGGTATGACTGAAGGGCTTGTGATGCGTGTCAAAGAGGACTCGATCACCGTTTTGCTTGTCACGCAAAAACGTAGTTTGTCATGCAATGCTCGTCAACATGCGGAAATAAACGTGCTCGTGCATTACAGGGCAGATATTCACATTTCTCATGCTCTTCTGCTGTGCAACATTACATATCTAGGGTATTCAGTATTCACAACCCAGCATTACAACAAGTTTCCAGGCACATTTGCAATGCATAGACCGCACGTTTGATAGCAACGGCTTCGTGGACGAAATCCGGGATCGGAGTCTGATGGGGCAGTCGCTGTTGATGCGGAAGCGCGCCGAGGCGCGCAACGCGCAGCCCGAAAAGCCGGTCCCCACCTCGATCTACGGGGAGGACGACCCGCTGCTGCAGTCCGAGGCCGGCCTGGGGCAGTTCGACCAGCAGCGCTACCTCCCGCTGGACCCCAAGCAGTTTGAACCGGACGTCCTGGCGGCATTGCGGAAAGCGCAGCGGACGGAGATCCAGAAGCTTGGCAAGTATTTTGCCATCGAGGACTATCGTACGAAAAAAGTGTTACAGTTAATACACATCGTGTTGCAGACCAAGCAAGACAGACAAGCTCTGTCATGCCAAATGTGCATAGGAGCCTGGCTTCGTGCGTGTTACTTATTTTCCCGTTGGATTTCTGCATTGCAAGTTCATCTAGCGAAATTCGATGTGTTGCTGCATTGACAACAAATGCGTAACTGCAACAGCACTTTTTTCGTGTGATAAGGACGCCGACGAAGTAGCGGCGGCGCTCGCCGCTGCGGTCAGCGCCGACGAAAAGCGGAATCTGTTGCTGAACGCACCGGAGCTGATTCCCCAGGACGACGTCGACTACGATGTGGAGGACGCCCGGTTGTATCCGCCAGAAGATGACATCAAATTTGGGAAGAAAACGCGTCCGCGCACCGCCCCGGGGCCTGGTCGTGGAGCGGGTCAGCCGCAGCACTTCCGCGACAACAAAAAGAAAGCAGCGGGGTCCACCTCCTCCGTGGGGGCGGGGCCGAGCGCGGCTCTCTCGGAAAAAAGCAAAGAAGAAACGATGGACGCGGCAGCACGGTACGCTGCCAAAGCGGAGGCCTATCCCGAGCACCATAACTACAGCTTCGAGGACACAACGGATCTACTGAACTACAAATTTGACCCCGAAGCCGGGGCCGACCCGCCAGACTTGGTGCGCAGAAACATCCTCAGCGAAGCGGTATTTGTTTGGTCCTCCCGGTATTATGATCTACAACTCAAAAATCGCGACACGAACATAGTATTTATGCTGATGTTCTTGAGTCGGAGTCGCGGCTGGTTGCAGTAGTATTAATTGCAGACGCAGAAGCTGAGGCTCTGCATAACATATCAATCAGCGGACCTGTACTATGTAAAGTATGCAAAAATGTTGTTCTCTTGTGCTTGTTTTTGTACAGTTTTGTTCTTCGAGAAGTCTCTCTACCATTCTGGAAAAACATGAGATTTTGATCATCCGAACAGGTGTACGCGCACAGCGATCGTGCAGAGCTCTGGTTGGAGCACGCGGAGAAGGAGGGTATCGACCTGTTCGCCCGTCCGGAGGGCGAGTATGTGCGCCCCTTTGAGCAGAAGCCGTTGGATCGCGACATGAACGCCACGACCTCGGGCAAGATGGTGCGCATGCCTGTGATGCGGCCCGCGGTGATGCGGCGGCTCCAGAAGCGGTACTGCAGCCACCACTTCGCGGCTGCGCGCGCCGTGCTGGCGCAGAAGCGGGAGGAGGTGCGGGGGCTCAAGGGTGTGAAGAAAGCCCTGACCTCGCAGGGCCGGGTAGAGATGGACCGCGCGCGGGAGGAGCTGCGGGGCGCGGAGGACGACGACGCGGAATTGAACGACCTCGCGAACGCGGGGGCCTGGTACGTGCTCCAGCGGCGCGCGGAGCTGGACGAAGTGGACGAGGCGGAAGCGAGCAAAGCAGGCACCAACATCGGCGCGCGAGGAGAGCTACACGGCCCGAGCCTCGGTACGAATCCGAATCTGTGGAGCGACGAGCGGTTCTTCGGCGGCGCAGAGGAGGTTGAGGAGAAACGCTGGAAGGAGGCGGAGCCCGCGCCTCCTGCACCGTCGACGGCAAACAAAATAACCGGCGGCAGGGGCCGGGCGTACCGTGCCGGGTCGCCCGGAACGAGAGTAGACGGAGGACGCGGTGGAGTGGACTCAGAGGAGGAGGCCACCTTCGAGCAGACCGACCGGTCCAGTACTACATTAGAGGGGCAGACAACGATAGAGATCCCCTCCGCCGGGGTGGTCGTTGCGCCACAACCGCGGCCGCGCCCACAAAGTGCGGTTGTCTCGCAGCAGCGTGGTCCCGCGCCGGGCGAAAGTAGACCGGCGAGTGCGGCTGCTCGCCCGAGAAGCTTCTCCGCACGCGCGCGCTCACCCAAGCATCAACCAGGCCGGGAGGGCGGAGGTGCTGCAAGGCCGCGAAAGCGCCCGAGCCGACACCCCCGCCGGCCCGGGTCTGCCACGGCGTACCGCCCGGGCTCGGCGAAAGATCCGCGAACGCCGCCGTCCGCCTACGAGGTGGTGCTGAACGTAGATGATCTACTTCAGCAGGTAGACGAAGAGGAGCTCGGCGCGGAGGAGTTTTTCGACGAGGATGTTGAGAGCGCGGGGCCGCCCTCGAGAAACATCACTTCTGCGGGGCAGCACCGCGCCGGTTCCACCACGGCCAGCGAGGAGCTTCGACGAAGACACAGCGAACTGCAGCGGCGTGGCGACGAGTACGACGGCGGCCCCACCGTGGCGGCAAACGGTGCGCTGGAGCAGCTGCGCGAGCCCAAGGACGTGCAGGCCCTCCGCGGTGCGGTGTCGTCGACCCAGGTCCAGGAGCGCGAGCAGGTGCAGGAGCAGAAGTACGGGTACTCGTCCCAGCGCCGCCGGATGAAGTTGTCGGAGCGGATGAAGATCCCCATGGCGGTATCAAAAGGAAAAATCCCCGCTCCCCATATCGAAAAGGTATGTTTCCGAAAATTTGTGTTGCTGATTTGAGGCCACAAATCACATTTGTACTGCAAGAAGACAAGGGCAGAAGCTTCCGCCCCACTATGGAAGCGATTTGCCATGCTGTCGGCCCTAAAAGTGACCCTTTTGCCATGCTGAACAACTAGGCCCATACGCCCCTACCTAGCCTGGGGATCTGGCCGCAGTGAGTGCCCGCCTGCAATACAAACCTGATTTGTGTACACAGATCCAGCAGCAGAAGTTCCGTTTTGATAATATGGGGAGGGGGGATTTTTCCTTTCGATAGGCGGAGTTCCCGCAGCGGCCGTTGACCAGCGTGCCACGGCTGGACCAGATGCAGAAGCCGCCGACCCCACGGATCGTGGGTCGGCGGGTCCACAACGGGGTCACGATGGATCCCGCCACCGGGCGCGAGTGGCACGGGGAACAGCCGAAGTTCGAACCGCCGCCGCCGCTGACCGGCACGCTCACGGACGGTTTTCTGAACCCGCGCAAGGCGGCGCTCCCGGAGCTGAAGGAGAAGGGCACGGGCGGCGTGGGCAAGAATTTTCAGCTGATTACGCCGTTGCAGCGGCGCGAGTGGTACGACTACTGCGCGTTCGCCGAAACGAATCTGGACCGCAAAGCGGCGGACCTCCGGGCACAGATCCGGTACCACCGGGATGCCATTGCCATTCATCTGCGGCGCAAGGAGGAGCAGAAGCGGCGCGCAGTCTGGGAGCAGCAGGCGCAGAAGCAGACTCTGCGAAACCGTGTGAACCAGGAGGGAGCGCACCTGCGGTCGCAAATCTCGTCCAAGCGGCAGCAGTCCGCAGATGAGAAGGAACGGGAGGCGCGCCAGCGCGGGGAGAAATTTGGATCTGAGAAGGAACGTTACGAAAAGATGAACGCTTTCTTCTCGCGCAACCAGAGGCACCTGCAGCTAAATCAGTAGCGCGGTGTTTCAGTTTCAGTTTTCCCAGGGGGAAAAGTATTCGATGTAAACTTCAGATTTTGTGTTGTCGAGGTAGCAGGCAGTAAATCTAATTTTTCACCTAGAGTCCATACATCTGCCTGCTTCAGCCCTGACAAGAGATACAGATGTGGGAGGAGATGAGCCTACAACTTGTTTGTCTCTGTTTCTGTATCACCCTTTCTCGCGCTGGATACGACTAAGAGAATTAAGATTTCGCGGAAGCAAGTGCAAGCGATGTTGTAGCCGAAAAGCAAATAAAGACGAAACAACTTTCCATGAACACACTGAATTTATGCGGGATCTTCAAGAAGTGCAGGAGGGACTTCATTGCGAAGATAGATCAATCAATGATACAAAGCGATTACAGGCATCGAAGAAGTGGCGTTGGCCCTCAGCAGAGCAGCCAATGCTTCTTCGTCAAGAAGCGAAGTCGGAGTGTGGTGTGTGAGACACGGCTCATTTTTTGTTCCCTCCAGCTACCTTGCAATTTGCAATGGATGGCGAAATTACTATAGAGAAGCTGGGATTTGTATTTAGTTTTTGCGTTGAGCAGTCGATTCATTCTGAACGACAGAGATCACGAAATTATATAGCTTTTCTTCCTTTGCCCACTCAATTCACAGTCTGATGTCTTTCTTCTTCAGCTCTTTTTATTCGATATCCCTGTGCTTCTGTTAACTCAGTGTCAGTGCTGTACAAGAGGCGGCAACCAAAAATAACATCCGCATTCCACGTTGTGTACATGGGAACAAAAGGAACATCAAAAGGAAATCCTGATCGCGTGAATGTAAGCAGTGGATATAAACAAATAGCGAATTATTAGAGCAGGTTTGTTTCCTTGCGTAGGACGCACGATGATTATATATGCGATTCCACTGCCAACGACAAGGGAAATGTTTTGATGAGCAGGCAGAAACATCATAGACCCCTTTGAGAGCGAACGCGAGCACTGGTGTCCTTGTGTAGCATCATAGATGATACGCTTTGCATTGCGAAGTGCAAGGGTGTGCGTCATTGTTTCACGATTTGTCAGAACACCAAGACATGGCGATTTTCCGATTAGAACTTCCAGGGTGAAAAAGAAAGACAGGAGGCACAAGAAAGCAGATAAAACCAGCAAGAACGTCAAAATTCTGATCGAAGCGGAACGATAAGTAAAAGCTGTGTGAACAAATACAAGGAAGATGTTTTCACCATCAATGAATCATCGCGAGTTAAGCCCGGAGGAGGCACTGGACAAGGGGGTCTTGGAGGCCAGCAAGGCGCACCAATCTCCGTGCGCGGAGAAGGGGAAGATCTTCTCGCATGCGGATGCCTTGGGTTTGACGGCTTCGGAGCGGCGCTTGGTGTATCGACAGCAGGAGCTGTATGGAACCAAGTGTCAGGTGGGATGAAAAAATTGTCAGAAAAATGGAAAAAACATAAAATATTATAGGTTTGTTACAAACCCATAATGCCCAAGCAGCTGGAATATCGATTCTATTACAAATTGTAACAGAATCGATATTTTTCCAATTTCAGCTGCTCGGGCATTTCTAAGCGGCGCCTGACAAATGTTGCAGACACTTAGAGCCAACCTTTCCTACTTTTCTGGGCAGCTTGAACTTTGTTTTGTCATCCCGGCCTGACTGCAGTAATTTTCTGTATGCAAGGCTTTTTCCAATCGGCATCGGCTCCGCTTGTCTTCTTTGCAAGAATAAAGACACTTGTTCAAAGCTCATGTTAGAGTGCCTAGCACAATTTCACTTTTTTCTTGGACGATAACTACTTCCCACCTGGCACAACTGCCAGCCGAATAAGCCGCCGCTGGAACAACAAGAGCCGCCTTCAACGACCGACGCCGAGCAGCTGAATACCAAACAGCCGGATGTGGGCGGAAACAAGAGCAGTGGCGCTGCCGGGGCCGCGACGGGGAGTGCCACCGCCGCGCCGCGCCTGAACGCGGCGTACTTGGCGACGTTGAAGCCGCCGTGCGTGTCCATGCCGCAGCCCGTGTCGCAGGTGTACCTGCAGCAGCTTGTCGACCACAAGGAACGGGAGCACCAGCTGGCGCTGGCGCGGGACCGCGAAATGGTAGAGCAGGCGCTCGCGGGGCGGAGCTGGGAGGAGGTGGCTTTGGAAAACCCGGTAGACCCCCTGCTCGGCAGCAAAATTGCCCAGCAGTTATGCATTGCAAATATGTCATCTGGGTCTGGAAGATTCCGAGATTTGTCATGCAGTTTTTCCAAGCTCCGCCAAGTCTGGAATGCAGCGAGTAGCATCACAGGTTCTGCAGCCCCTTGCGGATTCCTATTCTGCATGAGAAATGCCCTTTCAGCAGGGCCAGAAGTGGGGACCTTTTGCAAGTCATACAACACAGATTTTTGTATGATCCGCAACACGCATCACAAGTTCGCATTCTTCCAGGCGCAGTCATATTTGCATTTGATAGCAGTACTGGCTGGACGAGTACGGGTCGCTCCATCCCCCCGTGACCCGCACCCTCGAGCGGAAACGGGACCAGAAGCTCCAGGAGAAGCTCGCCTGGCAAGAAGCGCAGGCGGGCTGGCGAGAAGCGCAGGCGGGCCTGGCCGCCGAGAGTGGCGCCAAGATGAACGCGTTCCTCGGGGGGCTTAGTACAACTAATCCGAATGCTAACATCATTAACCAGCAGGTGCCACCAGTGCCCGAGAAGGAGAACGTCGTCAATTCGTCCTTCGCGGTCGGTCATGGCCCGATGATCCACAACCCATTGGCAGGACGAAGCCGTCCGGCGCCGTACGCGGGCGGAAAAAGCGACGCGATCGTTCCGGGGGCGCGGCCGCGCAACGCTAAGGAGCTCCCGCCCACGCGGAGGCATGACAAATTGCCGGTCTTGCGAGAAGAGGAACGACCAGGAGAGCAGCCAGTACTCTCGGAGGACGAGGAAGAGGAATTGCTGTGGCCACCGGACCCGAAGAGACAGTCGAAGTATCAAAATCACATTCGGAAGTACAACGCACCGATGATGATAGATTCACCGCCTGCTTCCCCTCGTGCTGGGGGAGAGTTTGGAGGGAATAATATTTCCTCAGAACAGCGCGATTTGCTGAGCGATGATCCACCTGCTCGCGGGAAAGACCGTACTAAACCGCTCCTTCCCGCCGTCGAGAAAAATCCGAAACCCAAGAGCGGCGCCGCTGCGACCGCGGCGGCGAAGAAAAAGGCTGCTGCCGAGTCGGCGAAGATGAAACCGGCTGCTCCCGAGGCGGAGAAAAAGGCGGCTCCTGCTGCGACAGCAAAAAAGTCTACTACTGGTGCTGCTGCGAAAAAGAGGGCCGGTGCTGAGACGGCGAAAAAAGCGGTTACTGCTGCGACGACAAGAAAGACCGCGACGGCGAAGAAGGAGCCTGGTAGTACCGCAGCGGTGAAAAAAGCCACTCTGAATGCCGGGACTTCCTCGATGAAGAAGGCGGCTACGATCGCCGAGACAAAAAAAAAGCCCACTGGTGCGGGGGCCGCGAAGAAGACTGCTGCTGTGGCTCAGAATGCCAAGAAGAACGGCGCGGTAGAGGGGGCTGCGAAGCACAAGGAGAGCGCGGAAGCTAAGACTGTGACGAACACTAAAGCACCGGCGGGACCCGCGCCCAAAGCCAAGGCAAAAGTCGCGAGAGCCGCGCCGGCGTCGACCAGCAAATCCATGAAAAAGGACCCTCAACAGTCTGCGCCGAGGAGCAAGCCCGTGCAGAAGCAAGGACAGAAGCCGAAAGCTGCTCCGAAGGCAGTGATGAAAAAGGAGAACAAGTGAAACTTGAAAAAAATATTGCAGTGGCACAGAACAATATTAGGCCGTCGAAGCGGATGCAAGGACTTCGCGTATTTGATCGGTAGCGAGAGCGACACTGTCCGTTCGCTGCAGAAATTTTGGCGACTATATTTTGCTTTTTCTTCTTCATCTTTAAAAAGCTGTTACACAGACAAGAAAAATGTGTGCAACGTCCTCGCTGAGTGCGAGTACGCTTCTTATGTGGTAAATAAGCATAGACTTCAGTTGTACTTGATCTTCGACTCTTCCAAAGTGGGGGTCTCGATTCGGAACAAAATATCAGAGCTGCTGTGCGCTCCTTGCCATCGGCGATGGTATGACGAACGCAACGACTGCTCTCCGCCGTTTGCTGCGTCAGACCCGCGCGCACCAATAGTGGTTCAATGTTACACAGCTGGAATGATGACTCTGGTGCTCTGTATTTCCATCGTGTAGCTGCATTCTTCATGAATGTTTATCGCGTTTCCGTACGTATAGACAACATAAACTTAGTCCCTGGCCGCATCGAGGTTTTTCGGTCGGTCTAATTTAATCTTTTCGGTCCTGACTTGAAACTCAAAGGAGGGCGTAAAGTCGTCGGTTCTGCTTACTTACTTAGGTCGTTCACAGCTCGCTGCAGGTCGGCTACGTCGGTCGTGCATTTCAATCAGCGTGAGTACGTTCAACATGCAACAGTCCCCTCGTTCAGAGCAAACCTCAGCCGTTACTTTCGTGCATCGTAAATTGAGAAATGCAAATGTACAGAAACGAAGTAAGCTAAACTAAACTCTACAGTTCCCAATCGACCACGCGTTTACTTCTTTCTTTTCCGCGTAGCGTCGGGTTTAGCTTTCACGTAGCTGACCTTGACTCTCTCGCGTTCGGAGAACACCGAACCGCCCTAGACATGTGGAACAAGAGAAAAATTTGAGTTTATTTGCAAGGAGGAGCGCGGGACAGGAGGCCTGCAGAACTGCTCATTCCTGATTCATCTTGACTGGATAAGCGAGTTAACGAAGCATTCGTATTTCCTCATTTTCGTACCGAAAGGAATTCTCCCCCCCAAGCGCGCAAGCTTTGATCATTGTGTTGCACCAGAATTTTGAAACAACAAAAATGAGCACCGCAGACTCAATGGCCTACGAAGTGCTAGTGGCGAGTGCGCCATTGCTCCTGTACTTCGGACCGGCCCAACTTTTTTGTCAACTTCGGAAACAAGAAGAGAAAAACAAAAGGCAGCGAGAGCAGGAAGCGAACAAAGGCGCAGAAACAACAGGAGTTTCGGGAAAAAAATGCAGCGGCTTCTTAGGAGATGGAACGGAATTGACTGGTCATTTTTCTGACGACGCGGAAGTAGGACAGATGGGCGGTCGATATAATTCTACTGTGGCTCCCGCACCGGGCACTGAAAAGAACGATGTCGACAGCCTCAGCTCGCGTACAACCCCGCACGAAAGTAAAAAGTGCCAGATCAGAGCCGATTTTCTCAGAAAATTGGATGAAGAGGCAGAGCCGAACTTGAGTGAAGATGCACTTCTGCAGATGAAAAACCACCGCTCGGAAAATGATTTCACGGCGTCAACAACGGATACGTTGGTCGTTGGACGACCCGGACTGGCGGAGGTTTTTCCGCTCTCACCCACACCATCATCAGGCGAGCTGGTGATTGCAGAGAACCTCCTTCATCACGCGGACCAGGCGGAGGACGAGGAGGTGGCACGCCTCCAAGTGGTCACCGTGCTACCTGGAGTTGATCCGGAGAAAGAGAATATCAATTTTCCGGAGATGGTGGACGAGGTCGATGTTTGTAGTGCACAAAGCGTGTCGGCTCCTTGTACACCTACAGTTGAGCGTCTACCTCGAGAAGCTAGTTGCAGTACTCGCTACGGAGAGGAACAACAAATCTCGACTGCAGACTCGGAGGAAATTATAACGCGGGCGGACCACAGTTGTGCTGAGGAAAAGCAAAAGTTGGAGACGCCGCCGTTGCAGTTTGTTGCGCAGTGTGCGAACGGCTGGACTTGGTTGTGCTTCTCAATCCTGGAGGGTATGCGTGAATTGACGGCGCCTTGCGTGGTCCAGGTACTGACCGGATTTCTGTGGTTGTTTCTCTACTGTCAGTGCTACCGCGCCGATCTGTATCGCCGACAGTTGCGCTTTTTACTGGTTTCGCTGGGCTGCTACTTGACGCTGCTGGGGGTTTTCTTTGGTTTCGCACTGGCAGAGTCCCACGGCTACGTACGCGGCACCTTGCTGGAGGCAAAAGAGCCCGAACGGGTGGCGCATGAACGGACGGAGTTTTCGCGTGCCGTGCAAGCGACCATCGGTTTCTTTGGCACGGTGACATTTGCGACCTTGATGGGGTCGCCGGCGGTCTACGCGTACCGTGCCTATTGCGAGCGCAACGCGTTGCTGATGGGGAGCTGGTGCAGTAATGCGGCCGGGGTATTCGTCTGCACGATTTGGGCGAACCACGGGCTCAGCGAGGGGATTCTCACCATCGCGATCGTCAATATGTTGTCGGTGGCCTTTTCCTTCGTGTGCCTGCTCTTGCGCCTGTGGCTGTACTGCAGTGAGAAGGGGAGGTCTAGTGCAACGGGAGGAAAGTGCGTATGACTTTGGTGATAACCTTTCATTGTCGAGAAGCTGGGATGAAGATTCCTGATCTCCTCCGCTGCGGAGTCCGCTGTCGTCGAGGAAAGAGAGGACAGGAAGCGCACTGCTCTTTGTCATGAGTTTTCTATCGTTTTGTTTCAGGTTTACCTTTTCGTTACTCTGTTTGAATTCCAGTAAGAACCTAGGCCAAACGTTTTTTTTTCTTGTAGATACATATATAAGTACATCATAAATATGCGCTTCTCTCCTGACAACTCTGATTCAGCATACTCACTCCGGCTGCTGCTTTTATTGCTATATGCGCCCCAAACACAATGTCCATGAACAAACCAAGTAGAAGTACATAAAGATCATGAGCGTATAGATACGTCGATCCCGAACAACTTGTCTTGCGGCTTTGTCCGAAAACTAGTACCAGCAGTACGACGGAACGCTTGAGTGATTGCAGAACCTTTGCGCGGCTACGAACGAGAACATCGATTGTCCAAGATTACCTCCGTACGGCCACTCAAATTCGTATCGCATGTTCAACGGTAATATGAGCGCCCTCCGCGTCCGGAAAGCAAACATCGCAAGGAAAACTGCAAACTCGCTTTGTCTTCAGCATCAAACCGCAAAAAGTCGTGTCCCGTTGTTGCAAAAATCGTGCGTACAGCCGATTTGAAATCAGGAAACGTGATTACTTCTCTCTTTTTTCTACCTGACGTGCGTGACCGCTCAGCCACAGGTTCGCACGCTGGTGAAACCTACTTAGTAAGTAAGATATTTTTTAGTGCCTTCAGTACTTCACCTTTCAGAAACTGAAATAAAAGTGAAAGCAAAATAAAGCCCAGTTGTATAGAAAAATAAAACTCAAGAAGATGGATAGGGACGTTCATTCCGGCAGTTGCGCGATGGATATTGATTCTGTCGGTGACGATGCAGGTGCTCCTCCCAATAGGCGACCGGAGGAACAGGAGACGAATAAGCGTCGCAAAATTGATGACTCTGGCTCAGCCGCCGGCGGAGCGAGTAGCGCTAGCTCTGAGCTCCCAGCCACTGTCGATGGTGTGCGTGCTGGTGTGACAAAGCTGCGACAAGTCTGCGTGTCGCGGCTCGGTCTGGATGATGCGACCAAGAAGAAGATCGACGGCCTCATCGAGGATTTTGCGGAGTTTTCCGAGTTGGACGCCACAGATTTGGCCTCGCTGGTAAAAAACTTTCAAGATTGGGCTGCGTCGCACCGACCGGGGGCTCGCGAAGAGTTCGTCCGCTTTGGGAAACTTTGCGCTCGCGTCGCAAGTGCCACCGGCAACGAATGCTTCACCGAGCTCTACCAGGCGGCGTGTGTGGAGGAGAGTTTGCTGGACCAGTGGGGAAAGACCACCACCGCCCGGACCTGCCGGAAGTGGCGTGAGAGGTTCGAGGCACTCTGCGCCGGAGATCCGCACGGAGCACAGTGTGTGCTGCGGGAGATTAGAAGAAGCATACTCAGCAGCGCCTCACCTGGATCCGAGCTGCAGCAGGTTGGCCGCACGAGTGACGAGACGCTGCTCAGTTCCATCCTAGAAAAACAAAAAGGAATAAGCGCGACACTGTCTGAGGACCACGTCAATGTGATAGTCGAAGTTGAGAAGAAGCTGACGTACGCAAGCTTTTTTGCCGCTGCACCGTCTGGGCCGGACGATTTTCGGCGCCACCAGGCAATATTGAAGATTCTGCGAGAGTTGGAAATTGGTATAGAGGCCCGGGAAGCGGAAAAGGTGAATGAGGACTTGATTCCCGAGTTGAAAAAGCTTCATCCAGGGTTAGCCCGGAAATGGGTCAGTGACGCAGCAAAGAAGCATGCGTGGGTCCAAGCGGGCGAGGATTTTCACGACAGAGTTGTCAGGCAGCAGAAATTGTGTGCATTGCAAAAGCGATTCTTTTGTTTCGCGGAAGTAACACTTTCCGATTACAATCGCGTCACGCACCGTTACTCTGCGGAGCAGATGCGGCAGGTATTGATTCATGTATATAAATAAGTCTAAGTACTGAGCAGGTCAGGCTATTCCTGCCGCTCGTCGGAGGAGGGAGTAGTGCCGAGCCCAGATCGAAATCATCATCGTCATAGCTGAGAACCCTATGTGGGTGGAAGAAAAAGTGACATGCCGATTCGCATTCCTACTGACTTGATATCAAAATGAATATAGGTAAATCTAAATTTGTTATGTATGTCGGAGGTGGAAAATGAAAATGTGCATTTAGAAATGCTTTGCTTCGGTCTGTGCCCAAGGAAAGTTTCTCACTGCTTCAGCGTTTTTTTCGAAACATTCAACAGTGCATCCGCGCCTGGTTAGCGTCGCCGCAGGCTTCATTCAAGACGGAGGTGCTACCTATAATTCTCAACATTTTGAAGCGCGGAGAAGCTTGGGACGAGTTTTTGGCCGTCGGCATCGACGAAGTCAAGACTTTGCAGGACGAGGAAGGGCGCGTCGGACTGTCGGCGTTGTGGACGGCGAAATCGTTATTCTGCATTGTTTGCGAAAATGCGGAGCCCGGTGTTCGTTTTCGATTGCTAAGGGATTTTCGCGATTCTCTTCCTCTTCTGCATCCGTCATACCATAAGAGTTTTTCCGGATCAGATGATGGCACCAGGAGTGGTACCAGTTTGCTGACTTTTAATGCCGACATAAGCGCACTGATTCCGAAAGGTGAGTGCAGGGGCGCCGTCATCTCATTTGGCATCGGAGAAAACTCGCCCCCGCTTGGTAAAAGCGGCATTCTCAACACGCTCTTCCGATGCAACTTCGAGGAGTCATCCAGAAACTTTGCGACGTATGGAACCTGCGACGTTGACCTCGGTTTCTCTTTCAAACCGCGGAGAGATTTGGTCTTCGGGGACGTTACTGGGAGTTTGTCTTTCGAAGATGGGGACGCTGAGCAGGCCGCGGCGCTGCTGTCGTTCTTCCCGTCGTGGCTGGTTCACGTGCAGGCTGGGGAAGTTGACAAGGTGGAAGCTTTGCTGCAGTCTTTGAAGAGCGGAAAACTTTTTAAGTGTCCGCAGTCAGTGCTGGTTCTTATCCGTGACACAGATTCTTTCCAGGAGGCTCCTTTGCTGCGGGTCCGTGCCAACGGCGACGAAGGCAATGTCACCGACAATGCGTTCTTGGAAAAGCTGGTGCGCGTTGAAACGGTATTGAAGGAGGTGCACGGAGTGAAGCACGCCTACTGCGCAGGCATTCGCAATCTTACAAAACTTGCTCCCCGCGAGCGGGAAAATGTTTTGAAATTCGAACTGCAGCCGTTGCTGCTCTGTGATGTCATGCAGTCCACCGACAACGAACGCGGAACGGGAGAGCCATACGGCATCGGTGACCCACAGGTTTTCCACGATCGCGTGCAGAAGATCGCGCCCAAGCACCCCTATTTCCGCGCTGACCTTGTCCTTGTGGCCAAGGTGATGAAGACGCTCGAGTCCTTTCGCGATGATTTCTACAACCCAAAAGCGCTCGCCACGCGTGAGCTGTTAGCTCAGCTTCGGCGCTGTCGGCAAAAACTGGAAAATCCGAGCGCCACCTCGGACGCGATTGAAAAGGCGCGAGCAGAAGAAAAGCGGTTCCTTGACACCCTCGCTCAAACGAAGATGACGCAGCTGTTGGAGCATTTCCAGAGAGTACTGCAGTCTCCGAGCCGGGTTCTCCTCATGTCGGTTCTAGCTGAAAGAATTAAGCGCTTCTCCGACGATAACGTTGCGGAAAAAATCGAGGCGCGGAGGCGTACTAATGACGAGCGCACCGCATTGTACGCGGCGGGAGCGCAACCCGGTGACGCAGGGGAGCGGAAGTACGCGGCGCAGATGGACAAGCTTACCAGTAAACTCACAACTGTCACGAATGACATCGAGCGTCGACGGATTTCAGTGGAGCTGTTGTGGCGGGAGCTTTTGGTTTTTCATGAGCATGGCATTACCAGGAGTAAGTCTTTGCCAAAGAATCCGGTGTCCGAGCTTTGCAACTTTTTGCGGGTAGGAGAACCTTTCGAACTCATTGACGGCGACACACTGCAGATTCCGCACCGAACCTTGCAAGAGGCCTTCAAGCGGGTGGCGAGCATCGGGGCAGGCGATGCGGTGGTTCCCATGAATTCGCGGGAGTCGTTGCAAAGTGCAAAGCTCGCGGGTAAGAGAGTCATGGTGATTTCCATTCTCGGGCCGCAATCTTCAGGGAAGAGCACGCTGCTCAACTACCTGTTTGGCTGCAAATTTAACACCGCGAAGGGTCGGTGCACGAAAGGCGTCTACGGGAGTTTGATCGAGATTACTCACGAGCACTACGACTACCTCCTCATCTTAGATACCGAGGGGCTGCAAAGCCCAGAGAAGCTTGACCACGAGTTCGATCGGAAAATCACGCTGTTTTGTTTGGCGGTGAGCCATTTTGTGATCATCAACGTCGCGAAGGACATGAATGCGCACATGCGGGACTTGCTGGAGATCTGTTTGTTTTCGTTGGACCAACTGCAGAAGGCACGCATGGCCATGCCGACGAACTTCATGGTCTTCAACCAGCACTCAGGTGACACCGCCGACAAGTCCGTATTTATGGACCAAGTGAAAGGTATTTCCGAAGCTATCATTGCGGCCAAGCCAGAGGCGGTCGACGCAGCGCGCGCGATGCAGTTTCCCAGCGAGCGGATTAAGGTGCTCCCGCTGGCCACAAATTCTTTCACGGTGCCGAAAGACCCGGCGCGCGGCGTGCACAGTGACTGGAACCAGGAGCGCCCGGCGACCAAGTTTGCAGTGGAGGTTGCGCAGTTTGGTAAGGAGATTATGGACCTAGCTTTCAAAAGCACGGAGCGAAGAGTTGCCACACCAAACAGCGTCGCGCCTGCCGGCAGAAAGGTTTTGCACCAGGAAGACCTTGAAAGTTGGATCCGGATGGCCACCGACAACTGGACCACCATCACGGCTTTTCCAGACCTTTACCGCTTTGCGAATGTAAAGCTATTGAAGGACCACAAAAGGCTCACCAACATCGCTCAGGACAAGGAGCAGCACTTCCTGACCTCGTCGGCCGCCCAGCTGCGGCACGTGAAGGAGAAGAGGGATGCGCTCGCAGAGTTGGTGGGTAACGAGTCGCAGTTGTTGAATCGCGACTATTTCCAGAACGTCTCTCTGAAGGTGGAAAATCGAATTCGGGGCACATATTTTGAGCACGTTTTGGAGAAAATCAAGCGCGACTTCGACGTGGTGTGCCGCGGAGAGCAGTTTGACAAGGACCTGATCGAGCAGTTTCTGAAGCACATCCGGATACTTGTGAAAAATCAAGCCGATTCGATCGTCGGCGCTGCGCACTCCGAACTCAAGCAGAAACAGATGAACCAGAGCAAGCTGCGCGGAAATGACAAGCTCAATGACCTAGAGCGAGACTTGACGAAATCGGCTCTAACGCAGAAATCCAAGGCGCAACGGACGAAGTTTGTCAACGATAAGTTTGAAGAGGTGTGGAAGAGTGTGATAGATGAGCTTGAGGGGGATTTGTCACGCGGTGGCGACGTGTCTTCCGCGCAGTGGGAAACGCTAAAATCAAATTACTCGACATTGCAGACTTTGCCGAAGTCTCTCGGGGGACAAAAAGAAACAGAGTGGGAGCTTCAAGCAAAGTTGCACAGTGCCGATAAAGCTGCTGCGGGGAAAAGAAGACCGGCCAAGTCCGAGTCTGCAATCGGACCGCAGTTGATTGAGCGTCTGCAGCAGAAAGATTTCCATTTCCTCACCCGTGCACAGGGAAGTGCTCTGGATGCCGCTGCGAAGAGAGGTTTGCAAGGGATAAACGAGCTCTTAAGCCGGTCCAGCGAAGGAGGCACGCTGTACACCATCAACGTCTTTGATCACTTTGACGTTTTTCTGGAAACACGCACATGCGTCCTGGATATCGAGAAGCATATCAACTACTTCGAATTGCGAAATCAACTCGAGCATCTCGGCCGCCTCACGGGTATGTTTAACAGTCAGGAAACCGAACGTCTTGCTCAGTTCACTGTTATTCGCAACCAATTTTCTTCCCTTGGGCTGTGGATGCAGTCTGAATTCATCACGAGCATTGAAAACGTTTTGCGGGAATCAGGTTGGAAGGACTATGTTGGTCTCGAAGGTGAACGGGTCGCAAAAATTGCGGAGATACTGTCCTCCTACTCGTGCTTCAGTGTGACTGCGCCGGCAAGTTCTACTTCGACTCCGCAAAAGAGCAAGCAGACGGGGAGTCGTAAGACTTTAAGCCGCGTTCCCTTTATTTACCACGCCCGTGCAGACTCCCCGATCAAGCTGACCGTTCCGGCATGCATGGCGGAAAATTACCGACACAATACCTTTGTGCCGCCCATTTCGGAGATCGAAAGAAAAACCCAGCATCTGCTCGCAGTCTCCAATCGGGGCCCAAAAAGAAGTCGCGCCTTCAAAAACCCCGATTACATAACGGAGGACCAGCTAGACGGAAGCCAATGCTACTGCTTTCTTGCCAAGCAGGACGACGAGCACAGGCATGTGCTAGACGAGTTGCAGAAAGCGGATTGCCCCGTGCCCGCTGAGGAGATGCACCGTTTTTTCAAAGCCAACCAGAAGTGCTGGAAACGGTCGCTAACCACTCTAGAACAGCGACTGGATGAAGTTCTTCGTTGTGTCGACAGCACCAGCAGCGGTTGCAGCAAGCTGGTGAAACGTGTGCACGAAGTGGTGTCGACTTTTCTCAAAAACGACCTTGGGGGGAACTTCGCGCTCTTCGGAGTGGAACTGGACATGGATGGAAAGACGATTTTCCACAGTTTCGCGCTCCTGCATGTCCATCGCGTGCTGTCCGGCAAAGTCGTCGAGCGCAGTCGAGCGCCACTGCTCGAGTTTATTGACACGAAGGACAAGTGGCGAGCGCATTTGCTGGAGGTGGTGGGAGCGGATCCGGCAGGAAAAACAGTTGCTGCCGCGAAGCGGTTCGTTCAAGAGCTGAGTGCTCACCTGCGTCAAGCGGAGAGCGAGCGTGCAGCTGAGCTGGCAAGTCCAGAAATGACCGAACTACTTGGAGAAAGCTTTACAGGCGCGGCAATTCAGGAACGACTCGACCAGACGTTGCTGTTCAACCCGAAAGCCGATCACGATGAAGTGGTACGGTCGTTTCTTGTGTTGCAGGCCTTTAGGAAAACGCTGCAGTTGTAGGTGCGAAAGTGTATGGTTCATCCGTTCTCGAATGAAGGAAATCCACAGTTATCCATTCGAAAAATTTCAAATTCAGGTTCGGTACGTGATCGACCAGCCAAATGTGATTGAGGAAGAATTCGAAAAGAAGTGGGAGCAGGAAAAAGCACGTTTGCAGAAAAGGCTCGTTGCTGATTGTGTAACCAATGTAAAGCGGGCACTGTCGCGAGTTGTCGATCACGTAGCCGGAGTGCTACAGTTTATCAATCAGCGAGAAGAATCGGGAACGGGGTCATCAAGGGATTGCGTGGTTGATCATTCAAGTGATACCAGTGGCACTGCGTATTACGAACGCGACAACCAGCAAGTAGCCGCTGCACAGGCACAGTTTTTCCTAGCGACGTGCAAAGGAGGCACAAGTGGCATCGCGGGGACACACTGGGGGCACAAAAACGAGGACGGCAAAAAGTTCGAAGTGGCGTTTCTTTCTTCGGTCGATCCGCAATCGAACGGCAGGAGCGGAAAGATGTCAGTTTCCGAGATCAAGTCCAACGTAATTACGACGTGGGGCTCCATTTCCGATGTGCTGCCGTCGGGTTTCACGATATCCGACATCCCAAAGTTTGAGCTCTTTTTGCTTGAGGTGAAAAAGATCGTGCACACAGAGTTGGCAAGTGTCGATATTCAGAATGTGGATATCGTTTGGGGATTGGACGATCTATTTGATCGCACAAAGCGCAAGGCAATCGGGTGTTGCGAGCAGTGTCCCACATGTGGAAGGAAGTGTGACCAGCCGGTAAGTGACCACTTTGTTGCAGGTTTTCGTGTGAGGAAACCTAAATTTTAATTTTGAACATTACGCTGCCCTTGGGTACGAGCGAGCGGCTTTTCGCCGAGTACCGCCCAATTAGAAAGTAAATTTCTGTTTGTTAATTTTCTATTTCAGGTTGATGGCCCCGTGGAGCACAAGCATGCGTGTCGTTTGGGGCATCAGTTGCGCTGTATGGCGGGTGTTACGGTGAAGAAGAACCCGAGCTTTCTGACGTGCGACGAAATCCCCGGCGACAGCCAAGTGCAGGACCTCAAAACAGGAGCTTGGCGCACTTGGGAGGAGCAGCAGAAGAAATACCCCACCTGGGAGTTTAAGTACAGCGAAAACGCTGCCGACGAGCTCCGCAACGTTCGCAAAATGCGCGAGTGCTGGAAGATTCACGGAAAGCACATCTGTGCGGCCTTTGCGGATTCGGGCATGAAGTACAGCGATGTGAAGCCCCGAGATTTGCACATAGTTTTTGTGGTGGAGGACGAGCCGAAAAGCTTGCAGCGTCTTTACGAGGAACTCGGTTCTGGCAGCATTCAGGAGCAGTACTGCAGTGTGGTCGTCAGCACTGCGCATTCCCAAAAGTTGATCGTTACAGAGAGGCGGGTCGCCACTGTACTTGACCGAAAAGCCCAACGCGTGAAGCGAAACCCGGCGGACGAGCAAGAAGCGTTGACCGTTTCGGAGCTCGTGCAACGATCTGAGCAGTACTACTTAACTAAGTGATTCTATCGATCCCGCTTAATAATGATAAGATAATGATTTGGAATGTACAGCGACTGCGACAGCGTAGTTATGTCATGAATATTGTTCACGTTCAGCAATTCAAGTAAGTACTTACGATGGGTACGTTTACCTTTTCGTGATAGGAGTGGCAATCTTTTTTGGTTTGGTACGTTGTTTCGCCGCTGCTTTTCCACCGCGAAAAAACCCGAAAAAAAAACCAGCTCCTACTACCGTCAGAAGCTGTGGCTTCTTGGCATCGCATCGTGGCCGCAAGAGGCTCTGGAAGACTTGTTGCGGAAGGAAAAGACCAAAGTCATCAATTTCAATGAGGGTCAAGTCTACTCCCGTTTTAACGACGCATACGGAAAGTTTGCTAACCCTTACGGAATCCGGCGGGCGCAGGTGATCGACGGAATCACGGAAAACCCAGCGGAATACATGGCGAAGTCGCTTTGCGATTTCGACGAGCGAACCTTGGCGCATCTTCCAGAAGAAATCGGCGCAGCGGGAGGATTAGAGGGACTTCAAAAGCAGCTTACCGAGTTTGGCCCGGACGTCATGAAAAGGATAAAACGAATCGAGAGGATCAATGAAATCAAGGGCACGCTAGATGAGAAGAAAGCTCGAAAAATACTCGAATTGGATGCGAGCGAGGCGCTTACAAAGGCCAGCCTCAAAGCCGCGCTTAAGAAAGTCCAAGTGGACATTCATCCGGACCGCGTGCCTTCGAGGTTGCGACCTGCCGCGAATAAAGCGTTTCAGACTGCGACGGCAGCGAAGGATTACTTGGATCCGAACTAAATTTCGCGCAACGGCACGGGTGCTACGATACAAGCTAGAGCTGACTGTGATTTGTGATTGTGAGAAGCGGAAAAAGTTTTTACATACTCTTATGCAAACGAAGTTTATGCAAACGAAGTTGTGCCATACCCATTCTTAACGCGCGCTCTTGAGAAGTACCTATTCCAAAGCTGCTGCCTTTACAGCGCAATCTGACACTGAATTTTTTTGAACTTGCTTGCAAAATGGTGGTTGTAGTGCTATCGTACATTTCTTGCTGACTGAGCTTAATTACTTACTTTTTTCTGGTGCAGTGTAGTTGGTCCCGATGGTGAGCATAAATATCCATCAATTCAGATGAGAGGAGGTCTCGTGAAACCTGATGACACAGTGATAACGTTGTCTCCACAAATTTACTTGGAAAGAAGTAAAAGTTTCGGTGGAAGGAGACAAAACGACAGGTCCTGGAAACATCGACGTGCACTAACCACAGCATCGGTGAAGACGTGGTCGATTTATCGGTCTCGCCGTGGTAATTCAAAAAGGAAGCCAGTCCCAATGAGGAATGTGGACAAGTTTCATCGGTGTGCAGCCCTCAATCTCCGTTCGTGCTCAAGTTTTCCACTTTGATCGTTATTCCGTCTTCGAAAAGGAAGAAAACAAAGACTACAACGACGAGTCACTCATACACGCTCGGGATCGCAAGGAAAAGAAGTTTTGCGGCATCGCAATCGAAGTCAAACTATGAAGTCACTGGATCTGGAAACTGTATCTATGTGTATCCTATTCATCGACATGATAAATAGAAATATCAATAGATTTGGATAGTTTTAAAATTGAAAGTTTGGTTGATGCCTCGTGCTTTTACTGTCACATTTGCAGAAGTCCGTTCGTGAGATCATGGGCTCCAAGCAGGCTTGAGTAGTGCTTTGTCAGGGTCTCGTACCACTTTTAGTGTTTACTAGCTGCATATTAGTGATGGTGCATTAGCAAATTTTTGATATCTATCAGTATTATCACCCATACCTTTGGTCTTTGTGCGATATTTCAAAAGATAAAAAATGTCCGCGAGTAGTTCTAATTATGTGCCCTGCACAGGTGGCCTGGGCTACATCGGCTCACACACGGTGATCAAGCTTCTCGAGAAAGGTTATCGTGTCGCCGTGCTCGATAACTGCGCAAACAGTTCTCCGGTGGTGCTGGACCGGATTGCGAAGATCATGGGTAAGGATGGCCTTGTCAAGTTCTTCAAGCTGGATTTGCTGGAGAAGGAGAAAGTCATGGAGCTTTTCAAAGCGGAGAAATTTGATGGAGTATAGTTTGTTACTCGTCAGGTGGATGTTTATACTTTTTCGCAAGCTTTGTATTTGCTTTGAAGTGGTCGCGCCTCTGGAGTTTCAAGTAGATGGTGAAGTACTCATCGCAGCACTTTTTTTCTGCCTTTGCGCAGATGAAAGAGTGAAAATAGAAGCTGTTTTTTGTAGTATTTAAGTGCGATCATGAAATTCTCTCAGGTGATCCACTTCGCGGGCTACAAGGCGGTCGGGGAGAGCGTGGCGAAGCCCCTGGAGTACTACCACAACAATTTGACGGGAACCCTGTACCTGTTGGAGGCCATGAAGGCTGTCCCCAACTGCCGCCGGTTGGTGTTCAGTTCCAGCGCTACCGTCTACCAGCCCAGCGAGGTTCCTCTCGACGAAGGTAAGCCTCTAGGACCCTCGAACCCCTACGGGCAGACGAAGTTCATGATCGAACAGTTTCTGCAGGACCTCTGCGTTTCAGACGCCACCTTTGCGGTGGACATTTTGCGGTACTTCAACCCGGTGGGCGCGCACCCCAGCGGTTTGATTGGGGAGAACCCGACCGGGCCGCCCAACAACCTGATGCCCTTCATTCAGCAAGTGGGTGTGGGGCGCCGCGAAAAGCTGACGGTGTTCGGCGACGACTGGCCCACTCCCGACGGCACCGGCGTTCGGGATTACCTTCACGTTGACGACCTCGCGGACGGCCACCTTGCGGCCTTGCAGTACATAGACGGAAAAACTGGTAAGTGCAACATGATATCGTCGACCCCTGCCTGGCAAGTCAACCAAGTTGGAGCCGTTTCACATTATTTTCTGAAAGTAGAAAGGCGAAAAAAGATACATAGATTCTTGTTGTCCGAATGTAAAAACTCGCATAAAAGTTTTTGGGCAACTACCGAAGTAGGCAACATACACAGAAGTAGAAGTTGCTGCAATGTTCGAAAATTGCTGAAAAACTTTCAGGGTGCTTCGTACACAACTTGGGAACGGGAAGCGGCGTCAGTGTTTTGGAGATGGTAGCAGGATTCGAAAAGGCCAGCGGAGTGAAGATTCCCTATGTGATCGGACCGCGGCGTCCGGGTGACTTGGCGACCGTCGTTGCTGACCCAGCCAAGGCACAAACGGAGCTACAGTGGAAAGCAACGCGCAGCATCGAGGAAATCATGAACTCGGCCTGGAAATGGCAAAGCGGGAATCCGGAAGGGTACCCGAAGGCGTAATTGGAAGTGACACCGCGGTCATTGTTTTTTTATCTGCTGGCTCTTCTGTCATAGCATTGCAAACGCGCACCCGCACGGAATTGGCGCACCCGCACGGAATTGTTTACCGCAGAATCAACAGAAAAACAACAACAACAGAAAAACTCAACCCAGCAAAGGTAAAAAGGAGAAGGAGTCAATCCCTTCATGATGCGGAGGTGGACGTAGGTTCTGTTCGTGATCGTTTCTGGAATTGACGTAACCAGAATAAATGAATCAGGTCCCGAAATAATGCGTATCGCGTCCGAGGCTGAAGAGAGTTCTTCTGTTTTTTCTTGACCTGGTTCGTGGCGAGTTGATTTTGGATTCCGAAGTATTTTCAAAAAAAGCAACCCATAATTATGGCGACTTCGACGCGTAAATCCTTGCACTTTTTCGTGAAGAAGGTTCATCCGGATTTGAGCCAGACGTTGTATCAAATGCAAAAGTGTCTGGGTCTGGAAGAATGCAACTTGTAGTGCGTATTTCAGAACACAGAAAAGTCTCTTATGCATACGCAGCAAAAGCTGCCCACTTTCTGTCAGCAAAATAGGGGACTTGTCATACGGATTCGGCATTGCGGAAGCTTCTCAAAACCTGTGATGCTAGAGCTTCCATGCCAGACCTTCTGCGTCATGCAAAAACAGCATTACTCTTCCCGACCCAGACATTTTTACATTTGATACGTTACCTGCCCACGCAAAGCGGATCAACCAGCAGAGCCTGATGGTGTTGAACCAGTGGATTGATCGGATCGACTGCAGTTCAGCCACCAATGCGGGTGGAGGATTGTCTGAAAGCAACAATGCGGGAGGGCGCGGTGGTGCGGACGGCGAGAATTCACTGCGCGCACCATTTGTGCAGACCACGCTGGCGTTTTTCCGTCCGGTGACGCGGCGCAGCACCGGCGAGGTTTTGCCGAACCGCGCTGCGCCCTTGTCGCTGGAGCTACCGTCGCTACCGCCGGGGAGACCGCCTTTCGCGCTGCGTGACCGTCTGGTCTCTGACTTGCTACACCAAGCCGAGACCGCCTTGGAAACAAGCTCGCTAGCCGCGCGGTTCCGCGGAAACATTGATCCTGCAACGTGGCCGCAATTCGCGCACCCCGCACTGGGGCTATTCCGCCGCCCAGGAAACAATCAGAGTTCTGCTCATACGAGCACACATGAGCACGAAAGCGGCAGATCAGAACACCCCGGAGTAAGTAGAGACGGGTCCACGACAGCTGCCTCGAATCCAGGATGCGACTTCAGCACGGGGTCGCCGCAGCAGCAGCGCTTCGAGAAGTTCAGCGATCTGTGGCACTCGCAGACGCACGAGACGATGTTTAAGGATAGTCTGTACGATGATCCGGCTGCGACGCGGCGCTGGGCTGCCATGGAATCGTTTCGTCGCAAGTATCGCGCGCAGTACTTGCGCAAGGCGTTGAAGACCAAAACCAAGCAGGCACGGCGGAAGCGGCTGGAAGCAGTCTCCGCCCACGTCGAGGCCAGGGTGCGCGAAAAGTTTGGCACCGCGTACTCAGAAAAAGAAGTACACGAAGAAGGTGGAAATACAGGTGCAGGCGAGGCATGCAGCCCGAAGGAGGGAGCTGAAAGCGAATCGGTAGCGGGAGTTGGAGTAGACACCAGTAGAATGCGGGTCCGGATGATTGAGGACGGCTACCACCCGGATCTGGTATTCATGGAGCCGGGACTGACGGCCTCGCAGCGCCAGGAGGGCATGCGGCGGTGCTGTGGCATGCATCTGTCAACACCGCCACAGGGTGCTGGCATGCTTAGCGGTCAAGGTCTCAGCGAGGATGTTGATGACAGTTTTGGCAAAAGTTGCAACGCAGAGTTTTGGCTGCTACGAAATTTGCTGACCGCCATGCGTGCGGACCCGGGTGCCCGCATTCCCTTGGTTTTGTGTGCAAACGAAGAGGATTATCGGGCCGAGCGCGGCTGCGTCTTCGTGCCCTGGAATTTCGAAGTTGCCGGACTGTGCACTCTGCTCGAGGAGGAACTTGATGTGCTCCGCAGCGATATTTCCCGACGCCTGCAAAGAACATCGGCATCTCGAACCCATCCTGAACGAAGTAACAGAAACAATATGTGTACGGTAGCAGCAGGAGGGGCAATCGCATGAGGAAGATGCGGCGTTTACGATCGAAATAGAACAGCAAGAAGGCAACGTAGGCATTTCTTGTAGTGATGTTCAGTGGGGAGTAGGATGCGCACCTGCTGCCACCGCCTCTTCAGAGCCGGCACGGGGCAAATTAGACTGTTCACGAACCACGTAAGATTAATTCAGTATCGATGAGACGAAGAGCACGAGGATACCCTGGCACTAACCAGCTGCGCTTGCGAAATGCAGCTGGAATTGGTCTGAGAGAGAGTCGAGGGTTGGGGTGTTTATCTCCGATCCACGTTGACAGGGGAATGTCGCGTAAGTAATGCTACCGCTCTTATGAGCGATTGCAGTGCCGGACCCGGAGCATTGATATTGTGGCTCTCTGTAGTAGTTGCGCTCCTGAACAACTATACTGGCTGCGCGACAAATAATTCTACTTGCTCTCGAAACGGCGTACAGTTGTTTGAGTTTTGCGAGCACACTTCATCAAAGCTCGATCTAGGACGAAGTAAAGGCCGACTGTGCCGTCAGTTTTGACTCATGCTGGGGGCTGTGGCGCGGCGAGCCGGCGGTCGCGTCGCGTCGCGGCGCTCCAACAATTGGCGGGAGAAAACTCGACCGAAAACCGGGAAAACACAAAAAAAAGAAGCAAAATGCGAAAAAAAGCTGCAAAAAACGCGAAAAAAAGCCGCAAAACGCGAAAAAAAGCTATGAAACGCGAAAAAGAGCTGCAAAACGCGAAAAAAGGTTGCAAAGCGCGAAAAAAAGGCTTTCTCTAAGCAGTTGCGACGGGGCCGCTTTTGTTTCCCTCCCGCGAAGGAACCGGCCCGGAAGCCTTTCCAATTTCCCCAATCAAACAAGAGGGAAAGCTGCAAAAGTTTCAGCTCCCGTTCGTGGGAGAAGGAAGCAGCTGGCTGCGACCGTAGTGCCGCCGTGTAACCGGCGCCGCGCGACGGCAGTAGGTTGGCAGCCAGTTTGTTCTCTTTCCCACGGGCGGGCGCTGGAGCGCTATTTTGCAACTTTTCCAAAAGGAAGAGGAAAAGTCGCAACAGTTCCAGCTCCCGTGCACGGGGGAAAGAGCAAAATGGCTGCGACCGTGGTGCCAATGTGTGAGTAAGCGCTGCCACACGACTGCACTACGTGGGCAGCCATTTTGCTCTTTCTGACGCAGAGGGGGCTGGGGATTTTGCAAATTTTCCTAAAGCAAGAGTAGCAAACGGCCCAGCTCTTCTCTAGTGCAAACGCCGCGCAAAGAATCTCATCGCGCGGCGCCTCTTTTCGTTCTTTGCCCCGCTATGTCGCTGATTCGTAGGCGCGATTTTGCGCTGAGCCGTTGTCGCGAAGTGCATTCGTGTTGGGTCTAGTCTAAGCTGGTTGGCATGCTGGAAAGAAGACCGATGGAAACTTGCAGAACGCATCAAAATGCCATCGGTCTACGTATGGCAAGCCAAAATAATCAGAACAGAATCCAGATACCAATCGGCTTTTGAAGCGAAACACGACGGGAGTACATTTAGGAATCACTTCGGCCAAATAGTCCTTTATTGAGAAAGTCCACTAGTAAGTTTTCACTCATGCTGGGGGCTGTGGCGCGGCGAGCCGGCGGTCGCGTCGCGGCGACTCCGCGGAGGCGCCGCGGTCTTTTTCAACAAGCCTCGCCCGGCGGTCTTTTTCGACAAGTTGGGGCCGCCAGGTTGTGGAGAGCGCTCGTCTTTTGTTTTTTCGCAGCTACCGCTGCCAGGAAACCGGCTCGCACCCAACCGCGCGCACAGCTGCGCGCCCAACAATAGCCAGGAAACATCGCCCGAGCCAAAGAAACCAATCCAGACAAAGCGCGCGCGCTTGCTCGCGGCAATCATCTAGAGGCGTTTTCTGCAACTGCGGGCCGCCAAGTTGCAGACGCAGGCCTCTTGTCATTTTCCCGGGCGCGTCGTGCTCTCGCCCATGCCGGCCAACCCCCGCCATGACTCTGCGAACCCAGCAGGAGCCGCCAGAGTCTCTGTGAGGGTGGGGGCGCCGGCCTTGAGTACTTTCTGCAACAAAGCATACGCCGCGGCATTTTTTTTCAACTCGGAGCCGCCAAAGTACAGGGAAAAGCCTTCTTTGTTGTTCAAAAAAGCAGAATGCGGCGCAAAAGAGACAGCCGAGCTCGGGAATAGAGGGAGCGGGGTGATGGCGGCGCGCTGTTGGCGCGCCTCTTTCTCGTCGCCCTGAGTCTGCGCGCGCCTTGTTACGCGTCCCTTGTGCTTGCCCAAGGCGGTACGGTGCCGCGCGCAGCCGCAGTCAGTTCGTGCGCCCCCCTTCTTACCTTCTTCTCTCTCCGTTGTCCAGTTCGATCACCTGCATACACAAAAACTCTCCTTTTCTCGTCAGTTCGAACCCCTCCAAGAAAAAGAAGCTTACTTTTCTCGTCAGTTCGAACCCCTCCAAGAAAAAGAAGCTTACTTTTCTCGTCAGTTCGAACCCCTCCAAGAAAAAGAAACTTACTTTCCCACTCAGTTCGTTCTCTCTTTATTCATCTTCTCTGTTTTCAGTTCGTTGTTCGTTTACTAAAGTTGTAAAACTCGAAAACTAGAACCACTATCACTTTTGACTCATGCTGGGGGCTGTGGCGCGGCGAGCCGGCGGTCGCGTCGCGGCGACTCCGATTGCGCAGCAGCGGCGAACCTTTCTCAACTGTAGCAAGCCAAATATGAAGGTTTATGGCGATGAGCCTACCATCGTACCTGTTGCTGACGGCTGGCGGGCTTATCGTGTAAGTAAATTTTTTATGAGCCTTTTGCACTGACGTCGCTGAGCATTCATGACAACTTTATGAATTCTTGGGCTTTCTTCATTCCACCTGGACACTTCATCCGTCTGTTTCAGTTAGTAGAAGGTTCAGATATGTCAGCATCGGTACTACTTACCCCCATCCCGCCTGGACATGGATTCCATGTTCAAATAATTAACGACAGGATAATACCGGTCAAGGGCCGACGTGGTGGTTGATTATGGCGCTCGGCACCTATTGCTTCATCGGGGGAACCGGAGGGATGCACAAAAGCGTCTGGAGCAATCAGAAAGACCTGGGTCCCAACTGTACCGACGACTGGCAACGTACGCTTGGTGGCGTTACCAACCGGGACTCCGGAAGCTATGGACGGCGGTGGGTCGAAGTGCCCGACGAGAAAGGGCGCTTCTGAAGAAAAAGTTCAAGCGCTCTTTATATCCGTTCCTCCTGAAAAGTCTCTCTTTAGCTGTACTGCAGGTGTAGTGTGGCATCGCATGTTGATGTCTCCATCTTCGTTAAGAAATAGGAAGCAAACAGGATATAATCATTTACTTCTGGCACTACTCGATGAAGGTCACGATCGAAGTGACATTGATAGAAGCTAGGGCAATCCTTGTGCACTTCGTTTCGTGCTCCTCCTGCATGCCTGTCATGCCGACTCATCTTTGGCATTGGCTGGAGAAAAGCTTACGAGGAGGTGGAAATTTGAAAAACACTTAAATTAAGTGTTTTTCAAATTTCCACACGATAACGGCGAAGATGGAGAAGCAAGCGAATCGTGAGCCAGGTGTTTCCTCCCTCGGGAGCTGCTAGGGATACACTGTCGTGTTTGAGAAGTTTGTCAGGTCGTCTGCAATTTTCTGGTGGTGGATCGCATTTATTGTCTTCTGACTGGTTCTAATGTTACGCTTGCATTCACTCTGTGATCATATTGGGAATCTCAACCTCAGATTCGTTCCAGAATAATTATGTCAGTCAAGCAACTAAAACCACGTACGTTGTTGAGCGAGCAGCTCGAGCCACAAGAACATCGTCCACAGGCTGGATGATTTATTGAAGATCCGAGGCCCAATGAATACGACCTCTGCGAGATCTTAATCTTTTTGAAAGATGCACAATCAAAATCGTGTGCCTTGTGAAATGCGAAGGGCAGTTCCTTTGGAAGTCTCGCTTCTCCTTCCCTCATTCCCGCCAGGCAATTGATGAAGTTTTAATCCGTGATTACTTAGTAATTTATTCGAGTAAAGTTTTTTCTTCTATTTGCTGCCCAGGTGGATTCACGTCCCGCACCAATCGATAATCATGGCGACGCCTGGAGTTTCGCGGGCAACAGAAGCGACTTGCTCATCGGCCAATTTAGAACGTCCAGCTGCGGATGAGCTGATAAAGCTTTCCAAGCATGTGGGCGCCTTGAAGCGAACGCTGCGTACCGGATGGGTGCGCCGGAAAGTGGACGATCCCGAAAGCGTCGCGGAGCACTCCTACCGCATGGCCATGCTCGCCTTGCTTTACGGCCCCGGCGTGAAACGAAGCGAGGTGATGTTGTCCTCCACTGCAAGAACATCTTCTGGTTGTTCGACGACAAGAACTACCGATGCGGCTGGTGGTGCGCGACTTGCAGTCAAGAAAGATATGTTTATTAGTGAAGGAGCATCTACGGCACCACAACCACGAGGGGACGCGGAGGAGCAGTGCATTGACGTAATGCGTTGCTGCCGGATGGCGCTGGTCCATGACCTGGCGGAGGGCATCGTCGGGGACCTCGTGGTGGATGGGAGCGCGGAGTGCCGAGACAACATTTCGAAGGAGGCGAAGCAGCGCCTGGAAGAAAGTGCGATCAACGAAATTTTGCTCGGGACCAAGAGGAGATCTACTTCAGACGGGACGAGAAAGAGTCGGAGTCCATCGCCTGCAAGCGATAGCAAAAATATTAAACGGCGCAAGGAGATTCAGAAAATAAATACCACCAACACAAAATCAGACGGAGGCACTGACGCTTCAGCAAGACCAGATGTAGTTGAATCGCGGCCAGAAGTGGACGAGCCAACAAGAACGAAGCCGGATCTTTTGCAGGAGGTGCCAGCGTATTTGCGGCGACGCGAGATGTGTAGTGAGCTACTCTCGCTCTGGCACGAGTACGAAGCCCAGGAGACCGCCGAGGCAAGGTTCGTGAAAGACCTAGATCGCCTGGAAATGCTGCTTCAGGCCGACGACTATTTGGACGAAAAGCAGCAAAGTCCGCAATTAAACTTAGATGACTTCTACGCGTCGACCAAGGGAAAGTTCAGATCCGATGTCGCGCAAGCAGTGGATGCTGCACTCAGAGACAAACATGCGCAACGGAAAGGCTAACGCTAACAAGGCTCACTATCTTTGTCGGCGGAGGCTCAATGCAATAGTGTCACTTCGGTGTCGTGCACTTCCATGCGCATGGCCGCTACATAATGAGAAGTTATTATTTCGTCCACCTCCAACCACACCCACACGGTAACGCTAATGACAACGAGAACGACCAGCGACTGCGACAATCTAAGTTTGTGAGCATATGCATATGCTCTTCTTCACAAACAGCTGCTTCCTCTGAAAATTAAATGATACGCATCTATGAGCGTGCAGGAGGAACTTACTTGTAGAACTTGCGTTCATGTAGATGCTGATGGAGCCTGCTCGTAGGGATAGCTTCACTGTTCACTCTCGTCCGTATACCGTTTGTGATTCGTCCGTACGAAACCAATGTCTTTCATTCGTATCAATCGTTCATGTGGGGTTTCGTGAACTACATGTCAGCTGAAATTTCGTGCCTGATAAGTGGGGGTGGGTGTTTGCTAAGTTTATTCGCATGCGCATCTTCATCGTCATGACAGACTTCCAAAAGATGAAAACGGTTGTTGATGTTTAGACTTTACAGTATCAGCTTTCCCTTGTTTCTCTCGTCACTGCAGAAAGAATCGGACCCCGATCGCACACGTCTACTTAGTCTCAAGCACTATTTCATATATGGTTCTATGTCTATCTATCTGTAACTATCTCTAACCATATCTGTATTTTTTCCCACAACTTCGTTCTGAGGCGGACCCTGTATCGTGTTCTCTTTTCATCGAATGATTTTTTCTCGAAATCGTATGTAGGAAGCAAGCTAGGGTTACTAGTTGAAATTCGATAGCAGGAGCGTGGTCTAAAACGTCAACGTCTTTTGGTTGTCGAAAAGAAGACACAAGACGCGTAGAAAAGCTAGGCGTCGCAAGCGTAAAGCAGAATAAATTCGTCTGGAATTTCTTTGTCGTGGCGTCGTTGTAAGTAAAGTAAGTACTTGAGTCGGAGTCCTTCGTTGATGTCAGAGCTTTGATTCAAATTGTGAACTGCTGAATTGATGAGACCATTTCCATTTTTTTCCGTGGCGAGGAGTTGGTCCTGCCACCTCGAGCAGCAAGGAACCAACATCAGCGGGACAACTACTACATCTACTACAACTGCAAGGGCTAGTGCCACGTCTAAATCAACATTAACCACAGCACGATGGTGCGACACACGCCTCGCCCGGACTTCACGTGGTTCGAGTTACTGAAGTTTACGTGGATTTTCGTGGTGGGCGCAACGTTTTCCCTGGTAACCTCGTTGCTCTCCCTGTTGGTTTATGCATTGCAAAAGCATCGTACTAGTATGAATTGCATTACAAATTGGCTTAGCATTACAAATTAAGTTTGTAATGCGGATTTGCCTTAAGAAAAAGATTTGTAATGCATAAAAGCAATTAGTACGAGTACGATACTTTTGCACAGGATATGGTTTCCGCGATTATAGTGCTGCAGTTTTCCCACTGGTTCTCCTACGCCTACTTTCTGTACCTGCGGCTCCGCTGCGTGGCCGTTCGCTGGAGCACCTGGCTCCTGGAGAGGTCCGCGAACGAGTACGTCCCAACCTACTTCACCGAGTTCCGGATCCCGTTCTTCTCGGTGTTTCTCGCGCACAGCACCCAGGTTCTCTTCCACGGCGTAGTCTTTGACAACCCGGAGCACCCGGGGTCCCAGGAGCGCCAGGTCGGCTTTTTTTCGGTTGACAAGGCGGCAAATCTACTCGAGAACTACTGAGCAGGGAGAACTAGCACCACTCGGGGAGAAAACAGCAAGTACTTGTTCTTGGGTAGGACCTGCCGAAAGGGAAAAAGAAAAAGCTTTACAAAGAGGAGTACTTCTAGGTGGGCAAAACAGGACAAGAAAGCTCACAACAACCCCACCAACTACCACCTTCAAGTTTCTTCTACCACGACCGAGTGCTTCAAGATCATCTGTTTCGAAAGTACTACATGCGATGAACAACAATAAATTCATAATCAAAAGGGAAAAAAGGTTTTTTGAAGAAGTTAGTTTGTACATCAAGGTCCTCTACCTACCATCAACAAGCCAGGAACGAGCATGTCGAAGAGTAAAAAGAAAAGCGGAGAAGCAGTACCAGTGCCGGGAAGTAAAACGAATGGAGCTACTACCTTGCTGGAGACCGCCGATGAACCGGAGCAGGATGTGTTTGGGCTTCGCGAAAAGGCGCGAAAAAGGAAGGAGCTGCGATTTTCGAAGCTGCCACTGCCTGATCAGACACCCGTTCGCTGGTCTATGGAAGAGCACCCCGGAGGCTTTCGCACTTACCGCAACATTAAGCGACCAGCTAGCGCTTCAGCGATGTCGTCGTTTCGCGTCCGCTGCCCGGAATGGACAATTGACGAGAACCGAGGGCCCTGGCACGCACTGACATTACACCAGGGAACGCAAATGCACAACCGTTACGCATCGCCGTTTTACCGGCCCAAGTTTCTTCGAGGAGTCGCGTACTTGATGTTGTTTTTTCTTTTTGGTCGTTGTGGTTGTGATTAATGATAGTTTTTAGAAATTTACTCTTACATTTACACTTTTGAGAAAAGAAGAAAAAGAAATTCCGTTCGGATTCCAGGTCGTGTCTTCTTGTACTTTTTCAGGTTGGATCATCTCTGCGGCGACAACCGCGGTGCACGTAGTCACACTGCCCGACGCATACGACGACCGCGGCGCTACCTGCCGGCTGGACCGGATTTTTACAGCGCCGGCATCGGGTGTGCCAGAAAGGAAAATTTCACTATCCGGAGCTCCATCTCGGGCAGTGCGCAGTCCCGTCCAGCCACGGCTCCGGCAGATAGTAACACGGCTGCTACGGCTACGGCTGCAGCGAGTCCGGTAGTTCATGTCAACCGGGATGAACGGTATGCGCGGGCAAGGGATGCACGGAAGCAGCAGAGGACGTTAGAAAAGTGGCGGCAGAACATCACGGGCGTCGATATACTTCTGCGAAAACCCCCGGGACGGCCCCGGACTGCGGAAAATCCAGCAAGAGCTGGATGCGGATTAACGTGAACGTGCTGGCTTGTTGTTTGCTACGATTATTTTTTACTTACTTGGTCTATTTCTTCGTCTTCCCTCTCGGGGGACGAAAAGTGTTTTTTTTTTCAATGGGCAAACGTGCATTGCTGCACATCCTCATCTGTGCTCTGTCGTGGAAACGAGCTCGAGAAACTGCACGTTTTAGTTGGGCTAGCTTCCTTTTTTTCTTCAACGACCATTAGGGATCATGATGTTGCAATCCTGATAATCGTCTTCCTGTTTGGCATCCGACATAACCACTGTACAATTTTTTGTATTCCGCGCTTCGCGATGATAATAAAATATGTAAAACTATGAAGAAACAGAAATTGCCATCGAACAGGTCTCACACTCGATGCTGATAAAAAATAGCTACGTGCTCGTACTAGGAAGAGCATCATGTTCGGGTGAGCGAATTTCTCTTCAAAATCGGTACCATGCGACAAGGGGAAGATGACCTGCCTCCATGCTTATAGAGGTGTTTTGGATGCTTGCAAGGGCATTAACGTTGAGAGCATTCTGAAAAAATATGAGTTTGCAACAACTACCCATAGCCTGCGGATCGGTCTCCTCCTTACGCTACTGGCCCAAAAGGTGCCCAGTGTCGACATCACTGGGCATCTCCGCTGGGCGTCCCCAGTTATGATCCTCTATTACGGTAGGATGCGTAGCCTGTGGGAGGTTTTGGACCAGGATTGTTGCTATGAAATTGTTTGAAAAATCATGCTCCTGGACCGTTCTCGCTCAGAATTCCTTGGCTCGAAATTTCGATCTGTATTACAAAAACGGGGCCAGCTGCGCCAGCCAGTCGTCGGGCACCGGGCTTACATCGGTGGTACGCTCTCCCCAACTCTGCCCGGCTGGTAAGCTCTGATTGGGAAAAATTTTCTCCGTCCGCTCCAGCTTATTGCTGCCGCCGCGGAGCTATCCTGTGCAAAAGTATCGTAGTCGTACTAATCGCAATCATGCATGACAAACCTGGTTTCTTAGCAAAATCAGCATTACAAATTCCATTTTTCCTTCTGGAAAAATTTGTAATGCGATTTATACTAAGTACGATAGTTTTGCAATGCATAGGAGCACGGTGAGCACGGAGTGGCAGCCCCCTCCTGTGCGTCCGTTGTTCGCGCATTCGTGAAAAAGCTCGTCTATCCTGAGTAAAAACATAACCACACCAGAGTCAGGATGGGGATTTTGCAACACAAACCTAGGAGTTTTGTGAGTCACGCATGACAAGTTGAACTATGCAGTGTAGTGCAGGTTAGCAAGTGCAGCCGCGTCACAGATTCATCTGCTCATCCTGTTCACGGCATCACAAATTCCAAAACACGATTGGAAATGGCTTTCATGGGGATGCGAATCACAAGTCTTCCTGTCTTTGCAAATCTGCATTACAACTCCGGTGTGGCTACGTTTTTACTCAGGATATCGTCGACCCGTTCTTTAGCGCATTTGAAGTGCCGGTCCGCGACTTGAGCGCCGGTGCCGGGACAGTGCGTCCAGGGTTTGCCCGCAGTGATTTGTTCGCCCGCGCGGTCGTCATGCCACCCCACCCCACGGCCGGTGTTCGGGTTGACAACGCGAATCACGTTAAAGGACCGACAGGTCTCGCAGTACCACCCGACGGAGGTGTGCGGCTTCGTCTCTATCGTACGAAAAGAGTGTTTCACTGTAAGGGTTTTATTGCAAGTTTTGCATCACAAGTTTCTTCTACATCGATCACAGAGAAAATTTGCCATGCGAGACTCCTAAGGGAAAGCACAGCTAAACATCCATTGTCATCTTCCATGTGTAGCAAGACAAACACTTCTGAGTTCTCTTCTGACATACATTTTCTGCATTACAAGTTCACAGAGAAACAGTTTTTTCTTCGTGATAGTCTCCTCCGTCCGGCCAATGTCCAGCGGGAGGGCGTTATGGATCTGTCAGGATTGAAATCGTCAAAGTTGAAATAATTTGTCATGCACAAAATGCAAGGCATGAAATGCCTGTCTTGCCGGGATGGCAAGTGAGGCAGATTGTCAGCCAATTTAGGGTTTGGGATAGAGCTGCTAAAGGAGCATGACAAAAGCAGTCTTCTGTGCTCAAACAGCGTGACAAATTGGATTCCGGTGCTCCGAAAATTTGTCATGCGCCGCTTAGAAATTGGTCTTCCAACTGGTGTCCATTTTATGCGTGGCAAATCATTTCAACTTTGTCGATTTCAAACCTGACGCTTCCATAGGCGTGGGCGGTCCTTCGGACGATGTCACCTGGCTGGATGTATTATCGTAAGGAAAAATCCTCCCTCCCCATACCAAAACGGAGATTTGTGTAGCATGATCTGCTACCACAAGTCATATTGTCATGCTAGAAGGCAAAAGATGCGGACTGTAGTGCTGGCTGGCGTGGGAAAACCTTGCACCTTCAGCATCACAGGAGGTCGCTGTAAGTGAGAAACAGCATGACAAATCGCCTACGATTTAGGCCGCAACTGCGTCTCTTTGCCTTCTAGCAATACAAGTCGATTTGTGTACGCAAATCCAGCATCACAAATGTCCTTTTCAATATGGGGAGGGGGGATTTTTCCTCACAATATGTATGCAGCCGCGCTCCGTGTTCGCGGTTTCTGGCCGGAGTTGCTGCCCCAATTCGACAATCCTGTGCAAAAGTATCGCACTCGTATAAAAAATACGTGCAAGTCTTGCATTACAAATCTTGTTGCGAAGGCAAATCAGCATGCATGACAAATCCCATTTCTCTTGCTGAGGAGATTTGTAATGCATTTATACGAGTACGATACTTTTGCAGTTCATAGCGACCCTAATTCGTGCCAACGTCGCCGCTGGTTCGACTCTGATTGTGCGATGGTATTGTCGCACGCATATGCGAAGACCCTGCGACGACGCCCACTCCCTCCTACACCATTGTTGCTCGACGCCCAATATTGTCCGTTGCAACAGATGTAAAGGTGCTGAACTACTTCTCCCCCCGTCCCGCATGTTTCGTAGAAGTCACGCAGCATCTAAAAATACAATGCAATATTCAAAAGCTGCTGTTGCAGCCTTTACTCTTGGTCTTGGAGTTGGACTTGGATGTCCTATGTTGCATGACAAGTCATCTACGTATTATGATATGAGTAGGCCTGCTCTAAACTGCGGCGCTAGCGCCCGTGCTTGCTGGATCAACGTTTGTGTTGACCACGCAGAGGCCGCTTCGACCCTCCTGCTCGACCTGTTCGGGTGAGCGAATTTCTCTTCAAAATCGGTAGCATCATCAAATAATAACCGGCGTCCCCTGGAAGCCTTAAGAACGCCGTTCGAAAAGGAAACTCTGCAAAACAGCATGAAGAATCTGCTGCGGAAAGAGCAGCAGAAGCGCCGTTCTACTTCAGGTCCAGGCGGGGCTGAATCTGGAGGACAGCAAGCTTTATTTCTGGACGACAGCAGCACAACTTCAGCAGCTTCTGTTGCAGAATTTTCAACATTTGAGCACGAGCACGACGGGGAAGTTGTACAACTTCAAGCTAGTACCAAAGAAGGTCAAGAAGTTGTTAATAATACAACGGGAAGATTTATTTACTTGCAAGAGCAAGACCAAGAGACAGCAGCAGCACAAGTAACACGCAAACAAGAAATAAACGAGCAACGTCTTCTCCGGAACACAGTGGTTGAAGAGTTCTGCGGGCATTTTTGTGATTACCCGAAATTAGAGCAGATTTACGGGCAAAATTTCGAATTTGACGCTAAGTACGCGGATACGTTAACCTTGGTCGACGCCTTTGATCAGTTTGTCAAGGACTTTTTCGGCGGGGGCTCGTCTCGCGGCGGTGTAAGTGGAAAGGAAGAAGTGGCCGCCGCTCAGAGGCGTCGAGGAGATTCAGCACAGCAGCAGGTAGTACTGCAGCGTACAGAGGAACCAGGAACTAGTAGTACGTCAACAGGAGAAGAAGTAGAACACGTTGAAAAAAAACACAGCAAAACTGAAAAATCCCCTCTTCCCTACTCCCTCGCCTACGGCTCCCTGCTCGGGTACGAACGGCATAAGTCGTTATGGACTGCCAAAGTATCGTACTAGGTAGTAGAAATCGCATCACAAATTTGTCAGCATGACAAATAAAATTTGTAATGCGGATTCAACTTGAGAATAAAACTTGTAATGTGAGAGTAGGATTACTACGAGTACGATACTTTTGCAGCGGATAGTCGTTTATCCCCTACGATTCGGATGCGGACATCATGCTTCCTTTGGATTTCTGGGAGCAGATCATCACGTTTGTGGTGCGGAAATTCGTCGCGGAGGAGAATGAAAAGGAACTACTTGTTGTTTCTCCACCATCATCTTCTAAAAACAAGCCTAGAAGAAGAACAACAACAGCACCAACAGCAGTTGCAGCCTCCTCGCTGACAGAAGCACAGGAAGTAAAACAAATGGCAGAACGAAGTCCCGAAACAATGGGTGGTGAAAGAACGAAAATCACAGCAGCACCGCCGAGTTCTTATTTGCAGCTGCTGGGGAGTAGTAAAATAGTGGACGCAGGTATCACAGGAAAAAAGTGTATACAGTTACACACTTGTTGGAGTTTCTGCATCACAAAGTTGCTCGACATGGCAAAGAAAACCTGTGATGCGCAGACTATAAGGGAAAACACGTATGAAATGAGGTTGGCAAGCATTTCCTGCATGACAGAGGTTATCTGTCTTGCTTGTCTCCCATCAGAGTGTGTAACTGTAACACTTTTTTCTCACGATAGCAGGGAAGGAAATGCTGGCGGAGGTAGGAAGGGTGCTGCACAGTGTGAAAGATCATGTACTATCCTGAGTAAAAACGTACCCACCCCAGAGTTGTAATGCAGATTTGCAATGACAAAGACATTTGCGATGCGCATCCCCATGAGAGCCATTTCCAATCGTGTTTTGGAATTTGTGATGCTGTGAACAGGATCAGCAGGTCGATTTGTGATGCGGCTTTCCTTGCTAACTTGCACTACCTTCGGGTCAGCGAATTTCTCTTCAAAATACATCGTTTCAAGTGTTTTTTTTTGTCGTACTTTTTTACTCCGAAAGCGGGGGTCGTACAGTCCATGGTGCCGAACTTGGCTACTTCTGGTTCGGAAGTCGCACAACAACCAAAAACGCAAGAGGTTTTTTCTGTGCCCCAGGTTATTTTGTCGTAGCGCGCGTGGCTCCAGTTCCTGCGATGCATTTCTACTTCGCAGGAGTGTCTGGCGTAGCGCCATGTCTTGCGCGCAGCGCATCATTTCTTTCAAGGGTCAGAGGATGGAGAATTTTTTTGAAAACCACGACAAGGATCTCTGATGCAGATCAATTTGAAAAAATGCTGACGATAGTCATACTGCGTGGCTGTGATAGAGGTAGTGATGAGTACTTGTGCGAATCGAATGAAGGTGGTGTCGAGCTGTCTCTCGTGCCCGAACACCACGCGAAGAATTGATTGATGTCTTTTGCGTATAGCTATTGCTGTAGGTGTTGAACGCGAAACTGCTTGAAGTCTCTTCGCCCAAGAGAAATAAAATGACAGACGAGAAGGAAAATCGTGCTGATATTGAGCACAAACTTTTGCCACTCGGGGACCTTGAGGTCGTGTTCGCACACGCTTGGACTTCGACCGCTGGCGGACCGATGAGAAGCGAGCCACTTCTCGTCGCAACAAGAAAGACTCTGGCGCCACAGAGTACAGGCGCTTCGAGCGCGAGCGCTAGCTCGCAGCCGCCCGGTGCCGGAGTCAATCATACGCGCTCGCTGTGCGCTGCGTTCGATTTGGGACGTCGCGCAGGCAGGGTGCCGAGGAGTACTTACTCGCAAGGATATGGCTGCTGCCCTCCTGCGGCGCGGCCTCATGGCTCGGGCGAGCGAATTTCTCTTCAAAATCGGTACCTACATCGTTTCAAGTGTTTTTTTTTGTCGTACGTTTTTTGGCATGCACGTATTTGCGCTGATGGAAGAAGATTCCAATTCGGTCTGGATTGCGGTTTGAATCTAACTTAACTTTTTCGGTCTCATTCCGTTTCATTTTTTCAGAGTGTTGAGCGGTACGCCTTTATTTCGTCTCTCTAGTCCTCTCTCCTCGGTTTTTACTTTGTGGCTCTTTTCATCTGCGCGAAGCCACAAATCTCCTTTATGTTTATCTAGAAACTTCTATGCCTCGGTTTTTGTTTCGGCAAGCGCAAGTCGGTTTTTGGTGCCGTGCCTTCTCGGCGTGTGTCGTCTTTTTCTACTGCAACTTGCTGACGCGGCAATGTTTGTAGACTCTTCTGCAACTACCTAAACTACAGGACCTCAAGAATCCCCCCACACATTTATTTCCCGATTTGTGACCACAGACCGTCGGTACTACTAGGTCGCCTTTGCTTCGGTGTTCAACTACCAACCGTACTGAAGAAGAAAAAGGAGAAGGAGTCTAGTAAAACAGAATATGTCTTCCGGAGCAGACGCAAGTGGCACTGAGCCGCCGATGACGCCGCTGGCGAAGTCGAGGTTTAAGCCGGGATGCGCCGACCACTTGTCCCCCCCAGAACCATGGCAGCCCCTGGTTCTGGAGTTGACTCCCGGGAAGCAGCGACCCTACACGAACATTGGGAGCCCGACTTACCGCACCCCAACGGAGCCGTCCCCGCTCGCGTCCGAGTGGGTTCCGTTCGAGAACCGCGGCAGCATGGTCGACCTGGGCCAGCACCCCGGGGCCTCCTTGCGCGACTTCTACCGCCCGAGCAAGGTGGATCCGATGGTGGGCCGGTTAAACCACCTCCTCGGGAGCTACAAGGGCGCGAAGGTGGATCGCACCGTGAAGTACTTCACCAACCCCTCGCCCAAGCCCTACCTGTCGCACCGGGCCACCGGGGACTTTTACCAATCCAACGCGGGCTCGGCGCAGAAGGACGACTTCGGGCTCGGGAACGAGAGCTGCTTCGTGCGGTTGTTCGAGAAGGAACTCGAGGAGCCGGACGCGCTGACCGTCAGCCGCGCCGAACTGGAGCGGGAAAAGCAGGAGGACCAGCGGGAAACGCTCGCGTTTCTGCAGCGGTACCGCACCAACATGGAAGCGCTGCAGGAGGTCCAAACCAAGCAGAAGCGCGCCGCCGAAGCGGCGGACCGGGAAGAACAGAGGAAGGAGCGGCAGGCGAAGAAGGACCTGGATTTCGTCGAAAACGCTTCCAGAAGACAAGAGATCCTGGATCGCCGCCCCCCGTGGAAGGAGCCGCACCTTGCGCCCGGGCCAGGTACAACTACACAGACATGGAGAACAGATTATACATCTCTGCAACTAGATTGCAAGGCTACCACGACATGGCCGCGTGTTGTAGTCACGAATTGGAACAATTTTATACTTGTACATGATAGTAGATTAGTACCACGCGGTTTAGTGAACATGTGGAGGAAATTTCGCCATCAGCTCTCCGAGTTTGATGAGCGAACGTGTAGCGGCGCACTCTTCTCATTCGACATTCGTCGCGAGCTAGAAAGAGCAAAAAGCAATGTATACCGTATACATTTGTTCACAAATGAATTCAGGCGAACGGCATCCAGTGTTGACCGATCCGAACGAAGCCGGTGGTACGTACAAAGAGTTGCTGTACGGCATTTACACCGACGGAGGCAAGACGCTGCCGCCACACTTGATGAAAGACGACCTTTGTCCGGAGCTCCACGGTATCAACTGCAAATATATCAATCTGGGTCTGGTGGAAGAATGCATATTACAGTTGTCGATGCATTTTTTCGATGTGCGCAAAGGTCTCGCATGCACGACACAGAGAGCATGACAAGAGCTGCGGAACAAGCTTCTTCATGCCTAGCCTGAGTGATAGATGATGGCACTTTGTTCAGGAGATGAAGAAGAACTTCTATGCTATACAGATTTTTGTCTACAACGAACTCCAGACTCAACAGCATCACAAGTCCAGACTGAGATCGATATTTGCAATGCATACGCAGCCTGACCACACGGTTTCAGTACGTCAACCGTGCCAGCGGGTCGATCAACTACGAAAAGCGACCGCTCAAGCTGTTGTCCCCGAAGGAGAAAGAGACGCGGCGCAGGCTGAAGCTGCTGACGACGAAGATGTTCCGAAGCGCCTCCATATGGATTGTAAAAATGTCTGGGTCTGGAAGGTTGGAACTTGTAATGCTAGCTTTCCATACCTAGCTAGAAAATCTGTATTGCGTAACCAACAAAAGCCGCAGCCTCTTTTGTCATGCAAAAACGCAGTTTCTCATGCGGATTGCCTATGAGAAAGGCAAACGGTTTTGGGAAGTTGTCATGCCGAACTGCATTCGGAAGTGTTTTCATCATGCACATTTTAGCATCACAAGTTTCCAGACCCAGACATTTTTGCATTTGATACTCCACCGACGCCCTGAATGCCTCGCTCGGGTTCAAGCGCCGCGAGCGGTGGGAAACCATGAAGGGCGAAGAACTCGTATCGTAGTTAAAAACGTCCCCACCCCATAGTTGTGATGCAAATCTGCATGCTGCAAATGTTTCTCATGCGGAGCCCCATGAGAAGCATTTTCTAGTCGTGTTTTGGAATTTGTCATGCCCCAATCAGCACGACATACCAGCTCTGTGATGCTGCTGAACTACCTCAAACAGCACTACACTACGAGTCCAAATTTGTCATGCAAAACAGACAACAATTGTGGACTTGTCTAGCCGATTCCCCATCTTGACTATGGTGTGGGGACGTTTTTACTCAGGATAACTCGGGAAGTGGATGACCGATCCGGTCACCGGCGAGGTTTCGCCAAACACGTTTTACCACCTCAACGGGCAAAAACTAATGAAGTAGTAGTCGGGTGGAAGAAGGGGATGAGGAAACGGCTGCGTCATGAACTGTCCCGCGCTGTATTTCATATTTGTTCGCAACCCCAAGTAAAACGAAACGAGAAACTTTTTCCCCCGATACACATTCATTATTCTCTCACACACTCCTACTCTATTTTTGTTTTCTCTTACCGTGGAGTTCTCAGTTACTCTCGTTATCCTTATGTCATGATAAGCTTCAGCTTGCTTAGTAAAACGTCGACCCAGACCTGGAGTTTTTATTCCACTTGCTTAACAATAACACGACGACGCCCACCAATGTCGTAAAAATTATGTTCCGGTTTTACCGGAAAATATAAATATCCTTTGTTGTTTTTACGTTTTCTGCTTTTACAAGTACATTCACATTGCTACGGGACCGAGGAGAAGTAAATTACTGTAGGAAAGATCGATAGCCAACCAGTTTTATCCCTGGGACCAAAGATCTACAAAATAGAGACTGCTGCAGTATCTATCACGTAAGCATATCCATAGCCGTAGCCCGCAAATTTGACTTATTTCATAACCCAGAGAACGAAGAAGTCACTCCGTATCCCGAAACAACTTTTTACTTACATGAATACCACGTCAAAACGCAATCAGTCAGATTGGTCGCCGCGCCAACGTGATCACGTTGCATCTATTGGCCGTCAACATCGTCGGTCCGTATTGATGTCGTTCGAATTGAGAGGACCTCGAGCGCTTACCGCTCGGTTGTATCAAAATGAGTTGAGGATTGAGTGAAGAGAATGTCTGCGATGTGTGTTTCTTTTCTGGAATCGCCATCTCGTCTTTCGTTGGAAATTGAGTTTTAGAGTAATAGCAAGGTAGCAGATGAGCATAGTATTTTCGGCAGTTCTCTTTCGTTCACGGGTCGTTATTGGTCGTACTATCGAGGCACCTTGCGCACACTTACGCAGGATGAAAATGCACGTTTGTAGCACATTAATATTGAAGAGTTCGATTTACTAGTAAGATCTAGACACTCAGAATAGAAGGTTTCCGTCGGCATACGGCAACAGAAAGATATGCCTTCTCAACGATGGGGACGACGAGCGCATCGGAAAATAAAGACGTCGACCTGACAGTCAGCCTGATTTTGAACTCCTGTTGACGGGGAAGCGGAACATAGGAGCCGATTAGAAGCCCGGGAACATCATGTCGATCTTGGCGGAGTTTGGCTTCGGCGGTTTCCACGACTGCGAGCGGAGTACGAACTTGCTCGCGAATTTGTACACCCAGCTGCTGTGCGAGATGAAACAGAAGAAGTGGAACGGGCGGCGCATGGTCGAGCAGGTCCCGGAGGTGCAAAACTGCAACACGACAGACTGGATCTTTGAGAAGTCCACGCGTAACTGGATGAAGTGCTGTTCCCAGAAGCTGGGAATGATGACGCAGGGGGATTACCTGTGCCAGCACGTGGAGCCTTTGTACCAGCTGCCGCCGATGATGAAGACGAAGGACAGTCTGATGACGAAGGTGATGAAAGGGATGCTGCTCATGCTGAACGGTGTGCTAAAAACGAAGGGCGAGGGTGTGCGCGGGCCCGATCGCCCACCAAGGGAGGAGGACTCGCAGTCGGACGAGGGTGCGCAGCTCTGTTTCCAAACCGCGCGACCCGGGCGCTACCTGCAAGAAGGCTGCTACTGCCACCGAGGGATGGAAGAGTGCATCGACACTAGCGAACAAGGAATGTTCTTCTTCTGAAGCTGCTCCTTAGTACCGCAAGCAGCACAGAACTGGCCTCGGCAACACAGCAAGTTTCATGTCCGGAGGTCGATCAACTACGAGCAGGCGACTCATCAAATGAAAATCGAAATAAAGATCAAAATTATCGGAGTAGATGTTTGTCGACCCGCAGGCTTATTATACCGTCATTTCATCGCCCGCGGCGTTTTGTGAGTACTTGGACTACAGATTTGTTTCTTCGAAGTGAGTAGAAAAGTAGAGAAATAAAAACAGAAAGGAATGCAGATATTATAGCAGAGCTTTGAATTTTGCCGAGGACAAATACAAGTACCCAATTTTTGGTTACTGAGCAGCACCACTTGGCTCAGTGCCTCCAGCCGTCGATAAAGGGCGTCACTGAAAGAACTGAAGCATGAGCCTCGAGGTCGCACCGGGTCGAAGATGTTGCAAACGTTTGTTCAAATATCACATCATGGTGAACTGGAGTTTAGTTGGCATTGGCGAAGCTGGATCAATCGAGAAATCAATCATGCTTTGGTTGTATGGTCCTCGTATTATAACTGCATAGTACGCAGGTCGTGTGTGTCCGTCACCGTTGCTGACTGACACTGAAACAACTGCTACGTGCCAAGTCCCTTGGCAAAAGATAATCCATTCATTGCGTCCCTCCATCACAAAACTAGAAAGCCGATCTTCCGGAGCAGGTCGTCGTTGACATTGAGATCAATATCATGGAAATAAATTTCCCGAATGCTGCACTGTGTCTGCATGAGATCAGTTCGAACATGGCGAACGCAGAAGATGCGGCAAGCCGTAGCGCACCGACGTTCTTGGATCATTGCGAAGGAGTGCTACGCGAATGCCGGGTAGCTTCTTGCATTGCGGAAAAATGCCGGACGACCAAGGGCGGCAAAAACTCGTGGTGGGCCAAGGGTGTGGATCAAGCCGTTCAGTTTCTTCCCCTCGTCGACGACACAGGAGCAGTAAGATGTACTCGTAAGTATGCAGCAGCAACGGAGGGGCATCAGCATCGGCAGGATCGGGGAGATGAAGAGGCCTGCCGGACGCTCTCTCGCCGATCTATCTTTGCGGATGATGTAGACGTCTGTCCTTCAATACTGCGAACTGCAGCTAGGCGGGGTCCTCTGCTGGGTGGCACTACCGCGAACAATGACACCGTCGGACCACCTTGTCTGGGCAGTGACGCGTTAGGCCCTTGTGCGGAACAAGGCGACAGTTTATTTCTGCTGTCCTCTCGCGCCGGGGCAGATGCAGAAGGAGCCGCGTCAGATGTATCATGGGATTGCGGAGGTGGACCACATCATGGTGCTTTCGGATCACCTTCCGGAGGAGGACCAGCAGGAAATGACAGCACGTATGAAAATACAACAGTCTCCTCATCGATCGAAGCACTTCCGGACACTGCCTTTGAGCTCGTTTTTGATCGGCGCTTTTTCTGCCAGACGAGTAACAGTGCCACGTCAGTACTATGCGCGCCGTCAGGCCTGAAAAGGCAGTTGGCGCTGCAAGCCGTGGCACAAGAGGCGCAAAGCCAAGATTTTTCCCGGTCGGCTCATAACAACTTCTCAGGACCAAGGATTTTTCCTTCTAACAGCGACTCCGTTCTACTTTCCCGAAGCAATACCTCGGTTCTGGAAAGTACGCACAAAGAAATGTGCTCGGCGCGTCGGTCTCAGCTGCGGCCGGAAATTACAGAGGTCCACCTCCTGGAAGAGCAAGCCTCGGTACAGCGACGGCGTTCTTCTACGAAGTATGGCCGCGGTTGTGGAAGATTTTTTTCTGCAGGTCGATTTATCGACGATGATTCTGAGATCTGCCCTCCTGGTGCGCGCAACATTGTCGCGCAAGTGCAACTCTTCCTGCATTTCTGGCAAGGCCGTGCAGTAGTCTCTTCGTACTCGCAAGCGTTGCGCATCCAACGCGAGCTGCCGTCGCCGCTTCGCGACACTGCGCGCGCACTTCTGGACTGCCAAAGTGCCGTGACTGCCAGTGGAGCTGGTGTTGACGTCCTTGGGAGAACCGGTAGTACTCTTGAAAACGCATTCCATTCACAACGTCAGGAGAATCATGAGACGCTTCCACGAGGAGGAAACCAGCACGACGAGTTGCAAATAAGCGGAAGTCGGACTGCTGCAGACACGTCAACCTTCGAGGCGACACGAGAAGGTTCTGCAGCTGAAGAAGAACTGCTGGAACGCCTGCGATTGCAGACCCAGGCTTTGGTGGGCTTTGAACAACAGGGGCGCGCAACACAGATACGGTCGCCCGCCTCCCACCAGGGCGTTCCGGAAAGACGAGAAAAGAACCGTGACGATGTTGACCTCCGTAGTACTTTCAGGAACAATAACTGGGCTAGCTTAGGCAATCATTATGCGAGAGGTGGGCAAGCAGAACTACAGCACTCGCGACATCAAAATGGAGCCAGCTTGACGAGCGACGTTAATTCGGTTCGTGAAACTCTCGACGTTGAGATTTTGCTCCTAAAGTCAGACATTTTTGGAATCATCACATCAATAAGCGACTTCGCGATCATCTGACAGATAAATGTCGCGGCCACAAGCGACTCTTTGATTGAGAGTAAAAAATACGCGCATGAAGAAGATCATCACGACAGGTCGCATCTAGTGTGATCAACATAGACTACTTGAAGCACCCTCTGCAAAGCACCTCCGCGAATTCGAGTCACTGAGACATAATCCAATAAATGAAGGTTTGCAGCAGTCACGGCAAACTCACAAAAGCGATCAAGTGCAGCTAAGACGTAAAATCAGGCACTCAAAATTCCAATTCCTCACGCGGTCGCGCAGATCTTATGAATTTGCACTTATCTAGTACTAGTGCATTGTTCATTTAGTCTGCCCCACGTACGATCGATGCATGTTGAAATCTCCTGCTTCTGCTTCGATTATTTTAGGTTTAGTCTCTCCTGCCTTTGCTTTTGCACCAACAAGCATTGCTTTTGCTTTAGAGTATTTTATATGCGAATGCGTAATTGTGTAAATTACGATTACGAATCAATTGGACACGAAGATTGAAGGCAAACAGAAATCAAAATCCAACAAAGTAAATCAGAGCGAGGAGTCGAATACCAATACAACGTAGAAATGCGAAAAATGACGGGTCGGCGCCAATTGGAGCGTTCTGTTCCAGATGTTCTTTATCGCGGGCAAAGAAAGCAAGCCACAGAAATTGTTCCACTGAAGTACTATCGGCAAGAGTCCACCACTACTAGCATAATGATAGATGTAGATCTTCATTCATGGCGCAACATCACGATGTTGCACGAAAGTAAATCATGAAGATCATTCGTAGGATCTTCAAAAACAAAATTGTTGGAGAGACACACGACACTCACCATCAATCGAAACTTCCTTACGAGCTGCAAATGGCGTGAGCGAGAACACTACGTACCCCTGCGTGTATCAATCAATGCAAATGCTTTCAATGATTCCGACATTTCCTTAGCCCATAGCGTCCTTATGAAATAAAGAAATGGATGAATTGGAAATTATACAAGAATTACCCCGAAGCCGAAGATCCCCTCTCCTACATTGCGCTAAGTACTTACACATAAGCAATAGATTTTAGAGTGTTTCCTGCACTTGCTTCGTGACACGAGAAGGATTTTTTTACTTCTGGAATCGCCTGCGGCCTTTTACAGTTCATTTGACAATCATGTAAGTTCTGTGTGTCTGCGTTTGTTCTTTATTCTTTCCTGTGCTTCCTCTTCTATCATTTCTTTTTCAGATTCGATTCAAATTGTATCGGGCAGCTCGGTTTGTGTTTGTTCCTCGGAAACAAAGAAAGGGAAAGGCAAGGGTGTACTTGTCCGAGTAAGTACAACATGATTTTCATCAGGCACACTGGTTGTGCTTGCTCGAATTCTTTGTACTCGGAAAAACGCGAGGACCAGCTGAACTCGGGGAGCTGTCGCTCTCAGACAAGTTTTGAAACCGACCGGCGATGATGTATGGTGCGGGTATGTTGCGATCCTGGGCGGGCATGCGACGCCATGTGAGCATCATGCCGGAGCGGGCGTCTGGATGATATTTCGGAAGGACGCAAACGAGACAGCTTTTTTCCTAACCGTGTTTCGGACGCGACTTATCGATTTCACAATCTTCACAGGGATCTAGTTAGGCTCGTTTGATGGTCTATTTCGCCCATGATTGATGGAAAACAAAACTAACTACGCAAAAAAAGAAGTCCCCCGGAGGAGGGTTCTTCGCTTCATCAACGAGCTTGATGTTGAGAAATGAAGGATAGTTAATACATCCGACGAGAGGGTTTGATGCTAGAATGTAGAATGCGTGCTGGACGAGGCGTGCAGCGATGTTGATGTGTGACGTCGGCACTAGGCGATGACTTCAGCGTGACTTGCTCGCATCAAGTTCTGTGCTGGGCTCAGAGAGAGAGACCGCTACAATTATGCATGTGGTGCCGTGAAGGTGAAGGTGAAGCCAGGCAAAAAATCATGTCAGTCCGGCGGAGATGATAGATTGAGATCTAACGCGTGTGCTTGCATTGGTTTCAGTCCCTCCGGTGCTCCTTCCGGAAGTGTGATCAAAAATCTTGCCTTGAGCAAGCTCTCTGTACCGAATCCGAATCTAAGTAGGACGATTGAAAAGATTGCGTCAGCGCTCGGTTCATGCACGTGACAGCTGCGGTGGGGGTGAATAGATAAAAGGCAGTCCAACCAGGAGCTCTTTGTAGGTGTGGTGTCTCTTCTACTTCTTTGTCTTCCTTCATTCGTCGCTTGGCATCTGGATAGAATAAATCTCGAAACGAAGCAAGAGGCATGAAGCAATTTATTAACTGAAAAATGTTGCGTCTTTTCTCCTTTTTGAAAGACTGAATTCGTATTTTTGATTTTTTTGTACGACCAGTGTGGGCGGACGGAACTCGAATTCGATCTGATTTGAAAGATACACATAAACATTTGCATTTTCTGTACTAGGTGTAAGAGCGTCGCTTTGGTCGTGATTCAAACAAACTATTTTTTTCTATGACTTCTGCAGTGGCTGATACTAAAGGTAAAGTGAAGTTTCGTGGTCATGTCTTCAGACGTAGGTCGTAGGCGCGCACTAACTAGTAAAGGACTGATCTTGTGAAAGAAGAAGAAGATTCGGTAAGTAGCTCGTTGCCCTTTCTCTATCTCGCTAAATAAGTTACCTTCAAATTGAAATTTTACTTTTCTCTACAAACTCTAGATCGCTCCTTTACATATGATTACTTGTCCACGGAATTCTCAATATACGAGACTTTTGAGCACCTCTGGGGTACCAAAGTTGCCTGAGTCGATTTCTTAAGTTCTCGCGTTTTGGTTTTCGATTTCCTTGTAACAAGTACTATTTTCATCAATTCAGATTCTAAAATGAGTTCCAAACCCGAAGAACGCGATGGAGATGCTGGCGAAGAATCAGAGGAGGAAGTCTTCGCAATGCCGCCAGGTATATATCATTTTATATCAATACTAGGGTAGTATCGTGAGAGTTTCTGCGCAGCAAATAAGGAGTTGAAGAGAATGATGCAGGACGAGGGCGATTGTACTTAATTGCAGCGCACGCCTGCTTGGCACTTTTGCATGGCATTTTTTGCATCCAGCAAAGGGTAATATTTTGGGCATTTTTTGCATCCAGCAAAGCCGCGCCATGTAGTTTCAGCTCCAGACCAAAATGAAATTTCAGGTTGGGACGCCGCACCAGGGACACGGGAAACAGCAGAGGATGACAGCGACCAAACGGAAGAGGAGGATGAGGAGGCGGAAATCGGGGCTGACATCAACGAAAACCTGACAGCCGGAGTCGTGGTGGGTGGCTCTTCTGGTTCATCGGCTCCAGGACCAGGACTTAAAGAGGAGCAGCCTTCTACTGCGAAAGCTGTTGATAAATCTGAGGCTGCGAATGAGATTGAGAAGAAGGAAGTTGTGGAGGCGGCAACCGAGATGAAAAGGGAAGTTGCGGAGCCGACGAGTAGGGTCGAAGGCGAGGTGGACCAAAAATCTGCAGCCTCTACGACCTCTGCCAGTGGAGCGAAAGTGGCACTCGAGAATAGAACAAGTGCGGCACAAGCTATGGAACGAACAACGGGACGAGGAGATGCTGCGGTTGCAGCGTCGGGAAGTGCGACTGCCGCGGTGGCGGGAGGCGGGCCGAAGGCGCCGGTCGGGCAGAGCGAAGAAAAGGTGGGGTCGCCCAAAAACAAGGCGGGCAGCCCGGGACTAGTTTTACTACCGAACAGCGACAACAAGGCTCTGGTGCCAGATGGGGCCGAAGGGGACTCTGGAAATAACCCTTTAGAGCGCGCAACAGGTCGTGGCCAGCAGGGTACTGCTGATCAGCAGCCGAAAATAAATGCTGTCGAACCGAACAAGGCGAGCCCCGTATTGACAAACGGTGGGCAGCAGGAGCAGGTACCTAAACCTGCCGCACCGGAGCAGCTCTCCAGTAGTACCACGAAAGCTGATACACACATGGACGCAGCGCCGCCCACCGCAGCACCGTCAGGCACTGGTGGCGCTGCCACAGAAGGGACCAAGGGTACCTTTCGTCCTACAGTCGGGAGCACAGCTAGACTAAATGAGAAAGAACCACAACTGGGTGCTGCATCTTCTGGTGCGCTACCCACTACTTCTGCACAGCAGCCGGCAGTCTCTACAGTTGCGAGTCCATCGGCCGGAGAAGTAGCGCAGAAAAATGCCGAATCTGCAGCGGTGAACACAACTTCGAGCGGCAGTTTGATTCCATTAGCAGAGGCGAGCGGGCTTCAGGCGGGTCAGGCAAATGCCAACTCGGTAGGAGAGTCGACGACCATGGCTTTCAGCCCAGAAGCATTTGAAGAAGACGAGGACGATGACGACGACGAGGATGAGGACGAGATCACGCCGCGAGCAGTTTTCGATGATGATACCGGAGAGTTGCACTCCTATGAAACAGAGCAAGCTGTACCTCTACCTCTGCCGGCGCACTTATCAGATACAGAAGTGCGTGTTGCAACATCAAGTGAAGCTTTTTTTTTCTGAGGACAGCAACAGGTGGCGTGTTGTAACCACAGAAGCAGAAGTAAATCTCGTCAATCCGTTCAGTGAATGCATGAAGATCGAAGGTGGGAGCTAAGGCTAAGTAAAAATGTATGCCGTTTATCAAATATCAAGTACAAGAAGTTCCTGAAATGGAACGTATGTTAATGTTACACAGCCAATATGCATGTCTTTTGAGTATGTGAGAGGATTAAGGCTCACGCATTCGTTATCTGACACCAGGCAAGTTCAGGTACTGTGGGGCTTTTCAGTTTCACAGAGAAAGCGTCGCACAACTCACCCAGTTTCCGCGAAGGTGTCTTGCGGATCTCACATGGCCGCCACCGCAACTGAAGTGTGCCAAGGTAAAGATTTTAAGTTTTTTCCTTCATTTGCTTTTTGTTTCGAACTCCGTGTTCTTGAGAAATTAGTGCAACCAATAAAAGTTGCTGCGGACGCAGGATGTGCTTTGTATTTGAGTATGAAGATTAACAGGCGACTTAAGTAATAGTAATTGAAACCTTGTCCGAAGGGTTCGTTTGTCGTTGCCCATGTAGTTCGTGAGTCGTTTTTCTTTTTTTCCTACGTATTGATTGTCTGCAGCCGCTCAGTACTTATTTGCATGATTAATGATTTGTGCACAGGTTCTGCGCCCAAATCCGTTTGACGACAGCCGAGCGGGCGAGATGACGGCACAGGGCCACTGGCGCGTAGTAATCGACGAGCAGGACCACTTGAAGAACAAGCCCAACACGGCGGCGGCGGACGGGCAGCAGTACGCAACTAACTTTGTGGCGTTCTACCTGCACCGGCGACTGTTTGGCGAAGACGTGAAAGAGATCCCCGGGGCAGCTGACGGTGTGGCGACCACGTCCGGCACTACTAGCACTTCTACTGCCGGGACTGCGACTGCCTCCAAAGGAAGCGAAAACAATAAAACGGGGTCGGCGACCACGTCGAGCAGTGCAACCGCATCTTCAAGTGGCACCACGGCAGGTACAACTACTGCGTCGTCCTCCTCGTCCGCAGGTGCGCCGGACGAGGCGTCGTTGACGATCAGCGCGAAACTGCAGGAGCAGTACCCGGTGATTCACTTTCTGAAGCGGGGGAGCCAGACTCTGCAGGAGAAGCTGAAGCTGCTGATGTCGTTGCTGCATGATAACAACAAAAACCGGCGGCGAGAGCCCAAGGAGCTAATCGAGGCCCTGTGGTACACACTGAGCCCGGAGGAGCAGCAGCACGTGCACAAGAATTTGCCGGATTTGGCGAAGTACGCGAAAGTAGCGAAGCGACCGCGACCGGCAGCGGAGGCTGGCACTGCTGACCAACAACTACACCCGGCGAAGCTGCAAAGAGTGTCGCCCGGAGGTAGATCGGGGGTGGGCGGCGGGGGGGCCAACAAAGCAGCGCCGGGGTCGATTGCAGCAAGCAGTTCCGCGATTAGGCCGGGAACAACCTCCACTTCGACGGCCACTGCAGGTGGACTACAACAGGTCGGTCCTTCAAGGACTGCTGGCGTACTAGGCGCCCCACCACCCCCCGCGGCGACCGCGAAAGCAGCCGCACTGAGTACAAACAAAACCGAACAGCAGATCGTGGACGACGCAAATTTTGTGGTGACGGACGACGGCGTCACGACGCTGCGGGTCATGAATCTGCCCGTGGGCGTGAAAGCCCAGGAGCTGGGGCAGGTGTTCCAGAGCTATTCTGTCCTGGGGGTCAACGTGAAGAAGTCCAAGAAAAACGACCGCTATGTCGGCTTCGTGCGCGTGGCGAACCGGCCCCAGGCCAAGCTCGCGATAGAAGCAATGGAAGCGAAGAAGCTCAAGTTCGGCGACATTCTCCTCAACATTGCAATCGACGAAGCCCAAACAAGGGTCGCCCAGCAGGCCGTGGAAGCCCAGAGGAAGCAGGCCGAAAGTGCCGCGTCTGGCCTCTCCAATGTCAGCAAGGAAGAGATCCAGAAAAAGGTATTTTTTCTATACTTTCATATACACGGCATGATTCGGTTTCGTTACGGTTCTTGCATCTGGTGTTACTGGTACAACGACTGGAACTACAAGAACTTCAATTCCAACCGAAGATCAGGAGTAATCGAAATCCCCGATCTTTACTGTCTCGGAGCCGTATGTTTCTGCGCAAACAGACACGGAAATAGAAACTGCAAGCGAAGCTTCAAGATAAACATAAGCACAAAAAATTCGAACACAGGTTTGGGTACCGCGGGTCACGTTCTCAAATCGGGTTCTGGGGATACAGATGTCACGACTAAAGTTGACCGACCAGGGTCTTGCAGAGTGGTGCCAATGGGTCCCGAAGGTTCTCACCGAGCTGGAGAAGCATAATCGAGGCAAATTAGCCAATGCAGTGCTCGATTTTTCGCACAACCAGCTAACCGACGCCGGGGTAGGACAACTGGTCGAAATGCTGAAGAAGCAGCGGGTGCACGTTGCGGACCTGTCGCTCGGTCACAATCTTCTCACAGACCAGAGCATGCGCTCCCTTGGCGAGCTGGTCACAAGCCAGACAGACCCCATGCACAAACTGGGGCTCGAATCCAACACGTTCACCGCTAAAGGCATACTTTACCTGTCGCGAAAGTTGAAAAACAACACAAACAGCAGCTATCCAAGGTATGACTACCACCTAAAGAAATCCTTTGACTTCCAACACATTCACATTCCCATAGCGATAGCAGAACAGAAGTACGATTTCAAATTCAGTTTTATGTCGTGACTCAGGTAGTTCATGTTGTATCGAGACGCTTGCGAGACCGAGAGTATCCGTACCCGCTCCCTAGCGTTTGCGATATGAGCTGAACGTGAGCATGAGGATAAGGAGTTGAATGCACATATAGCTTATTTGTATGAAGATACTTCTGCTACTGGCTCGAAGCTCAAATTACGTACACCTCAGGTTCGACCAGACGACGCTGAAATACGTGAGTTTTCAGCTGTCGGTCCGCGGAAACGAGAACCTAGACGCCAACGAGCTCCTCGCACTCCTGGCGCAAAATGACATTGCGCAGTGCCAAAAGTTGCAGGAAGGTCGAGGGAGCACGTCGCTAAACTGCCCTATGCTCTACCTGCCCGGCCTCACCTCCGTGGAAGTCTTAGGTTCTTAATATTGACAGCGACTCTAGTACTAGAGATGTTCAGTTCTTTTCACGATTTCTACTCCATTATGATGATGTTTCTGTCTGTCCATAGCTGCCAGTTCAGTTTGAAATTGGAGTGCACAGACATTAACGAAGGGAATTTTTTTACTTTTCAAAACGAAAATCGGAACTACAGGTAGCGAGATGCCCACGAGAAGCAAAGCGGCCGGGCCCGCATTGATGCACCCAAATGTGGATGAGGATGTAAGTCGCGCACTGGGCCCTGAAATGATGGCAACGGTCTTCGGGAAAGCCCCTCCGGCGAAGGCGTCGGCGCACCCCGCCGGATGGCAGATGGATCCCTGGCGCAAGGGCGGTGGGGGTGCCCACCCTTCAGCAGGCTTCGGCCACGGGCACCACGCCTATCATGGCGGCTACGGCGGCGCGCATCCCCAGGGTGCGTATGGACTTCACCATCCCGGTGCGTACAAGGGAGCAGGGGGACACCCGGCAGCGTACAAAGGCGCCGGAAAGCGAACGGTCCGCGCAAGCGATTTCAAACCAAACGGCAAGGGCGGCAGACTCTACTAGAGCGGGATTCATTCTGTAATATTGTTGAAATAGGCTTAGACGGTTTAAACTGCGTAGTCGAGTAAATCTATCTATATTGAAACGCAGCCATCATCAAGAACAGGTTGTAGATGTACTTATGTATCCAAAGCACCCTCCTCGCTCTTGGTATACTACACTTGTTTTCGTCGGTGGCGGCTCAGAATCAGATGACGGAAGATCGAATCAAGCGACGATTTCACAACTGAAGCAAACATCAACGTCTGTGTAGAAAAATAACGTGTCATATGGCGAAAAGGTCAATGTCTGAATCGCCCGAACGCCCCGTTCGCATTTTCAGAGATTTTCATGAGACCCGAGCGACCCCCCTCCAGCTGGACTAGCGGTATGCGACAATAAACCTGAAAGGACGCCACGCAGGGTCGTGATTATCAGCGCTCTAGTACTGCGCGACTGATTCTCGCAGCTGTGCTGCTGAGCCCTTATTCGAATCTGATGAATTAAGGGACACGTATAATACGTGCGTACACAAATTGCAGTTGAGTGTTGTTCTAGGACAGCATGGATTTCTTTGTTGTCCAATCATCTTCGTTTACGAGCACAAGTGCGAAGTCAGGTGGTCCTTGACACAGCATATGACACAAACGTAGTTTTATGAAGTGACTACAAATCGGTCGTTAACATATCAACGAGAAGTCTTGATGTCAATCATTTTATACGGTTGTTGTGTAACCACACTCGTATGAATGAAAAACGACCTCGGTGAATGTTTTTTGTGACGTTTTTTCCGAGCTGATGGCTGAATGCGCGGCGATTTACGTGCTCGATATTCTTCGGTCAACATTGGTGGAGAAACCCACTGAGTACTTAAGTAACTTACTAACCCCATTCCCACGACAACGCCGACCCACCCTCAAAGCGAAATCTCTGTAAGAATGTTCGGTCTCATCTAGCGTGATACTTACGTCTTTCTTAAAGAATCTTTTTCGTTTTCGTTACATTTTTCTTTGTTCTTTAACGATCTTCGGTATCGCCAGCGCTAGGTAGTATCTTGTTTGTTAAAGAGTAATACTCTCATTCTCCGGTCGTGAGCATATTGTCACCGTCTCTTCTAGGGAGCGGTCCTCCAGGACTTGCACGATGGGAAACGGGCCCTCCGGGCCTAGCGGTACGATCTTCGAGACCGAGTACGGCCTTCCTGCGCCGGCCGATGTATGTGCGCGCGCTCTCGCCTCGCCGGACTTCTGGCGTCGAATTCGCGATTATATGGATCTCCACGCTGGCGGGCGGGAACACGTGAGTGACCCAAAGTGGGACTGGGCTCGACGCGTCACTTGGGACGGAAACGAGATCCCGGAATGTGAGCTGTCACAGGAGGTGGAGCTGGACCGTGAGTGGTTCGTCCTAATTGACCGTCGCGAGAAGGTCGGCTACTGCGGCGCCGTACTAATTCGCGGAAAGACCACCCGCCACGTGATGTTCCCAAACCAGTTCTGGGTCGAGCTGACGGTGCATACGTCCACCTGTCACGACTCCGGGATGTTCCTGCCGATGAACTTCGCGAAAGGCCCGCACGCGCGCATGTGGACCGTGAACCTGTGGCTAGAGCCTTACGAGCTGCAAGATAGTTCGGGCGCTGCGGTCTCCACCGGAGTGGAGTCATCGAGAAGATTCCCTGCACCCGAGTCATCGAGAAGATTCACGGCTTCACCAAGAATCACTATAAGATTTGCAACTGGGACCCAGTGATGAGTCCTGCGGGGCTCCGCACGGAATTTTCTTTGTCCCGACCCGGGGAGATAGAGCGCTGGAAGGCGGCGATCCGGGAAATAGAGGAGTCTCGGACCCGGTACGCGCACGTTGACTAAATTTCATGAGGGACCTGTCAAGGAGAGACCGTAGTGGAAGACAGACCACAATTATTTTCACTGTCAAAACGTATATTATATGCAAGTTCTTCAGACTTTCTTGTCCAACCGCATAGTAACACAGAGTAATATGCAAGTTCTTCAGACTTTCTTGTCCAACCGCATAAGTAGTAACACAGAGTGATATGCAAGTTCTTCAGACTTTCTTGTCCAACCGCATATTAGTAACACAGAATAACGCCGAGAGGCACTCAGCCAATTGGAATTCTAGGGTCCTTCAAGCCTGGGGAAATTACGTTTGATTTTGGCAGTGCCAGTGTTCTCCTCCTCATCAGATTGATCTAGACCGCCGTGCACCAGGTTTTCTTTGGTGTCCAATCATCTTCGTTCACGAGCACAAGTGCGAAGTCAGGTCCACCTGGCCGCTCTGAGGATACATTTTTATCAGGATGTTGACGTCGGTCTTCGATTCTTTGATATCGCATCGATTCGAAGGTTTTTCTGCGCCCGGAAGCAGAAGTACATTAGCACACACAGATATTTATTGAATTTTGAACACGTCGGTATGGTGCAAGGAAGAGCAACTGCTGTTTGACCCTAGCAAGGACCTCGGTTAAATCAGATTCGGTCGCGTGGTAGCCACCAACACAATTCCAAGAAAAGGAAGTCTCAACAATGGTATATAGCATTGCGCAACTGCTTCGTAATCGTTCGTGCTTCGTTTTGTCGTTCGTGCTCACTCTCGTTCACATCCAAAGATGAGAATTCTCGGTTTGATTTGCAGGCGTATTTGCTGGAAAGCCAAAGCAACTCGGTAGCCCAACATCAAGATGTGTTGAAGCAGCAAGTTTACCACGAAAAAACGAAGTTTACCTGAAGGAGCTAGTATCGTGTCTATCCCCGATCAGGACCCAATCATTATCATACCCATACAGACACAAACGAAACAAACACTGTTATGAATTTTCAACAATTTTGCTTGGAGTGGTTAAAAACTGCATGATCACGTTTAATATCCATGCATCTACTCATCATCATCTTCTACGGTTATTTTGGTAGCTTTGTTTCCATGACAGTGGCAAAAATGGCTGCAACTAAGGGCGGGCCGAAATCGAAGAGTAGGATGTGAGTGAGGATGAAGTTGGAGACGAGCTCGAATTCCGAACGTGTGAAGGAACGACGGGTGCAGCGGCGGTCGCAAGGCGACAAGCGGGTGCAGGCAATCCAGGCAATGTCGAACCAATCGTTTACGCCCGCGAGCCGCGCGAGTGCGGCGGGCGCGGAGGACGCCGCGTCACGGACCCGCGGGACCACAACCAGCAACAAGGATACCGTCCTGAGTAAGCAGCAGGTGCGGCGCGAGGTCGATCCCCGCACCGGAAAGGCGTTGCTCTACCCGGTGGGGATCGGTCGTAGCACGGGGAGCAGCGACCTTCGCAAGACGAATCCAGCAGTAGACCGCAGTAAAAATGGTTCAAGAACTACGTTCTACTCGTCTGCGAACATGCGATCGACAGCGGCGTCCATCGGCGGGTCCTCGAGTGCTGCTAAGCGAGCCGCTCTCCCCGTGCACCACTCCAACGCGAGCAGACCGTCCCGCAGCGGCGAGGGTGGTGCACCAGCGGCGAGGGATTCGTCATACTGGCAAAGCAGCAAAGGGAGTTCTTCGCTACCCGGGGAGGTGTTGACGCAGGCTAAGAGCAGACCACAGTCCGCACCCCCGATAAACAACGTGCCCAAGGTGCAGGTTACCAAGGTCGTCAAGCAGCACGCGGCGGGACAGGACGACACTGCCATGCCACACGTGCTTTCTGCGCGCGGGCACATACCAGTTCGATTCCCCCATAAGACGAAAATAGACAAGCCGATCCGATTCTACCTAAACCTAGTGGTGATGAACAAAAAAGACTTGGTATAGAAATTAATAACCTGCGTTTCTTGATGTTAGTTCGTATTATTCCTTTATTTCACAGAAGTCATAAAGATAATAATTTCGTATCTATGTATAGGTGGATCGTGGACATGTTCGGGGTCAGCATATAATTACCGGTAGTGAGCGGCTTTTTTTTTTGCTGCTGGTCCTGGCTGCAGGAAACTATATGTCACTAACTGTTGCATGAGTAGGGCGGCAACGCACGACAGTAATCGTGCAAAAGAAGATCCTGGAAGAACCTACTTGAGCTACGACGTGTTCAGTTAGTGCTTCATGTTGAAACTACTCTGAATGAAAAGAACTAGCTGGCACACTAATCGAAGTAAGTACTTCTTCTATATGGTCGACAACACATCAACTATCGATCACAGGTGAAGAAGGAGGTGGGCAAAAAAATGGAGGACGCTTGGTACGGCGGGTCGCTAACCACGAAGCTGGCGGGGTCGGCCGCGGCGCGCCTCGTCAAGGACGAAATGGTGGTGCATGGGGTGCTCGGGGAGTTTCTGAACAAGCTCCCGGAACTTTTCGTCGTGGCGGGGGTGGAGGCGGAAATCGAGCGGAAGCTGGTGGAGGGGCTGCTCGGCGTGGTTCGCATCACGGTCCTCGACGTGGAGCCGTTGACCATGACGTGGGCAGAGGCTCCGGAAAAGGCACCGCATTTGGAAAAGATGATCGACGCGTTGAAGGCTCTGAATCAGACGAAGGAACTGACCGCTCTCTGGGAGCAGATGATGCACCGGGCCAAGGTATCAAAAGGAAAAATCCCCCCTCCCCATGTCAGAGCGAAGTTTCTGATGCTGGATTTGCGTACACAAATCAGATTTGTGCTGCTGGAGAGGACTGCAGGCCCCTGTCGAGCCTGGGGAGAGAGGTTTTTGCCTAGGCGCTTAGCATGAAAAACGTCCGCACTGTAGGCCCAAGAGCATGACAAACCGCCTGCATAATGCGGCGGAGCCTGCGGGGTTGCCTTCTTGCAACACAGATGCGATTTGTGGTCACAAATCAGCAACACAAACGCACCTCGTCAATATGGGGAGGGGGATCTTTCATTTTGATAGAAGGACGGTTTGATGCTGAAGATGGAGACCGTGCTACCCGACCAGGCCAAAGAGACGGAAAACCTGGACCTGGTCGCCATCTGCCACCACGAGGAGAACGAGGCCGAGTTCCTGTGCGAGTTTTTCGAGCGAGACACGCCAGCGGAGCGTGACGCCTTCTACAAAATTTTGCAGGAGAGGCTGGAGAAGAAAAACATTGAGCGCAAAATTAGAAAAGAACGCGGAGAATCGCCCAGGTTCGAATATAATTCACCGCGAGCTGCGTCAATATAAAAGTGGCGGCAAGGTCGTAGAGTTTTGCTCGAAAAAAGATATGTACACAACTGCCAATATCATCACCCACTTCCACATCCACTTAGTATGTCGTGAGGATTGAAAATGAAATTTTTGTAAAATATTTATATTTTGCGCATGGATCGTTCGATGAGGACGTAAGTACACTTTTGTTGTGATTTGAAGGATGTATGCAAGTACTGTAAGCATCGAAAGAAAAAAATCCAACGACACGCCTGCCTTCGCGCCAAAAATATCGAAGTATTTTCTGTACTGTTCTGTGATCCGGAGCGGGAATGGCCTTCTCATGCTTCTTATGCGCTTTGCACATGCAAGGATCCGAAACTACGAGGCGAAAGCTGCTCATAAGCCGATCTCCAGTTTTCCGATTTTTTTTTATTTCTGATCATGTGCAGGCACGCGCCTGTCGCGAGCGACTTCGCTTCGTACTCTGAAGCCAGTTGTATCTCCGTTTCTTAAAAATCAACAGTCACTCGCTGGCCTTCAGCAGGGAGCATAAGATTGATATTGCTGATTCGTTCTTTTCTTGTTTCGCGCACTCGCACATGGTTCTCTGACGACGCGACGAAAGCGAGGTTTACTATTTCTACTTCTGAAAACAAGCCATGGGTCCTCATTTTGATATTTTTTTTCAAAGAGTTGTAGTTGGTTACAGTCCTTTAATTGTTTGTCTATTCGGCGCAATATGTGTGTATACGCGGTACCTCGCTCGTCCAACTGGGGGCCCCTATCCAGCCCCACACAACGGTGGTGCGGTGCTCACGCGCGCGGCTCTGGATGCCCGCTTGGAGGACGAGGCTGCTTCCAGCCTGCAGGATGCCATCGCGTCCTACGCGGACATCCTGGTACCGAAGTCGAGCTTGGTTTCGGCATTGCAAATGCTCTTTCTGTTCCCGCCCGGAGTGTCTATCTACCCGTCGGGCTTCGGCGGTGGCCCGGCGAAAGGAAGTGTGGTGGATTTTGACGAAACGAGTGCGCTGCTGCGACTCGAGCGAATCTTGAAGCAATGCGATGGAGGCCCTGGAGGTGCCGGCACGCCTACTGCTCCGACGGTCTTGCCGTATTCTCGGGCGGTGGGTTCGTGGGGCAACGAGATTTGTGCGCGGGACGCCATTCTGGATGAGATCCGGCAAATTTCCTCGGACCTGGAGGTCGAGGTGAGCGCGAATGACACTGGGGCCTTCCACGTGGATTTCATCGGGGGCCTCATCAACGCATATGAAAACCTGACGAACGTTGCCGTTCGCGTTTCGTCTCGAAGGCGGAACAAGATAATATTGGCACAAGAACAGGAAAAGAAAGGAGAACCTGCACAAAAGGACCTTTATTCTGCCACCAGCTTCGACGACGTCGAAAAAGATCGCAAAGGTCCTGAAACCACATCTGGCGACGAACGGAAGAACAAGGTCAGGGCAGGTGGTAACTTAAGCACCGCGGAAAAAAATGCGAAGAAGGTCGCCTCCTCGTCGGCGGGAGTCCTTTCGCACTGCGCCCCTCCTTACGCTATTCTGCTCGGCTCCCATTTCGATTCCGCGCCTGGCTCACCTGGCGCCTCGGATGCGCTGGCACTTGTGGCGCTGCTGCTCGAAATTTTGCGCGTAATAACGCAGTTTGACGTTCCAGCGAATTTACTGAGAAACGTGGACGCGATTTTTCTGTTTAACGGGGCGGAGGAAGTGATTCTCAGTGGCGCGCACTCCTTATCCAACAGAAAAATACGACCATAATAAATTACAGGACAAAAAATACGATTTGCGTCACTAAATTTCTGTCACTAAAAGAGAGGCAATATAATAAATTCTGTCATGCAGAATGCAGTGACGAGTTTGTGGTGCTAGTTGGCGACTAGAGATTTTTTTGATTTTGAAAGAGACAGAGAGGTACCAAAAGCTAGAAAGTTTACCAGCATGCTGAACGGCCGAGGAACATGAAGAGAGCTGCTTTCTTCTAAAAACCGTAGCACGCTCGTTTTTTCCGGTATTACGCGCGTGTTTTTCTGTTGGGTACTCGTTTGTGCGGAACCATCGGTGGGGGCGGCACATCTGCGGTTTCATCAACGCGGAATCGGTGGGCAGCGGAGGGCGGGAGCAGGCCAAGTTTCAGTCGCGGGGACACGCGTGGGTGGTCGAGAGTTACGCCCGCGCGGTGCGCGAACCCAACTTCAACGGCATCACCCAGTTTGTGTGGGGGGACTCGGGAATCATTCCGGGGGAGACCGATGCCCGGATTTTCCGCGATTTCGGGCACTGGCCAGGGGCGGACATGGCTTCGCTGGGGAACGGGTACGTTTACCACACTAACCAAGACACGTTCCAGCACCTGTGGAACGTGCGGGGAGACCTGCTCATCTACGGTCGCAACGTGCTAGCGCAGTTTCGGAGTATGGCTCTCTACATCCAGGAGCAAGAGGTGGCCCTGGCAGCGGTCCCGCTTTCTGGGGGAGAGGACGGATATAATCATGATAAACCAGAACACGATGATCATCATGCGGATGAAGACGAGCATCGCGGCAGAAAGGTCGCTAGCGGACCAGGTCGTGCCTTGTTTGCGGAAGTAGACATGTCGGAAGAAGATGTTGTTGAAAATGGGACCACTGCTGCAAGCCGCACCGCACGATTTGAGAATTTCTTGCACTTGTTTGCGATCTACTACGACGATAGGCACTCGAGCCAGGTGTGGGGATGGGTGCTGACCGTGATCATTCTTCAATGCTCACTCGCGGTCCAGCTTGCACGAAAATTCTCGAACAAGGGAAAAAAGACCGAAACACAGTCGGAGCACGCCACCACGACGACCTTTGCTGTGGTCGAAGTTGCGTTTCCCTTCCTGGAATCGATTGCAACCCGTGCAGCTGGGCTGGTTTTGCGGCTCGTCCTCCTGCTGCTTTTTGGTGCCCTGTTTCCGGTCATTACGTTGGACTTCTGGGGGTACACGCACAGCTATTTTGCGCAGCCGCTCCTACTCATGCTTTTATACGTGCTTCCGATTTGCTTGTTTGCGGACGTCGTATTTCGCATGCGCAGTGCTGGTGCCTCATGTGGTAGTACGAGTTGGAAGGCGTCAAGTCAAGATGGTCTCGGTCCGCAGCAAGATGGAAGATCTCTCGCCCAGGAGGACCAGGACCACCTGTCTGCGGATCATGTTGAGGAAAACAACAACACAAGTACAACATCCGAGAACAGCAACATCGCCCCGCTTCTTCGCGCGAAGGAGGACTACGGGGCGCTGGGGTTCGTTTTGGGCAGCGCGTTCCTACTTCGTTCCTTCACCGCCCTTATCAAATGTAAAAATGTCTGGGTCTGGAAGAGTCCATGTTTGTCATGCGTGTCTGGCATGACTCTCAAATCTGTCATGCACGTTACCAAAGAGCGCCACTTTTCTGTCATGCAGAAACGCAGTTTGTCATGCAGAATAGGCAACACGTAGAAGCTCAGAAACTTCTCATGCTGAGCCAGCACTTGTGGCTTCCTCATGATATGCCACCCAGCATCACAAGTTTCCAGACCCAGACATTTTTACATTTGGTAGCCCTGTCCATCATATGGCAGAGTTGGATCGTTTCCCTGAGTACCCGCGCACTCGTCCAAGTCGTGGTTTCGGCTTTCGATAAAGACCTGCACGACCACGAAAGCTCTGTTTCTGGGACAGCAAAGAACCGGGAGACGAGACCCCCCGGAATAAAAAACGCTGGGCCGCGCGCCATCCGTGCATTCATCGCTCCCTACGTCTCTCTGTGGAAAGCGGTAATTACACTTCCCGCCTGGATTTTAACCGCGCAGCCGCTCCTGGGCAGCGGAATCGACATCTTTGTTCCCCTTTTGCGACGGAGTAGCAACAAGGCACCGCCTGGGGCCATTCTGGGTGCTATGCTGGCACTGCCGGTTTTTGTGGCCTTCGCGTTTCTCGGTGTTCGTGTTTCTTCTGCAGAGCCCCGCTTTAATATCGCCGCGCCCAGCGTGGATGAAGATGACGGTGACGGTCCGGAACCGGATCGGACGGAAGCCATGAAAGCAATCAAGTCCTCGAGGGCGAGGTCGCGTTCCACCAAACGCACGAGGTCGATGAGCAGGTCAACTTCCGGCGTTGCTACGAAACATGAAAAGATGAGAGAATCATCTGCAAAGAAAAGCTTTCGTGGCAGCTCCGGACGTGCAGGAACAAGGGTGGACCTTTCTTTACTGGGATACGTGAAAACAACGTTAGTTGATGCGGCGTCACCGCTGTGGTGGTTTTTGTTTCGGGTCTACTGCTTACTGTGGGTTCCCCTAGTTTTGCTGCAAGCGCCGGCGGGCATTTTTCCCGGATTCACCCAAGACAAGCCAAAGGTAGTATACGCGCACCATCTGGAGCACCGTTTTTGCGACGCCGCCCAGGTTATCAAGTGTAAAAGTGTCTGGGTCTGGAAGAATTCATGTTTGTGTTTGTCATGCTAGTCTGGCATGACTCTTAAATCTGTCATGCACGTTACCCACGAGCTCCGTCTTTCTGTGATGCAGAGGCGCAGTTTGTCATGCGGAATAGGCAACACCTAGGAGCTCAGAAACTTGTCATGCTGAGCCAGCATCTGTAGCCTCATCATGAGACGCCACCCAGCATCACAAGTTTCCAGACCCAGACATTTTTACATTTGATACAGGTTTGCTATGACCGGCGGGACGGTCTCTGGTTTGCGGCATTGGATTTTCTCGGGTTGGATTTTCCGGGCACAGGTTTCGCCGGCGCGGCGCGCACAGATCTTGCCAAGCGTCTGACCTTCGACGCGCTTGTCACAAATATTTCAGGAGCAAGTGCGACGACAAGAGATGAAGGAGCAGCAGGAGGAGGCAGCGATGAACGAGTTAAAGATGTGGCCTCCAGTGGTCCTCGTGCAGATGCATCGATGAATCAAAAAATTCTTCACGAGCCCAAACCAATTTACGGACCGCTGCCATTCGCGTTGCCCCTACGGAAAGTAGTGGAGGATGCGAAGACCCGTTTTTTACCCTTGCCAGATCCATCAAGTAGGTTTACCAAAGAAGAAAAAATAGGCACCACAACAAGAAGAACATCAAACGGAAACCCCGAAACCGCAAAAACTACAAGCAGAAAAAGGAGTAGCGAGGAGCAGGAGGAACATCAACTATTACAGGAGGAAAGGTCCTTGTGGATGAAAGTTCGGCCTCTCGAATTCAAGGTCCGACACGAATGGGTCGAGTACAACGACAACAGGACGGAAGACGCAGATGCTCCCCAGGAGCTGCACTTCGAGGACGCCAGCCAAGAAATTTCCTTCTACCGAACGTGGCCCAGAAGTGCCGCGTCGTTCACAACATCTTCCTCCTCGCGCGGAGGTGAATACTATAAAAATGGTGACCACATGCACGTCGAGGAGGAGATGAAAAATAGTACCACAACATCAACAAGTACAAGTTCCAGCACCGAGAAGGAGAATGCGAAGAAGACCCTGCGCACGCATGTGTCCCTAACGTGTGACCAGGGTGCCCAGGCCAAGCTTGTCCTCCCCGCCGCCGAGGTCGTGGATTGGTCTTTTGCGCACGACCAGGTCATTGCGGGAAGCGTCAGCGAGACGTCGGGCCGGCGTCTGCCCCCGCCGCGGAACGACTGCGACTGCCACTGGATCCAACTGCAGTCCGTCCACCGGAACGGAACCTGGTCGTTTTCGTTCGATGGTGCCGTCGATCGTTTTGAGTTACTCTGTGAGCGCCCGGACTTCCTCACGGAGTCGCTGCAGGAGCAGGTTTGGAAGCGGCATCCGCCCTGGGTCAGCATCACGTATTTGGCCATGGAGTCTGTGTACGTATGGAACCGAGTCGACGTGGCGGCCCCGGAGAGCTAGCTAGCACACAACGTCGTGCAGTGAAATCTGCTGCAACCTGGCGAAGTGCAAGATCTTGTTTTACCAGCAGCTCTAATGTTGAAAAAAAAAGGAAAAGGAATATTATGACTCTTTTTGTATAATTTTCGTCCACCTGCAGGAAAAAAAAACAAGCTCGACAACTCGAAGGTGCTGCTTCGGTTCTGGCGCAAGGAAAAATAGCCTTCCTGCGCGCCAGGCTCCATGTTAACCTATTGTTCTGGCCCCGATGTGATCATGGCCAAAATGTTCGCCTTTTGATCTTGTATGCAACGCCGTGTATGTGACTTGATGTTGATTCCAGCTGAACTGCTACTTTTGTTCCGAGAGTGAATGATGTTATCTGAATCGGTTACTTTCCAGATGGATTTGGTGGTTGTAAAGAAATAAAGATATTTGTAATTTCATGATTTTTGTAGTTGAAGCTCGATGAGGAGAAACGCAGGTGGGACAGAAGTCCCACAGGCAACAAGCACACAAAAGTCGGTTGTAGCAGAATTCGCAGAATTACGCATGTAAACAAAAAACAATCGGTGATGCACACGCGACGTATTTGGTGTCAAATGATGAAGATCCTATGTCCATTTTCATTTGGATATTTTTGAAAAATTTTCACAAGAGGGCGATTGCGATCCTTGATCAAAATTTCTACTCCCGGAAACTCAGATTCACCATTGACAAAGACCCGCAAATCCATTCTAAAAAATATCGCAGGAGCGAACCGATCCCTGATATTTCTCTAGCGACAAATTTAAGCGATCCTTGAATAAGATCACGTTTTTCCTCGTTCAAGCTTTTTTAGACCTACAAAGTAGTTTATTACCTACCCGAGAGGCGTGGCGTGTCGTCGACTGCTTTCTGTATTCCGACGCGCACTCGATCTCTAAACACCGTTTTTTAATACAATCACGCTCACTTTTTCGTGCTCGTCGCGTTTTTTTTTTTCGACTAGACAAGTATATTCTATACCCCCTATTAATTACGGCGAGGACTCTGACACTTTCCCAATTCCCCTGCCAGTTTTGAAGGAAGTATAGTATTTCATCTTAACAGTAACAGAACCCTTTGCAACTGTTAATATATCGATAGCATAGGTTTGTCCTGTTCTTCCTGTGACTTTGCGGCAGAACCATGCCGAACAGTCGTCACGAGCACGCGCGTGGCTACGTGGGCTCTGCCTTCCAGCCGACGGCACATGCTGATGAGGAAACGTTGCTGCTCGCCAAGTATAATGACGGGGCCCGGGACACCGTCGAGGGGAACCTGAAATGGACCCAAGCGGAGGCCGTGGAGCAGGTGCAGATGATAAACCGAGCCTACCGCAAGCAGGCCGCCGCCGAAATCGATTCCGACCTGAGTGACGAAGAAGCTGCACCGGAAGTCTACACGTACGAAGAGTACCACGACAAAATAGACAAGGTCTGGGAAAAGACGGACTGGAATGCCAGGGGGGACGAACAAATCTATAAGCTGTCCACGTTCGGAGCAATTACGTCGCTGCTCGCATGTATCTTAATATTTCCATTTTTTGTCTTCATCAAATACAATTTGCGAGTATACTAGGTAGTTCTTGTTGACCTTGACGGTTTACAACTCGTCAGCAAACTGAAAGAACTGTCTATTCATGCTAAAAATCATTAGATATTTGAATGATTTTTCAATCATGTGATTTGATTTTCCACCACTCCACCTCCACACAGCGATTTTCGGCGTGGGCATTTTGGAGCAGCCGAAGGCCGTGCAGGGGAGCGGGTTCCTGGCCGGTATGCTGGCCTTGGTCTTGTCCACGGTCGTGTCCTACTATGGGGGCGTGTACCTTGGCTTGGCCGCGCGCATGACCGGGAAGAAGTCCTTCGGGGAGATTTCTCGCGAGGCGGGCGGTGCGTTTGGCGTCTTCCTCTCGGTGTACGCCCTGCTGGGGCTGTGCATTTTGGCGTCCGTCGCCTACGCGGTGTCCTGGTACCGCTACACCATGTATGGATTGCAAAAATGTCCGGGTCTGGAAAATTGCAACTTGTCATGCTGTCTTTGGATTCCAAAAAAATCTGTATTGCGTGACCAGCAACAGGGGTCCAGTTTGTGTTACGCGGAGACGGCATTTCTCATGCGGAATAGGCATCAGGAAGCCCTCTAAAAATCTGTGATGCTAGATCACGCATTACATGAATCATGGATCATACAAAAATTGCATCACAAATCCCGGAATCTTCCAGACCCAGACATTTTTACATTTGATACCATGGAGCTGTACGTGCGCGCGGGCTGGCTGACCAGCGACCAGGCGGGGAGCACGGACATTATCTCCGCGCGGTCGCTGGTGATCACGCTGATGCTGATGCTGCTGTACCCGGTGTGCTGTCTGCGGGACCTGTCCGCGCTGGGCACCGTGTCCACGGGCGCCGCCGGCGTGTACGTCAGTTTGTTGTTCCTCATGTTCTACTACTGGGTCAGCGACTACCTGAATCAGTCGGAAGAGGGCTGGAACAGCACCATCCGCAAGGACTGGACCCCGCAGCTGGACGCCGACGGGAAGGTGGCCGACGTCGCGGCGTTGAACCACCCCTGTAACAACATGTTCGACTACAAGTTGGAGTGGGTCTACTCCGGCGACTGGAAGGCGCTTTTCTCCGCCCTGGCGCTCATGAACACCGCCTTCGCCTGCCACTTCTCCTGCGTCGACGTCTTCGGCAAGGAGCTGAAGAACCCGACCAGGAAAGTCATCAACAAGGTAGACTGGATGTTAATGATGTTCTAGAGGGATCATTTTATTTTTACGAATGTGAAGATCAAGATGTCGCTGACTTTTCAATATTTATACGCATGTGGAAACAAACTACTCCTTGCTTTCTGGAGGGTTGAGTTGTTGTACTATGTGAAACCAAAAATGGTAAATGATGTTGACCAAGATGAAGGAACGAACGATATAAACATCAAAAAGATCCTGGTGTGGACCATGGGGATTTCCTTTTTCGTGTATGGAGCCTTCACCTGCATGGGATGGGCGTACGCCAGCAAATTCCAGGATTACACATCAAAAGCACTTTTCACCGCAGACGGCGACAACCAAGTCCTCGACGATTTCAGCGGTACGATTTCAGCTCCGAATATACTTCTTTTGGGTTTGATGTTTTGTTCAAATTTCATCATCTTCTTGCTACGCCTTTTTCTATAGCAAAGTTGTATTTCAGGGCCGCAAGAACCGAAGACGCAGGTCTACCTCGTCTGCATTTGCTTGGAGAAGTAGACGCCGAGAAAATGGATCTGCATGCTGTAGCACAAAAATACATCTCGGTGCTAGATTTTTTCGAATCAAAATTCACAGCGACGTGCAAGCAGGGTGCGCAGGACAAGATCTTGGGCAACATGAGAGAGCCCGGCATGGAATTCAACCCCGCTTTGGTCGCTATCGCGGAGGTTGTGGTGTTCCTCGTGCTGTTCCTCACCTTCCCCCTGTTCATCAATGCCTCCCGGTCGACGATTCACGGTCTCGTTTGGGGCGACAAGCCGAGTAGCAATGGGCTGCACCTGCTGCAGACCCTGGGGTTAATCGTCCTGATCTGGCTGCTGGCGGTCTTCATTCCGGGCGTGACCACCATCCTCGCCTACGCGGGCGCGGGTCCGGGCGTCACCCTGGTGCTCATCCTGCCGGGATACCTCATGCTGTGTCTCAACAAACACCTGTCCTTCTGCCACCCTCACCGCATCGTGCCCCTGCTCGTGCTCATCTTGGGTATTTTTAGGCTCTGCAACTTGTTTTTTCTTTTTGTGTTTTCTGTACTTTTTTTTCCATCCCGCTCTGACGATCTTGATCTGCATCTGTCTGTTTAAAACTTTATATCTTGATCTGTCTAAACTCGTACGCAGCCTTTGTTTATTGATGTGTAGGTGGCACCAGCTGCTGCCCGCGTTGGATTTTTATAGCTGCACGACCTGGAGGTAGAGGGCGTAGTTCTAGTTCTCATGATCCAGAATTACAATATTGATTTCTCACAACTGCAGGCGTGATCGTGTCGGCGGGCGGTATTGCCCTAACCGCCATGTACAGCGACGATCTGGAGCGGGGAATGAACTTGATGATCGTGGCTGATCCTGTGTCGTACTACAACGTGAAGCCGGCGACCGTCAAGATCGACCTGGGCTCCAACCCGCCCGCCACTGTGTTTCCGGACCAAGCCCCGGACCACAAGGAAAGGGTGCACTGGTTCGACCTTCAGGAGCAGGCCGGTCAGGGGAAAATTCTTCTGACCGAAGACGTGGACTCGGCGGAAAAGGTGCGGCGCTACGAGTTTCAGCACCGGCTGCCGAGCGAAGAAACCGTGCTGGACTTGAAGACGTTCCCGGGCGCGCTGCAGTACTTCGTAAACCGTCCCCAGCAGATCGCTGCCAGCGACGCCATCGCGGCGGACGACAAATCTGCCTACACAAACTGGTGGAAGGCCGCCTCCCGGTGCAACAAGATCAGAGTGATCACCACCGCGCAAATAGCTGCCGCTGATACCAAGATTCAGGAACTTACTCTGGAAATCGCGAATAACCCTGCCAACAAGGACGAACTGCAAAGGGAGCTGGACGACGTCAACAAGGTCCGCACGCAACTCGGATCAGACCAGGCAAAGATCTGCATTTGAAACGACCCGACGAGAGGATGATGAGGCGGTTCTTTCATTTATGGGAGGGCCAGCAGGCCTATTCTGCACACGTGTTCTGCGCAAATTAGAAACATCGGCAGCTCTTTCATCGTCAATATCTTCATTCAGTTATAGATATCTAGTGATTGAGACTTCAGATGAAAATACGACGAGAGTAATCTAAAATGCAGGACTTTTTTGAACAATTGGTGAAACGCATTGGAAATGACTCAAAAAGCTGTGACGGTGAATACTCACTCACGAGACACCAGACAGGCGGGGCACAGGGAAAATTAGAAATTTTAGCACGAACAAATCTCTGTCGCTCTGGTGGAGCATGTACCCACCAAGTATAGCTGCGCTGTCACCCTTTCGAATCTGCTGCTACGATTCTTGTCAAATGCAACATTGTGTGTGCATGAAGGAAATCAAGAAGAAAGCACAAGAGATTTAAGGGTGAAAGTAGAGGATGCAACGACAAATGAACTTGATCGACGTAGTTCACTACCACAAAGTGAGTGGGAACTTGCAGTTCTTCCACCCGACGGCCGGGGCGATGGGTGAAAAGAGTCTGTTCGAATAGATGGACTATTTGGATGATGGTTGTCAAAAGGGAAAGACAAAAGAAAAAGTGGGTTCTCCAGGACAGTTGGCGATGGATCCAATGATGATCAACACACGAGCAATACTGACTAAAGCACAAGCTGCTTTAAGGAATGCAAACTGCGTTGTGTATGTGTTGTTGTCCAATTTCTCATTTTTTTTACGATAATCATAATTTTTATTTTACCACGATGATCTACTAGCCGCAGTTTGAAGATTTTTTTAGATTGCAGTTTTTTTCGATGAGTTTCTACACCGTCCATGACGTGAAGGAAGGAATGGGATCTAGTACATCAGGGAGAGTCAGCTAATAAAAAAAGATATAAATACTTATGCTCTTGTGGGTCTAGAACTAGATCTTCTCCATTCGTTCTTTGTCAAGCCTTGAACAGTAACATTCCGGGTGTGTTTTGACTACACGACAATCGATTACATCTTGATGAGCCAGCACCAAGCCGAAAGAAAATGAATAATTCAGCGACATCGACGTCATCGTCTGTCAGAAAACCTCCTGGCTCGGTGAAATTGGACCGTCGTAGCGCTGTCGGTAGTAAAAATGGCGAAAAAAGCGGGCGCCCCGCCTCCGCGGCCGCATTATTTACCGCGCAGCATTCGTCCACGAGGGAAGATAAAGCAACAGCAAGCACAAGAGGCGGCGCGATACGTTTCGAGGACTCGAAGAAAGAGGAGGAGAGCCATACCGCCGAAGGATCTTCAAAATCGAACTCGAAGTCCACGTCGACACGCAACGCAGGAGCTGGCGCGGGAAAAACAAAAAGTGCGGGGGAGCAGAAGGCAGCGTCCGCACCATCAGGAAACAAAACGAAGGATGGTGCAGCAACGTCGAAGGCCGTGACGGTAACGAAGAGCGAGTTGTCCAAGCATTTCCAGGGGTTGCCGGGGTTCGATCAACTTTACGCTCCGTTTGGAAAATCTCTACGAAATCAGGCGACCTGGGTTTTACGGGAGTACGAGCAGGCATTTCACGATGCAGCTTCTGCGTCACTCGGCGGAACGTCCTCCCGGGCGGCGCTCCCTTCTGTGGGCGCTGTCGCTGCAGCCCTAAAACTTTTCCGCGAAGACCATGACATTCCCTTTATCGCGCGGTACCGAAAGGTCCAAACCGAGCACATGAATGAGGGACACCTCCGCGCCGTCAAGAAAGGGCTGCAGCATTGCGATGAGTGCGAACGGAAACGCGGCAGCGTCTTGCTGTTGCTAGCAAAGAAAAACGTGCTGCGTCTTGGAGCAAATAATACTGCTCCTGACGAGGGTACTAAAAACAGAAGTAGTGCGATAATTATCAAAAGTGCGGTAGAAAACGCGAGGAACTTGGAGGAGCTGGAAGAGCTCTATGCTCCATACAAGGACTCGAAAGAAGACAAAGCAACACAAGCACGACAACTGCAGCTCGAGCCGATTGCGCTTGCGATGCTGCAGCAAAGGGACCGCGAAGCAAGGGGTCTACTGGACCAATTTATAGCGAAGAGCCAAGGTAGGGGTAGCGCTAACCACGTTTCAACAACCGTAATCTCCTTCGCACCATCAGCGTATTCCTCGTCGTCGGCCACTCCGCAGGCACTTGCTGATTTGACACGAGTGGAAGTGGAGGAACTAGCAGTTTCGCTTGCCGCCGACGCGCTTTTCTGTGCGCGGCGGAAACCTGGGGACCTCAATGATCAGAATTCGTCCGCAGAGAATGAGAATGCGGATATTGGAGGTAATATTACGCGGAACAACGACAAGCATTATGATCAAGATCCGATGTACGGGACAAAACATGGGCGTTCAGTACGGGAAACCGACGTACGCACGTCTGCGAAACAACAAGAAATCGACTGGCCGCGGCGGTGCGTGGAGTACAGCAGCACTTTTTCGGCCCAGGCGAGCACAGCGAGCAAAGCAGCGGGGCCTGCTTCTGCCAAGGGAGCAAAGGCAGGGGGTAAATACGCAGAAAGCGGGTGGTCTTCGGCACACAAAGGGTCAGGGCGGGGCTACTACCAGGATCACAAAAAATTCGCTGAAGTCAAGAAGACGAACGACAAAAAAGACGCGGCCTCAACCAAGGCCGTTGATGCTCGCTTTCTTGCTGCAGTCGAGAAGTACGAACAATACGGTTCGTACTCGAAGCCGTTACACTCCGTGCGGGGGTACCAGTATCTTGCCATCCAGCGTGGGGTGGAGGCGAAAGTCTTGAAGGCGAGCTTTCAGTGGCACAAGGAGGAGCGCGCGCTGACGGAGGTGTGCTTCTCCGGGTATGGAGCCGCCTGCGCGAGTTTGCGAACCAGTAGTAGTGGGGACGAACGGACGGGCGGTGGATCATTTTCGTCCACGTCGCATTTTTTCCCGCCAAGGTGGGCCGAGCGTGACACGTTTTTGTCTGCGATCTTGAAGAAATGCATGCAGCGTCTGAAGTTGATGCTGCAAAGACAATACGGTCGGGAATTGCGAGACCGGGCTCTAGACGAAGCGTTGCGCCAGTTCGGCGTGAACCTTGCGCAGAAGCTGCTCACGCCTCCGGCGCGGCTCTGGCTGGAAAATAAAGTCGGGGAACAAGACGACCGAAGTCGAGCGGGGCCGGATCTTCGCCAGCACAATATCAGAAATAAAGGAACGCTAGAACAACTAGATTCCACTGCCCCGTCCTCTACTCTGCTGCAGTCGTACCACATCCTGGCGCTGGACCCGGGATTTCGGCAAGGCACGAAGATGGCCGTGATTCACAGCGCCACCGGCCGGGTACTCGAGACGCAGACGCTGCATTTTCCCAAGGACAGCGAGCGACTGAGGGAAATCGTGTATTCCAAATACAAGCCGCGCATCCTCGCACTTGGAAACGGCTCGGGGTCCCAGGAAGTCGAGCAACATTTGCGCAAACTGGTCACGACAGGAGCTGGAGGTGCATCTCGTAGTTGTTCCACGACCCGGAACATGTCGACGGACGCAAAAATACTAGATGAAGAAGTGATGTTTTTCAAGTTTCTCGTGGTGGACGAAACGGGCGCCAGTGTGTACTCCGCGACGCAACTCGCGCAACAGGAACTGCCCGATCTGGATGTCACGCACCGGTCCGCCGTGAGCCTGGCGCGGCGGTTGGTGGACCCCCTGGCGGAGCTGTGCAAGGTTCCGCCGCAGTCGCTCGGGGTCGGCCAGTATCAGCACTCCGTACCAGAAAAGATGCTCGCGAAGGAGGCGCAGAGCTGTTTTGAAGAGAGCATCGCCGCCGTCGGGGTGGACCTCAACACCTGTTCCGCGGAGCTGCTCCAATACGTGCCGGGGATCGGGCGGCAGCGGGCGCTGGACATCATCCGGGCCCGGGAGGAGAATTCTGGCTTCCGGACGAAGCTGGACCTGAAAAAGAAGGTGAAAGGCATCGGCGAGAAGGTGTTTCGGGAGTGCAGTGGGTTTCTGTACGTGAGCACGGCCGAGGACCTCTGCGATCGGAACCCGCACATTCACCCGGAGCAGATGAAAATGGTGCGACTCTTGCAAGACGCCTTCGGCGGCACCGATCTCCCGTGTTTGACGTCTGTGCGCATTGATGACGAGGATGATCGCAATCAGAATTATTCTGGACGAGAGCAGGTGGAAGTTGGTAAAAAAAGTGGCGAAGTGGATGTTGATCTCCGCTTTCCCCTGAAGTCTTCCGAGGGTACACGCCGATTGGAACGGGCGCTCGAAGCATATGTCGCGAAGAACTCGAACAACACGAAGGGTTCCATATCCATGGACGGACCGACAAATAATCATGACTACGACATTCAGACCTTGCGGGAGCTTTGTCGTCAACTTGTTCCAGCGTCCAGAGGAGGACTGGCGGGGGTGGACCCCCGCAGCGAGAGACCCAAGCCTGTTTGCAGCTCGCTGGTGGCCCCGTCATCTACTTCAGGTTCTTTTTTCAGTAAGGATTCGTCCCGAGGAGGAAAAGGCACTGTCGGTGCGCGGCCGGGGGCCTCGACGTCGAGCCGAAAATTGGCCGCGGACGTGCGCCCGGGCGAACACTACGAAGGCGTGGTGCGCAACTTGACCGAGTTTGCGGCCTATGTCGACATCGGGGTCGGTGCGGACGCCTTTCTCCATATTTCGCGCTTCCAGGGACGGCGCTTTCAAGTTAACGAGGTCGTGCGCGTTCGTGTAGACACGAACGAGTGGAAGGGCGGAAAACAACGCATCAGCATTTCGCTTGTTTGACGTACTATATTTCGACGGAAGTACAAAGCGCAGCATGTCGCTAAAGTTGATATCGATTCAAGATTAATACCACAGAGATTGTTCTCTGTACCTCTGATGTCGATTGCGTCGCGGCAGCGACTCAACATGTGTTTGTTCGACTAGAATGAATCAGAATCGAGAAGCAGAAGGTGGTTTAGATGAAAAGTCGGTCCCGGTTCAAGTACGTTTCTGTCGGTGCTACTAGTAGAGTAAACGAAGACATCAGTAGAACAAAGTGGCGTCGTTTATGTCGGTATTATCGTGCAACAAGAACAAGTCTACTGAAACTCAAATACAAGCTCTGCAAGAACTTTTCTCTTCGGTGACTCTCGTACGCAATATTCAGCAAGAAACCAACATGGAATATAGTCAGTAGAATGGAATTCGGTTTCGTGCACTAATGATTTTGAGTACTTGATTAGTAGAGCCGTCAGCCTTGGATATGAAAATGAATTCGGTGCCGTACAGACTTGTGTTTCATCAACAGAAACTACACGTTCAATCGTCCGTTATGTCGTGCAGTTTTGATCGTTTGTTTTGGTTTGAAATACGTGCGTAATACTATGTAGATTTCCCGCTTCGTCGGTGCAGATACAACACGCGTCCTCCGTCCTCAATTGCCAGAACATCAACAACACACCACAGATCACATTTTCCCCAAGAAAACTTTTTCCCCTGCTCCACTTTATTTTACATTATCAATTTTCAACCTCTCTTCACTGTCAACATTTATTTCTTCTACTGGAATCGCACCCAAAATTTTGCCATTCTAGTACTATGTCCGGGTACAACGGTGTCCGGGGGATCGTTCCGGATGGCGCCAATAACGGAGCGAACCAACCGCCGCTGCGAGGGAGCCGATACGACAACATTGGGCGGGCCCGCGTGCAGGACGGAGCCGGGAACAACGACGGCGACGGCATGAGCCGCAGCGAGCGGCGCGCGCGGCTGTCGCGGAGACGGCAGAACGGGGAGATGGGCTCCGGGGACACGGGCGGCGTGGTGTCGGACCCGAATATGGACAACTCCCAGAACAACAAGGCGCCCAACATGAACCAAAACCCGAACATGATGATGGGCACCATACCGGAACAGGGCCAGGCGGTCAACCTGCCGGGGCAGGTCCCGAGTCCCGAGCAGGTGATGGCGAAGGCGATGCCGCAGCAGTACAACGTCCCCTACCAGCAAATGCAAAATCCCGCCCAGCAGCCGGTCGCGCAGCAGCCCGCCCCGCCGCAGCCCCCGGCTCCGCAGCCACAACCCGTCGTGGCGCCGCCGCCCCCACCCCGGGAACCCACGCCCTACCTCAGGGGAGAAAATTTATCGCGCACGCCCGGATTCATGAGCAAAATCCTGATGGACGAGATCCGCGTGCACACCAACCGATCCGTCGTCACCGTGTCCCGCGCGGCGGCGGAGGATAGCGAAACCATATCCTTCACGGGCATGTTCCGAGACAAATACAATACGGTATTGTCACTCAAGATTTCTGCTTCTTTTTTGAAAGGACTTAAACTAGTAACGTGTCATGCGACAGAAGATGAAGAACAGGAAAATGAAAACTCGTCTAATTTTCAAAAGATTTGTTCCTGTTGCGTTCAGACGAGGGGGCCAGCTCCGCCAGAATTACTATGTCGATAAATCAATGGTATTTCATGCATGGACGCGGTCCGACTTCGGAACCAAGGGGATGCGGTTCCTCGTGTTACCCGAGTAGAATGCATGCCCATGCTATCCTAGACCGAACGAGAAAAACAACGACGGTGAAGTGGTTCAGGGCCGCGAAGGTCGTTTCATACAATGTCGTAAAAGGAACACAGCTAGTACGACCTCTTTGCTAGTGTCGCCGAGACCGCCGTTGCTAATACGAATATCCAGAAATAGAAAAAAATCATCGCATGACAGGTACTGAGCACGGTAAATTACGTGGTGACCCTTTCTTGGGCCAACCGAGGTTTTTGTATCCCGGCCTTATTCTTCTACTTTATCATTGCGGGCCGCTGCGCGCTCGCAGTCCACATTGATAGCGAGGGCGGCGACGAAAGCTGGCGGGACGTGCTCCGAACGTGCAAGGAGTGGGGCGAGCGTGGTAGCGATTACGTGCCATCCATGTTGACCTCCATCTTGCCTATCTTCCTGGTGGTGTTTTACGTGAATGCGGCGATCAAAAGGTGCGTGTTTTCCTGTGATTTTTCAAATTTTTTCATGACAACCAGCTGCAAAATCGAAATCGCCTGAGCACAACGAACTACTTCTGGTTCAGCCACCGAGGCAACCGAAGAACTTTTTGGATAGCTTTCATTGTTTGTACGATAATAATTCAATATGCACATAAAAACTCGAAGAAAAAAAAGACAAAAAATGGAAATTTCGAACCCCGCACAGGTACTACAAAATGTACGACGCCTGCCGCGAGATGAGCGACATTACTGATCAAGCCGTGGGAATCGCGCTGATCGACTTCCGCAAGCACCCGGAATGCATCAAGGAAGAGGTGCGTTGCCTGCACCTGGCACGCATGCTGGTTTTACTGCACACGGCAAGGGAGACGTACCCGGTGAAGACCTTTTTCCTCCCCCTCTGCGAGTGCTTCGGGGACAAGATGCACGGCATGCTCACCGAGAAGGAGACCAACATGATCCGCCGCGAAGGCTACTCAGAACACTTGGCCCAGTACTTCGTGGTAAAAGCCTTGAACGTCACACACGCCGCAACACACAAGGGCCTCATCTCGCCACCCGGCTGCGCGGCACGGACCATGCACTTGATGAAAATGATGTACCGATAATGTTTTGCTGCTTGTGTGTAGTCGTTTTCTTTGTAGATGATCTTGACCCGTGATCATGATGGAAGCATGCAAGGGAACAAGTGTAGTTCCAGTGACCAAATAATTGTGCCTCAATGATGTTGCGGCCCTGCTGCGTTATAATTTCGTGGAGCGGACTGATAGATTGGTGACTTTTTATGAATAGGAAATTTGAGAAGTTGTAAGTGCCTAAGTACAACAATGTCTTTATGGGGCCAACATCGGACGACTGAAACTACAGGGACTCGTCGCAGAAGATCAAGTCGCTGACCAGCATGCAGTACCCGCCCACGTACACGTATTTGGTCTCCTCCACGGTCGGCATTTCCTGTATCCTGGAGATCGCCTTTGCGGGAACCCGGGTGGGGCTGCAGTGGAACACGATGATGTTCTGGGAGTCCTTCCTGATCACTTTCTCCCTCCTCGTCGCGCAGCAGGTGTGTCTGTTCGGTATCCTGGGTGTGGCCGGTGAGATGATTGACCCCTTCGGTCGCGACATTCGCGATTTCCCCATTCTGCAGGTAATGAGTGGTTTGTTTTTGGAAAAACAAAGTTGTTTATTTTACGGAGGACTCTTCAAGCCTAATGTGCTAGTATCGACCGGTGAAGGTCCGTTACCGTTTCTTTGCCTTCGTTCGAAGATGAATTTGAAAATTAATTCCATAAGAAGTAAATACGAACTACTTTTTTATGGCGTTTTTGGTGCAAAGTTGTAAAAGTATTTTTCTACTATCGTGAAAAAATAAAAAACAGATGTGCGTGGCGCCGCTGCAGCACACGGTGCAGTTGCTGTTCGAGTACAAGGATCTCCGAGACGACGCGGAAGCCAACATGTACCAAGATGAGCTGGGTGTCACGGAAAGCTGGGGCCCGCAAGGTGACCAGGACCTCACAAACAGACACACACGGCACGTGCAGAGGTTCAAGGAGAGCAGTATGCTCTCCTCCGAAGAACTTGCGAAAGTCGACCCGAAGCAACTCGGCGAGTCCTATTCTGCGGAGGCTGAGCGCATTTTGAACACCTTGAAAATAATGGCAAGCGAAGGCGAAACCGATTAAGGGGCCGATTGAGACGGAGTATGAATATCCGGGTCTTTTTTTCACGCTTGATTTTTTTTAGGACCACCACATTAGTTTTTGTATACACTCTAACACTTTTAGCAAGTTGCGAGACACACTCAAGATTCACTGTATGATTTTTTGATTTAGCATTTTTTACGATTACGATATTTTTTCCGTTATTCTAACTATTATACAACAACAAAAAAGTAGTTCGCTTCCTTCAGAACCTACGATATTTCTGCTTGAGTAATTTTTCCACTAGCGTTCTGGACTGGTCTTATGTATTTCTATTTATCACTTATTTTGCTTCTTCGCGTTGCTCTTGTTTTTTTGGGATTTTTTTGCATATCTTTTCTTTGTCTTCCGCCCAGCAAGAATATAACGGGACGAATACGTTTGTCCGAGATTGCATTTGGAAGCATGTCAACATGCATTCGAGTGAACCTTGTAAGCGCAGAGTGCGCTCGCTGCTGTACTACATCTGTGCCCGAAGAAGACATGCGAAATGAAAATCGATGAGCATTTCCTGTGGGCATCTGTGTACTAGGACATAAAGTAAAATATAAATTGCCCTGCCAAGAAGAGTAATAGTAACGATCTCCCCCCAACCTTCCGTGATTTCAATTTCTGATTAAACTGCCAAGTCGAGGAACAAGAGTGCACTAAAGCTCGCAACTACATGCGTTGAGTTGTAGCCGCGACAAGAGAAAACTTGTAGACGTATTTTCATAATCAGGAAGATCGACGGGCTTCAACATCAATAGTTTTTACCCCGGCGCTCAAATAGTATTACCCGGCACGAACATTTTGACAGTGCACCCCACTGCCTGAATCTTCTCGGATTTGTTTCTTGCGCAGATACTCCCTTTTTCTCTCTTTTTCTTCATTCTGTCAGAGCTTCAAGAACTGACGCAAAGTTCGCACTTCATGCTAGTTCGCGGTATCACTTGCAAAGCTGTGTTCTCGCCATTTGCTATGCTGTAGTGTGCTTGGAGTACGGCTCTCTCTGGCATTTTTTCTTTTTGATTGGACATATTCTTATTCGCTGCCACACATTGTTCAATTTTTTTGGGTCAGTCTTTGCGAATTGTCGTTCACATCAATTGCCTTTTTTCGTGCAAAATGAATGCTCCCAATGCGCATTGTAAAAGCAAGGGCGAGCCGCGCGAGGGCGTGCCGTGCCTCTTTTTTCGTGCTTTTTTGATGACCCGTGGTGTCGCTGTCGTTTGCCAGCAGTGCATCGTTCGTGCAAAATCGTCCTCCTCGTTTATCGTGCTTCAATCATATCGTTTTTATGTTTTTTCTGACTGGTGAGCTTCCTCTTCCACCTTGTTGTTTTTGTGACCATTTTTTTCCGCTTGGATTGATCTTCACGCCAGTGCGAACTTGTCTCATTTCTCCAAAAATCGAAAGAGCAGGTAGGTAGCCCCGCATACTGAGCCACGTGCTCCTCAACTCGATATCAGTACTTTACATCGATTTTTTTTTGTTTTCGTGCTGCTGGTTGAGAAAATTGCAACTCAGAGTAAGTACTATTATTACCGTCGGCACGTAGGTGATAGGTTTGTTTCGAAGGTGAAGCTAATTTAGGTCCCTGCTAGCAAGTTTTTTGTCTGTCATTTCCATGCGATTTGTACATATTTTTGGAGCGCCAGCACATACACATCCAGATATTTTCATGGTGCAACCTTGTTGAAGTCTTTGTCATATGTTTCCGGAGATGTTGAATGTTGGGATCTTCGGAGGTTCTCTGTCCGGTTAAGTTGTAATTTTCGGGCCGATCAGGATCAAAATCGAGATCCACACGTTCACTTTTGGTTTTTAATTGTTTACCATCTTCGACATCTTCGGTCGACCATGCCGCCGAAGATGAAGGTGAACATTCCGCCGAAGGGTGGGGCCCCCGGCGGCAAGAACACAGACGGTCCGGGCAAGGCGGAGGTGATTCTGGGGAAGCGCATCGACCGCGGTATCAAGGAGTTTGAGGAGGACGCGCCAGGGTTTGGCGACGCCGACGGGCGACCCGAGGACCTGGACGGGAACCCCGAGCTGAAGGCTGCGATCGAGTGGCTCGAGGCGTTACTGAACGACCCGAACAAGCGGTTCGGGAAGAACGAGATGGCCAAGGTGGTGTACTTTCTGAACCGGTTCTACCACGTGAACTACGTGGCGCGGCTGTGCATGGAGATCATCCTGAAAGTGCTGCAGTGGCCCTACTGCAGCCGGTTCGTGATGCAGCGGCTGCTGACGCAGCTGGACCTGCACCTGCTGATGGAGACCTTCCCCAAGCTGATCCGCGTGCACGGGAACCGCAACCAGAAGATGCTGGGGTACACGCTGGCCGTGATGGGCTGCGTCGCCGACCTGGACGCGCGGCACTTCACGACGATGGACAAGAACGGGCAGCTCTACTTCCACGTGATCCAGTCCGCCCAGAACATGTACAAGTCGGACGCGGTGATGCTGAACACGCTCCTGTTCCTGCAGCGGTTGTGCGCCCCGTCGGCGGTGGACTTCTACCTGACCCGGGCCCAGAAGGCCGCGATGATGAAGCTGAGCCCCGCCCGGTTGGGGATGCCGCTCCGGGAAACTGAGACGCAGCAGACCACCGAGGTGCCGGAGAACCTGGACGCCACCGCGAACGCCGGCGACAGTCCGACCGACCGCAAGCGCGTCCAGATGCTGTCCAGTGTCGGCTTCGCCGACGAGATGCTCACGCAGTATCTGGTGTCCACGCAAACGGCGGGCGACATCTTCCTCGGGAAGGTCCAGTACTACTCCTACGGGAAAACCGAGGCCGACTACGAGGCGATCGGCGTTCGCAGCGGCCACCAAACGCAGCGGTTCGCCGCGGAAAAGTTCGTGGGGAAGCAGCTGGGGGCAAAGTACAAGGTGCCGCGGTTGCCCCGCTCAAACGTCGTCAGCATGATGCCGGGGGGCCGACTCCCCACGCCCGACGTTTACACACCGACACCTCTTGGCAGCCTGTCGGGGGCGGCGACGCCGTTGTCGAACACCTCCCGCAGCAGCGCGCGGACCCCGCTGCTGAGCGACGTGGACGAGCTCGCGGAGCACAGTACGAGCCTTGCGAAGGCAGGTCGCAAGACCGGCGCATCTTCCGCTACTAAGGGCGGCAAAGGTGCTGGACCGGCGCCGAATAAAGCCGCTGCTGGCGGGGGCACGAATATAATTAAAGCTGCAACTGCTGGGTTGGATCCTGCGGGAAGTAGTAAGGAGGACAGCGAGATCTTGCCACCCGTTTCCGCGAAGGCGTCGTTGAAAAAGCAGGGAAGCAGCGCGAAGAAGGTGGGAAAGGCCAAGTCTTTTGCGAAAAGCCGAACGTCCACCTCACTAGAAGCAGCGCTCGGGTCTCCGGAGGACGAAGTGGAAGTGCCTCTGGTATATGATTTGGACAAGGACGAAGCTGTGCCGAGTGAGGTCGAGCGCATCCAGGAGGACCGCGAACGCAAGGCGTGGCTGGATACCAAGCAGGCCACTCTGGAGTATTGTGACTTCTACACGCGCATTCGGGATTGCCACCTGAAGAACCAGGTTCAGCTCTTTTCCTCCGGCGCCCTGGAGTGGTTGCTGACCGTACTGCAGCAGCTCGCCGTGCCGCCGATCTACCACCGCGCGCCCAAGTCGGTCAAGACCAAAGAAGAAAAGGAAGAGGACGCGCAGCGGGCCGCGGAAAAGAAGGCCCGCGAAGAAGAGGCCCGTCGCCTTGCGGAGGAGGAGGAGCGGAAGCGCCTGGAAGCGGAAGAGGCCGCACGCAAGGCAGAGGAGGAGAAGAACAAGCCGCCTAGTAGCGCGGGGAAGCGGTCGCGTACCCCGCCGTCTGCGGGAAAAGCCGGCGGTTCCTCCCGCGGGCGCGGCCGCTCCCCCCCTCGCTCCGGTAGCACGGTGGGGAAAACATTACAGGCGTCTGGCTCTGGAGGTGGTCTGATCGAAGACGGCATAGATACCACTACCGGATTGCCGGTGGACCCTGCAGCAGCAGCACTTCCGCAGGCAGACGCGACTGCGCCTGAGATCGCGGACGCGGCGGAAAATGCGGGGGAAGTAACAGGCTTAGCGGATCAACAAGAGAACAATTCCGTATCGCAGGACGTAACCGGGACGGAGCAGGGCCAGGAGAGCAAATCGATTTCGCAATCCAAATCCACCGAAAGGGCAAGCACGCCGTCAAAACAGCGAACTCCACCAAAGACTCCGCCGAGCAGACAAAAGAGTCGCGAAACATCTAGCCGACCCGGCACGCCCGGAACGCCGGCGGCCGGAAGTGCAAAGGACGCCGTCATGGCTGCGCGACGCAGTGCGACCGCTGGCCAGCTGTCAGACGGCATTGACGGCGACATAACTCTGCAGCCCGTCGAGGAGGACGAGACGACGTTAGCTGCGCAGCAAGCCACTGAACAACAAACCATCGGCACTTCTCCGCAGCGGAATGCAGAGGAAGCGAAGCCTGCGAGTCGGCCTGGAAGCGCGAATGCCGCGAGCGGGGAGGAAGGTAAAGCGCGACCTGGGTCAAACGCGTCGTCTCGGAGTTCTCGTGGGGTGCGGAAAGCCAAGACGTCCCCGGCCGAGCTGTTGACCGGCGCTGGAGAAGGTGGTGCTTCAAAGTCGGGACTCTTTGACGAGCCGGCGGATGATGATGTTGCCATGCAGACCATTACCGAAGAGCAGACGGACCCGAGCAAAGCCAGCGGTGCGGCGGCAGCGGGACCCACGCTATTGCAGTCGGACGGCGCGGCGGCGCCCGGCGCAGACGAGAAAGACCCCGCAGCGGACGACGCGCCAAAGCAGGCCGTTGCTGCGCAGCCGAAGCGAGCTGCGGCCGGAAAGAAGGGCAAGGGCGGTTTGTCCAAGAAGGAGCAGCAGGCCCTCGCCGAGGAGCGGAAGCGCGAAGCGGAACGGAAGAAACAAGAGGAGCTGCGGCAGCTTCGCATGCAGGAGATGGAGAAAGAGACGCGTGAGGCCGATGTTTTGCTTTTGGCGACGCAAGCGCTATACCTGCTGATTCGCGAGAACCCACACACGCTCCGCCGCCTTTGTCGCAGCGAGGTGTGGGAACACGGCACGAGCGGCGACCACGAGGACGGCGACAACAAGAAGGACGACATCGGCGGCGTTCCGGTTGGACTCGGTGGTCCGTCCTCCTCGGGGCCAGCCGCGGGAGGCGGTCCAGGAGGAGCTCCTTCGGGAGCCGAAGCGGGCAATGCGAAGACCGCCGGGGAGCAGAAAAAGAAGAAAAAGAAGGCGGCGGAGCCGGAACCGGAGGCGGTCGACTGGAGAACCTTGTCTCCCACCGAGCTGTTCGAGCGCGCGAAGCAAAAGAAGTTGAGTCAGATCACACAGATAGACGACATCCAGAAGAGCGCCATCGCCACGTTCGCGAAACTGCTGCGGGGTCGGTACGCGCAGGACCGGGTCGACATCATCATCCTGCTGCTGCGCGTGATCAAGATGTGCGTTGAGTACTGGCGCAAGGACGCGGAGGTGGGCCCCTGGCTCGAACTTCTCAGCCCGATTCAGGAGGCGTTGTCCTGGTTCTGCGACAACATGGCGGTGCAGATCGAGGGCGCCCAGGTGCTGAGCGGGATCATCGGGATGTCCCGGCAAAAAAACGACCACCGGGAGTTCCTGGGGCTGCGGGTGCCCGTGCTCCGCAACGTGACGGACCGCATCAAGGAGGGGATCGAGAACACCAAAACCATCCTGGAGGTGCAGCAGCGCATGGGCTCGGGCGAGATGTCCGAGGTGCTCCAGTGCTTTTCGCCGCGCCTGCTGCACACGGCCCAGAAGGCGAAGGACGCCTGCGACCAAGTAATGATCGAGGCACTGGAGGAGAAGAAGCGGTTCGACGAGAAGTTGCGCATTCAAATGGAGAAGGCCGAAGCGAAACGGCTGAAGGAGGAGGCCGAGCGCGAAGCGGAGGAGGCCGAGCGCGCCGCCGCCGAAGAAGCCAAGCAGAAGAAGAAGAAGCCGCAGCCTGCGGACGGCGAGGGAGGTGCAGCCCCCGAGGGCGGCGCGGAGGGAGGTGCGGCCGGCGAACCGGGCGCTGCGGGCGAAGGAGATCACGGGGCGGACGGCGCGGGAGCCGCGGCTGGTGACAGCCCCGCCGCAGCAGGAGCAGACCCAGCGCAGCAACCGCCCGGCGAACAACAAGACACATCGGCACCAGCTGCACCGGAACTTCAACAGGCCGAACCCGGTCCGGAGGCGCCCTTCGAGGGGCCGGCGGTCGGCGAAGACGGGGCGGAGCCGGCGGAGCTCGACGAGGACGGCAACCCGATCGTGAGCGAAGAGCTGAACGCTAACGCCGCGTACGACCGGTTGGATCCGGTGACGCAGGCCAAGATGGCGCTGTACAACGCCGGGGCCTTCCACGGGAAGCTCGGCGACAAGGACCTGGTCGGGCCCACGCAGTACGGGCTTTTCGAGCCGAGCATCGTGAAGTCGCTGAAGGCCCTGACCGAGCTGGCGGGCAGCGACCCGCTGATGCGGCCGAAGAAGCAGACGGCGAAGTCGCTGAAGGTGAAGGTGTACTACCGCGCGGGGGAGAACGAGGAGGTGGCGAACTTTTTGAACATGTTCGCGGGCGAGGGCAACCGGGTCCGGTGCCAGAAACTGTTCGCCCAGGCGGTGAACTCGCAGGGCTACGAGCTCCCCTTCCACGGCCTGGAACTCGGCCTCAAGGGGGTCCAGTACACGCCAGAACAGCGGGAACTGCACGACGGGTCGGAGGCCGGCAGCAGTTTCTTCTCCGACGACGGCGAGGGCCGGGGCGCGCTGAAGCGGGCCAAGAATTACGAGGCGATGATGGCCCAGATGGAGAAGCGCGTCGCTGCGGGCGAGGCCGCCGCAAGGAAAGAGCAGCTGGTGGGCGCGACCATCGACGATCTGGATAACCTCGATGAGCAGCTGGAGGCCTCGGCCGAGATTCGAGCCCGGTTGAACTCGCGAGAAGGGGCCAGTTTGAAAAAACATAGGAAATCGCGCGGCAATGAGGGCGTTGCAGAGGTGGAAGAAGACGAGGGGGAATAAGAATAGAAAATTTCATTTTCATGTTCCCTATTTCCTCGGCGTTGGCTCGAGCTCGAATAGGAATCATAGCGATGGTGCTCGTGGTCGTGCTGTCCACGACGACTTTTTCTCATGTTCTCGCTCGACGTCCACATTCAACTGCTATCTTTACCAAGAAACAGTAATTTTTTCGACACTTCTGATTATGTACAATTTTAACCGCGTTTGCGTTTCCCCTAGATACTCATTCGTTCCCAGCATCATTTCGATTTCACAGGGACCCCGCACATATCATGGCAAATTTTGCATACATCACAGTTGGAGTTTCTTCATTCATTGGGTACTAGATGAGGCACTAGTACCTGGGGTACTGCCAAGTGCTTGATGCTACTACAAAATTTCGAAATAATATTTAAAATACATCACAGAAGCGCACGGAGATTCTTTGCACCTGTACTTTACTTATTGGAAAGTTTCTTGAAGCCATTCGAAAAACTACTAAGTACCCGTGAAGGACGAGCAGGCTCCACTGCGCTCGCGTAGCCATGTAGTCATCCATGCCGGGGATAAACTTGCGTGAGTTCATTGTTTTTGCTCAGCAAACTCCACAATCGGTCAACATTATTCAAAAACGCATGATCATCACATGTTTGTGTTTCGCATTCGCGCCGCCGGTGCGCCATTGTCAAAATCCGATTGCCGCGCTTGGCCTCAGCGATCTTTGGAACAGAAATTTACGGTATACGTACAAGTACAAAGTGAAATTCCAATGGGTGTCTGGCTGTGATTTCAAGTAAAAGTAAAAAAGAAAAAACTAAAAAAACATCCGAAAAATTAGCCGAACCTCGCCCTGGATCCATCGCTCTTTTGGTTGAGCGCACGGACGTGGATGAAAGTACTGTACTTATCTTTACCTCGTAAAAAAACAAGGCATTTTCTTCTCTGTGGTACAGAACCATGAACGACAACAAGGAATTTGCAGATGTGCAGTCTGAGAAGGGGGCACGAGAAGTCAAGATCGCAGTTATTGGTGCGGGAGTGGCTGGACTGATCGCCGCAAAAGAGCTGGTTTCCGGAGAACGGCTAGGCGGCAACGTGCATGTCGATCTGATAGAACAAGGCGAGCGTGTCGGTGGGCGAGTACAAACTGAAGAATATCTGACGGATCAAGGCGAAACTTTCCTTCTGGATCACGGATTCCAGGTGCTTCTAACCGCGTACCCGGAGGTGCGCCGCCATCTGCGTGAACTCTTGTATGCCCGGCTTGATAACTGCTACGTCTTATTCAACATTTTTGTCAACTAGTTTGTACCACGTATACATTTTGTACGTACTAGTAGTGCTCCCGTGATAAGAACAAAAGAGACCACAGATGTTGAAGCATCGGCTTTGGCATTCGCAGTGTGAACGTGCATGTCTATGCCATGTTAGTTTATCAAAAGCGTCGTCTTCGTTTGAGCCGGGCATACGCTGCCTGAAGTGAGATGTTTTGCGCAAGGCGCCGTGCTTGCGTACGATGGACGACCTGCAGCTCGAGTTCTTGCTTCTGCCCCATCAACCAAGCCGGATGAGAAAGAACTCTGGGTGGTCGCAAATCCGCTGACTTACCCGCGAGGCATTTTTGGCACGCTGCGAACTGTAGTTTACCGCTGGGGTCTTCTGCAAACGCTTGCGGATGTTTGCCGCTTGGCCTGTCGCCTGATATTTCCGCAGTGGGTCTTCCGAGGAGCATACACGGAGCATACCATTGGTGAGGTATCTACAAATTGCATCCGGGGGCTGTCCAAATCAACCAAGGTCGCGTCGACAGTGGCACACCACCAGCACACGATTGTGACTGCAAAACCGCCAGACACGCAGCTGGAGCCCGCAACTCGTCCTGACGGGCTGCACTTGACTACAGATCTCTACCTTTCTCAGCATGTGTCTTTGTCGCCAGCGTTTGTCAACGGGTTTCTGCGCCCCTTCTTCGAAGCCATATACGTGAGCCCACTTTCCTGCCAGCGCGCTGCGCTTTTTAATTTCGTTCTGCGGATGCTTGCGGTTGGTGGCGCAGCCCTACCACCGCGAGGCATACGAGGGGTACCGGAGCACTTGCTGGAGCAAATTCAGGATAGAACCCGTCACAGCAAAAATCTATCGCTCAGTTGCGTTTTTGGAACTCAAGTTTCGGCCATCGAGCAGGTTGCGGGCGGCTCGCGGCTCTCGGTCCGATGCAAGCCCTCACAAGGAAACTCGACGAGAACCACGCGCGAACTAGTATATGACTTCGTCATACTTGCAACTGACTGGGCTGCTGCCCACCGGCTGTTGGAGCCTTATTTGTGCAGCAAGAAAGCGGCGAACGAGCACGATGCTGCAGGATGTTTAGAAGATGAAGACAAGCCACTGTACACTGAGAGCGCGACCTACTATTTCAGTCTCCCCGCCGAAGAGCTACCGGTTACCGAGCCACTGATCGTGCTCCACTCTTACGATGTTGACGAAGCAGCGGTACTAGCGGCAAATAACGATCGAGGGCCTGCTCCCTTGGAAGAGCCGCTTCTAGGAGGGGGTGCAGCTTCAGCTTCTACTGAGCGTGCTGTCGCTGGCAACAAGCCAAAGGACTTCTATCCGTTCCGGGTCTCTAATGTGGGCTTTCCCTCCGTCGTCCAAAGCTCGTACGCCCCGCAACGGAAGCACCTTCTTGCTGCCACTGTGATGCGAACAGACTACGGGGCGATAGGCGCAGCCGCGGCCCCAACCGGGACGAGAGGAAACGATGACAAGGCGGCGACTGCGTGGCCGGGTGAGGGCTGGGTGTTGCAAGAGGTAGTTTCCATGCTCAGACTCGACCACCATGGGCGTGGGACGAAAAGATCGCCAAATAAAGAAAATATGAGTCTGCTGACTTCGTGGAAGTTTCTGAAACGGTTCGTCATTCCCTTTCACCAGCCTCACCACGGCTGTGGGATGAGCCGAGTGGTCTTCGGCCACCAAGGTCGGATCATTGCTTGCGGCGATTACACCTGCGACCCGACTCTGGATGGAGCCATGCGGTCTGGTAGTAGAGCGGCCGAACTAGTGGCGCAGTCCGTACTATCACTTTAACTGACGACGTGAAGAAAGCCATACTTTGAAATAAAAGCGTTGGTTCGTTCTGCACAACACTTCTTCAATACGGTCTGTCCTGCTATCGTGCACGCTTTCCGTTTCTGGTCGTACTCATTTCTGAAGATGGCGATGCTCTGAAGACACTATGTGCATGCCATGAGCTCCTGTCACTTTAACCGCATGGGTTCATACCTTTGGACAAGTGGAAACTGCGACAGGATTCATTATCAAGATCGGAGAGAAAGACGAGAGGAACCATTCATAGTATTTCGACGTTATACATTTCGTCGAAATTATTAGTAAATCGGTCCAGTGATCAAAGCAACACCGGCGTGCAAAGCGCGTTTCCCAAGCTAGCATTAGTACGCCCTCATTAATTTTTGTCAAAAATAGCGTGTTGTAGGGGTGGACTGGCAGGTGCAGAAAGACATAGACGTCATCTCATACTCACATGAACTTGACAGCAGTTAACCCTCCCACCACATATCATCGATTACGTAGCGCCCGCAGCTAGGGAAGTAGTGTCGTTTCTAAATAAACACGGTAATTATCCCTCTCTTACTTTCCCAAGGCCAAGACCCCTCGGCATTGTCTTCAGTGCCATTCATCTGCTTCATCTGCATCGGGTATTATCCGTATTAAGACGACTAACTATGGCTACTGCTGGCGATCAATATGACTTCCGAACGGGGAATATCTGGAACTTCGCGAATCGCGACGACATACAGCAAGTCAAGCGGTTGGTTGGAAGTGCCACTAGAAGGGGCGCAGCCGGCAGAAGTGCCGGCGACCCAATGAAGACAAACGGCGATGAACTTCTAGTAGGAAATTATGAGGAAGGCGATGCACGAAGGGGAGCAGGAGTTCGGTCTGGGAGAAGTTCTGAAGAAAAGAAAAGCAGCGTTGGCAAAAGTCAAGCCAGTGACGATGGTGCTCCACCTGTCGGCGAGGACACGAACACAAGTTTTCAGAACTACACCGAATTCGGGCTAGGACCCGAGTCCCTGTCCCCGCAACTCACTACAGCCGTGGAGGCTAGGAGAGAGCAAGACAGTGCTTCGTGCTACTTTTCGTCCGAGGTATCTCCAGAGCTGCGCAACAAAGTGGGGTGGACGCCGCTCCACGCAGCGGCCCATGGAGGAGCGCTCCGCGTGCTATCGTGGCTTCTGTATACGTGTCGCGTCGAACGAAATCCGCAGTGTAACGCAGGCCGAACGCCCCTGATGGATGCGGCTCGGACGGGTAACTTTCACGCCGTGAAACTGCTACTGAAGGCGAAAGCGGACGCTCTGGCGGAAGACAACCAGCAGCGAACGGCGTTGCACTACGCCGCTAAAGATCGAGCCACGCGCGACCTCCTGGCTGCCAAAATGACACAGAAAAACACTGGCCCTATCAGCGAAAGTCAAAATGTGTTTTTACCAGGCACAGGAGATGATGTTGTCAGGAAGAATGCCCACGCAAGAGCGGGCGGCCAGATAGACAACAGTCCGGCGGCGGGCAGAAAAGCGCAGCGCAAGAAAAAGTTTGGCCGCAATGTCGTCAGTTCGGAGGACGACGAACAAGGCAAAGCTACGGGTAAGATCGTAAAATAGATACAAATACAATAGAGATGCGCCCCTGCATATGGTTAAGAAAGCTTTTTTCTCGCATAAAACTAAATTAAAATTCGCTTCAGATGCGCGTTTTGCTTTTGAAATAAGTAAGTAAAAGAAATGCGCGCGACCTGCAGACATTTTCATTTTCACATCTCTGGAAGAAAAATAGAAAAAGAAGTTGCGATTTCGCAAAATAGAAATGCAGTATGCAGAAAAGCAAGCACGATGCAGGAATGAGCATCAGCATTCTTTTGAGTTACAGTGTGATTTTAGACCGGCACTCTTGCCGTCGGAGAAAGGAATCGAATTTTCCGGATCCAACTAATAACTGTAATTTTGTACGACCCGATGTTCTTCCAGATCCGTCTGAATCTGAGTTCCAAGATCGAAATTTCCGTGCGTATCCTCGCATTGTAGAGGAGAGCAGGAATTGTAATTGAATGTGATGAAAGACGACATCGGTTGATCTTGGTTGTGTTGCCACGAAGGATGGTATCATCTGAGTTAATCATGACTATGAATGGCTATTCAAAATCCCCTGTTGATGTGTCGGTTGCGATGTCAATGACACTAATGACGATCCGACTGGCTTGATTTATTTGGTTCTTACAACTTGCGGAGCTCTTTTGACTTCATATTGATCTGACAGTGCTAAGCCTGTTACATTCATGCGGCAGCGACACCGAGAAAAGGCGACTTTGGTCCTCGCGTGCGAGCGCGAATATGAATCAGATCACTCGTGGTGAAACAATCGACTTTCGCTGGACATACCAGTCGCGGTCTGGTTGATCTACCAACAAGGTGAGGATCAAGAAGGCTCATCTGTGACGTGGCTCAGGAAGATCTGTCCTCTCTCGTGTGGTAGATGAAAGATCCCAGAGAGATCTATGCGTGCACCGTCCCTGCTCGACGAGTACTTAATATTTTTACTCACTTAGAGGTCTTCCACGATGTGTCGCGTATCTGATTCTGAAGTAAGTAGATCCTATCTACTGGTGATGTGACTGATTGTAGCGCTTTTAGGTTCTTGGGGTCGTAGGAGGTAGACCACAAAAGGGAAACTCATCCGCATGTACGCATTTCACTTGTCGCAGACCTTATGGCTATGCTGAAACGTTCTTCGGAAACGGACGAGCATTGACTTTTCTTTTATTTCAAAGTGTCCTCCGCCTGTGATGCAATACGGACTTAATCCACTGGCACTGACCGTTTGTTTCTACTTTACGTTTACTGTACCGGCGTCATCGTCAAGACAAGTTTAACAATAGTACCGACAAGACTTTATATCTCGACCATGCAAGCACTTTTGCAAAAAGGAAAGGGGACCTTCAGGCGCTCTTCCACACAACTGTCGGTGTCGGCTGCTCGAGGTACTGTCGGAAGCACGGGTGCTCCTCGTCCTGGCACCGCAGCCCGGTTTTTCTCTTCCGCAGCGGCGCAAAGCCATGAACGCGGACAATTCCAAGCCACAGCCTCTTGTTCCGGAGGTGGAGCTGCCGGGTTGTATCGTTCTTCGGCATCTACTACTGCCCGAGAAGTAGCGAGCAGCACCCCGACGTCCTTGTCCGCAGGCGACGCCGGTTCTCAGCAGCGGGACGAGTTCCTCTTTTCCCCGGCCACGCCGGTGGGCTTCATCGGGCTGGGAAAAATTGGCAGCGCGATGGCCCGGAACATGCAGAGCGCGGGAATGGAGGACGTTTCCGGCTTCGACCCCTTCCTCGCGAAAGCCGCCGATCTGCAATCCATCAACAAACTCGACTTTGCCGCGTTCGCCCGAGATCGCGAAGTTTTTGTCTCGGCTCTTCCCAACGACGCGGCCGTGGAAAAACTGTTTTTCGGCGGAGAAGAAGAGAAAGCGGCCCGAAAAAATATTGAGCTGTTGCCGAAAGGAAGCGTCCACATTTCCGTCTCGACCATCAGTCCGGCGCTGGCGGAACGCATGACGGCCGAGCATGCCAAGCATGGTTCGCACTTCGTTTCTGCTCCAGTTTTTGCCCGCCCGGATGGACTGGCGAAAAAGGAAGCGTTCTTTCCGGTCGCCGGGAAATCCGACATCGTCACGAACCTGGTCAAACCTCTTTTGGAAGCCACAACTGCAAAGAAGGTACTTGAGTATAACTAAAGTAAAGTACTTTTACAGCTTTAGTTGTGGTATTTTGCGCAGTATGTTGATGTATGTTTCCCTAGGGTCGTCAGGGGCGGCTGCGGCGTCATCAAGTAGACCTTCTTGTTGAGGAGCAAAGTTGGAGCGTTTTTTTATGCAAAATTCGCACTCGCCCCCCGTACCTGCATGTTTCTATGATTTAATTAAAGTTTGTTTCATCTTCTCCAGGTTGAGTACTTTGGGCCTCACCCGAAGCAGGCGAACGTCGTGAAACTGTGCGGGAACTTCCTGATTTGTTCCGCGATCGGTGCAATGACGGAGGCCTACAACCTCGGAGAAGCGTACGACTTGAACCGGCAGCAGCTGCACCAGCTGTTACGCATTACAAAAGAATCTTCGTACTAGTTATAAATCGCATAGACAAGAAAAAAATTTCCTCACCATAACAAAGGAAATTTGTCTTGCTGAGTTACCTTGAGAAGGATGCATTTTGTCACTGCTTTTACTACGAGTACGATAGATACTTTTGCAGTGCATAACAGTTCTCGAACACCATCTTTGACTGCTTGATTTACAAGGGCTACGGCCACCGCGTTTCAGCGCACGACCACTATCCCTACGAAGACGCCCACTTTGCCCTGGCTTTGGGCCACAAAGACATGCTGCTGGCAAAGCAGGCCGCCGAGAACATGACCCTGCCAAAGAAGCACTGGGGACTCCAGGAGCAAAGAAAGGACGTCGAAGAAGCTTCAACAAACCCCGAGGACGAGGGTGTAGTGAGAAACCAGGCAGACCGGAAGCCATTGCACATGCCATTTTTGGACGCTCTGGACGCGAAATTTCGGACCGCCAAGGCCGAAATGAACTGCGAAAAGCTGGATTGGAGTGCGATCGCGATGGTGTGATCGCAAGCGAAGGGAGACTGGCAAGTGGCGAAAAGCTGGGCATCAGTTCATGCGAAAAGGACGGACAGTAGATGAAGTTTTGGAAAAATCATGCACATCAAACTGGGGATCTAGATGTGATTCAAACATTTAACGCACAGTAATATTCATACAATGCGCCTGCCGCGTACCGAGGAACGAAGGGTGATATCGAATTTAGTCTGGTGATATTTTTACTGCGCCTTCGCAGCTTCAGCTAGTAGCTCTATCCTCTTCAGACAATCGACAGGTTGCCGGCCCGATGAGATAAACTTTTTTGATTTTCTGAAACGCTACCAAATTTACGAATGGTTACGAGGACGCTGCCATGCGATCTTAGTGGACGGCGCGATAGTCATCCGCTGGGAGCCTATTGTCGGAATGGGCCAGGGGCCCAGACTCCCTCCGGCGTTGTGGGTCGTTTACTTGGCTGACAGCGTGGAGCAGCTAGATCGCACCATCATCAAGTTGCTCCCGGAGATTTTCGCCGACGACGTGCTTCTCCTCTTCGACTTCGATGCCAGGACAGTGGAGGAGGAGAAGGCTGCTGCTGAGTCCCACGCTGCAGACTGGCAGAAGAGGACGGGGCTGACCTTCGGCAAAGTCGAGTGGCTAAAGGCCACACGCGGCAGCGGGGGCGATAGCAGCTTTTTCGAGTACTTGGGCTTCATGTTGCAAAGCTGCGGCAGCACGGAGCGAGAAGTAGACCGGCGGCAGGTGAAAATCCTAGCCAAAGCCAAAACACGCTCCAGCCAGCCCAGGGAGGAGCGTACACCGGCCGAGGACATCAAGTTCTTCAACGAGCAATGTCGTAGTCACCTCAACTACGCAGCGGCGGCCCTTTTCGAAGGCTTGCAGGACGACCAGGCGGCACAGAAGGAGCTGCGAAACACAGTGGCAAAGGCGCTGCGGGCATCCACAGGTTTGTCCTCCCTCTACCCGGTGCAGGCGTCCTTCGACCTCATCGGCATGGGTTGTCCTCTGATGAACTTGCAGGTTGAGCATGAGACGATGGAGTATTTCCTGCAAGGATCGGTGAAGGGGCACGCGGTAGCAGCAGGTGGACTGCATCAGCAGCCGGAATGGTTCGACGAGGCGCGAGTCAAGATCTACACTTCCAAGAAGGTCTACGAGCGTTTCGGGATACCGCACGGCAACGAGCAAGAACTGGCACAGGAGATGGAGCAGCAGCTGTGCGCGATGCCGATCCCCCAGGAGGAGTTCCGCGCTAGCTGTGACGGGGGGAAGCTTGCGGGAGCAGGCTCCGATCAGAAAGCACACCGGGCCAACTGCTACTACGAGACAGCAGAAGATCAGCAAGCAGCAACATACCGGGTGTGGTCGGTTTTCCCGCAGTTTGATGTGGAGACGATAGCGCTGGACCAGTTGGTGAAGATCATCCACGAGGAGCTGCAGGCGGGGCACACGACAGTGAAGATCTTCACCGACGCAAATGGCGTGCTCCAGGCTTTGGAGAACAGCTGCAGCAAGTAGGAGAGCAAGACAAAACTCCGGAAGGGGATCAACAAGATCCTGTCAGACCACACCAGCGCCACGATAGAAATCTTCTGGGTGCCATCGCACAGGGGCTTCAGGCTCAATGTCATGGCGGACGCGCTGGGGCCCATGGACGCCAATCCGGGAGAAGCGGACGAGGAGCCGATAACGAAGCAGCGGGTGAAGCTTCTCGTCCGGGAGGAGCGGAAAAACACACATGAAGCAGTGGAGGCGGAAGCGGATCGGGATGTGACCACACTGCTCAGGGCCACCAGGATTCGGAAGCTTGGCAGGATCGAGCTGGCCGGGCTCACCCCGACACAGCAGCGGGTCGCGATGTCGTTGTGGTCGGGCGAATCGTTCCTGCCTATCACAATGGTTCGGAGGTGTCAGCGCGGGTGGCCGGTCTGCCGGCTCTGTGGGGGTGATGTCAAGGTGAAGCGAGTACAGGGAGGTGCTTGGATCAAGGGCTTCAGGGAGGAGGACGAGGTGCAGGACGTGAGAAAGTTCACAAGAATTGTGGACCACTTGCTGGTGGAGTGCCCCGCAGTTCCAGAGGCGACGAAATACGCAGGGGCAAAGGCGCACACGGCGATTTTGAAGGCGCCAAAAGTCCAGATGAACAGGTTGATGGACGCAATCCAGGAGCCGCAGAGCAAGATCGACCTCGCGCACCCCTGGCCATACAAGGCGAGGAGCGACAAGCCAACACGAGCGGAGGAAATGGCGACGATGCCGCGGGTGTGGCTACAGGAGGGAAAAGAAGCGCTGAAGAAGAGGAGGATCGGTGATGAAGGAGCAGAGCGTGAAGGTGGTTGAAGAGATGTCACTACCCAGCTCCACCATAGGCCCTAGGCAACGAAACAGTAAGAACGCTCCTGCTCATTAGAAGAAGAAGTAGATCCGACAGAAGGAAGACGATCCAGCAAGAAGAAGAAAATGAAAAAGATCACCATGACGTAGCGCAAGCAGCTACTAAGTTTTGCGAAATCTTTTCACGGACAAGAACTCACGTTCTCCTCCTTTCAGATGATGAGAAGGGCAGTGGCGGCAGATAGTAGTGATGTACAAAAAGATCGTTTGTTCCAGTCCAAAGAGAAGATCCGCCTTCTACACTACGGAAGCCTTTTCTAATAGCGGAGAACCACCAGGATCAGAAACTGTTCGCGACCACCAACGCTTTTCTCACAAAACAAACGCGTGCTCTATCTACTAGGCCTTTTGTAGAAGATCCTGCACATACCAGTACTACGGATAGGAAGAAGCGCATCATCTCCAACAGTTTTACCGTGGCGCGCCACCAGACCTGATAGGATCCGATGGAGAATCTTTTGCTTTTTGTTGTTGACACGGAGGAAGAAGCCGTACCTGGCAGCTCAAGCTGCCACAAGAGAGCATCAAAGCGGCGTGTCAGAGATGAACAAGAACAATCCAAACCGCGAAATGAAGAAAACGGAGGATGGGTTTCAGGGTAGGGTAAAGGGTTTTAGGGAGGTAACTGGGAGATGCAGGGCGTAACTCCGTGTTTTCCTGCGTCTCCCGGTGGCGTTTGCGTACCGCTACCAGAGCCTCGGCTCGGGTAGCGCAGGCAGGAAGGGCTAGAAGAGGAGTCTAGCTTAGGACCTGCCATTTCTATGGCGCCTGTTCTGACGCAAGGAAGGGCAAGCAGAGGCGGCTTGTTTTGGACCTTGTGGTTGGGCGGAGGCTGGCGGGAGCATTACGGATGAGGTGGTAGTTTTGCTCCAGTCTGAAACCAGGGCTGAGGAAAGGCTCCGGCAGTTCTTCTCCCAGGTAACTCCCCGAGCTTGGCCGTTCACTACTAAAACGGGCGGTGTTTCGTCAGGCTCCGGTGGCGACTGGTTGAGACACTAGTTGCCAGCTATTTACAAACAGGAACATAGTTAGTATTGCAGACAGTTACTCGCTCGCCTGAAGAAGCGAGCACACAATTGATTTTCTGAAACGCGCAACGCAGCTGTGATTTTTTCCCCTGCTCGGTGATTCCACTCGGGACTACTCACTGGCACTCTCAAAATGGATGGAGTCACCAGACTATATCGCGCTAAACGACGTTTGGTCAAACAAACAGGTAAAGTTCTGACAACGAAAAAGTTCTGCAAAAGAAAAGCGGATTTTGCAGATGCATGACGTAGATGCAGGTGGACTTCCGCTTCTCGCCCCCGGTGCTCGGTCAGCAATCACTCCCTTTCGATGATGTTATTATAAAATATATGCATTTTGCGGGTGGTAGTACAACGAACTGCATGATGCTCCACAAAGAAATTGCGATAATAAAGCAGCAGAAATCCACGACCTCCGTCGAATACATAGCAAAGGATACAGCAGCAGCGTCAGCGTGATGTGGATACTAACAGCTATAGTTTTCTATCATTAATCTTCTCAGACGACCTCTATTATAATGATGAAAAGTGCTGGGAATGGGAAAGAAATGAGCACCAGAAGTCCATAATTATAAATATGCTAGGCCCTTCCATCACCAAAAATTGCTTTTACTATAAACTCAAAAACCCCAGGGATGAACGTGCTTCATTTTTGCATGAGACAGAAGCTGAAAAAAAGATTTTGAGCTTTCCCTCGAATTGATCCCTTTGTAATCGGTGCTGGTTCTACCAGCATCAAGATCAACAAGTTGAATTTATTCCACCAGTTTTCCATTTCCAATTTCCAGCCGCACGAATAAACAACATACATTCACATTGACATTGACGAAATGTTTCGCGCTGGCAGGGCTGGTTTGAGAATGGCAAAGCAACCGCAGGTACTGATCGACGTCCACACGCACATGTACTATCCGGCCTACATGGAGTATGCAACAAAAAAGGTTGTTGTTGTGAACTTTGTGACGCGCAACACGCAAGATAATTGCTGCGTCTGCCATGCTGGTCATGCTCTGTAGGGCCCGTTCACGCGCATTGTCACGCACTGTCTGCGCATGACATGGTTTTGCTGCCATGCCAGGCAGTGGTGATGTTGAAGTGCAGGGGTTCACGAATGTATTTACCATGCATTTTCAGGTCTCACGGTCTCACCACTCAACGCAGTGCACGCACATCCGAGTTATCGGGGGATGGGGGTCGTAAACGAAAAGAAAATAATGATAAACCCTACGGCCGGCGTCGTGGATCCCACGAGCATCCCTCTGTCTGTTACTTATATGCAAGACCGATTTGTGATGCTGTTCGTTTACATTAAAAATAAAAATGAACGACAACTACCATTTTTTCTTGTATAGGAAGGTTCTGCGGCAACGGACCGCGATCCCCAAGGTGGTTCGCAACGCGAAGAACGAGGAGCGACTGGTGATTCTGCCTAACGAAGAGATGAACGCAAGTGACACGACCAACATCGGGCGACCGATCGGGGCGGAGTATTTTGATGTGCGCGAGAAGTTGCAATTCATGGATGCGTATGCCTTGCGAATGTATCGTGTTGATAGTCTTTTAAAACGTGCATTGTTCTCTTCTTTTTCCCAAAGCAAAATGAACTTCTGAGGGACTTTGATGTAGTGGTACGAGAATGAGTATGTGTATGGTGATAAGTGCAAAAATTCCAATTGGTACTACGACCACGTGGTCTACTATGATCCGATACTTTTGCCCCGGATAAAGCGCACGGCATCTCGCACTCCATCGTCTCCCTTGCGAATCCGTGGCTGGACTTTCTGACCTCGGATGCGGAGCGCGCCGCGGCCCCCGAGACGGCCCGCAAGCTGAACGAGGATTTGAACACGATGTGCGCCGGCGCGGCGGCCGACAGCCGTTTGTTCGGGTTCGCGGTTTTGCCGACCACCGCGGGCGGCGCCGCCTGCGCCCGGGAGGTCGAAGCCTGCTTCCGCGCGCCCGAGCCGCACAACAGTCACTTGAAGGGCGTGATTCTGGGGACCAGCGGTGTGCTCGGACAGGGCCTGGACGGGAAAGAAATGGAGCCCGTCTACGCCGCCCTGGAGCAGCAGGACGCCGTGCTCTTCATACACCCCCACTACGGCCTCGCGGGCGAGGATCTCAGCCGCTACGGGCACTCCCTGGAGCTGGCGCTCGGCTTCCCCATGGAAACCTCGATCGCGATCTCCCGTCTGATTTTATCCGGCGTACTGGACCGCTATCAAATGTAAAAATGTCTGGGTGTGGAAACTTGTGATGCAAGAAAGAAAATGTTGATCACACTGTAATGCGCTTTCCAGCATGACAAGTTTTTGCGTGCGTCAGAGTTGCGCACTCCGCATGAGAAACTGCGTTTTTGCAAGACAGACAGGAGGACCTCTTCGCGGGCACGCAATACAGAGTTTAGAGGCATGCCAGACTAGCATTACAAATCTCGCAATCTCCCAGACCCAGACATATTTGCAGTTCATAACCGCTACCCAAACTTGAAAGTCTACGTCGCACACGCGGGCGGTGTACTGCCCTACCTGCAAGGACGCCTTGACTCCTGTGTCGGGTACATTTATTTTTGAGCACTGCATTCAAAGTTGCTTGTTGATCTTATCTTCTATCTTCATCTTGATGCCTCCACGAAATAATTGTTTATATGATCGAGATATAGTTGCATTTACCCTGAAAACATAAAAATCGAGCGGCTTGATGGTTGTTGATGTTGTCCCGGGCTTCGTTCCCAATCCAGCGTATAATTAGCAGTAGGACTCCCCGAAAAACTACTACACAAAGGTACGAAAAGCAGATCGTGCTGCAGAAGAAGCCGTCCGACTATTTACGGGACCTGTATTACGACGCCATCATTTACAATCCTGACTGCCTATTCCAGAGAAAAAAGCCCACGTAATACAAAAAAGATACCCCGCAGGAACAAGTTGGTCTCGGAAGATGTTTTAGACAGCAGTTTTTGCATATTGCACTGGTTCTTCGCATTCGCTCATGACGCATTTTTATAGGCTTGTATGTAGTGAGGTCATAAATTCTAAACAAGTATCACGATGGTGCTTTTCTCTACTCCGGGATACTGCTTGAAGTTACTTGTTGACACGGTCGGCGCGGACCGTATCATGTATGGTACCGACCACCCCTTCTTTCCGCCTACCGAAGGTGAGCAAAAATGGAAGTCGGCCTTGAAAATCCAGGAGATTGTCCCGGAAGAGCACCGCGAAACCATCTTCGGCAACACAGCGACGCGGCTGTTCGGCCTCGAAAGCGAGGTGGCAAAAGCACTGTCACATGGCATCACAAGCGCGAGCGGCAAAAACGGGAACAGCGCATCAGAAAAAACGCGGGGCACTTTTGAACAAGGTCAATCCGCAGGAGAAAGCGGCTTTGCACAAATGAAGATGTAGTTGGTGTCTGAGGAACGCAAAAGATAGTGGCTCTGCTTCGCAGACGAAACCAGCGCTTACTTACTCCTACCGCAATGTCAGCTTCATATTTATACATTAGTACTTTTCTAATTCTTCGGTCGCAAAGAACAAGTACTCCAGTACTCACAAGCAATCCGCTTTTTGATGTTTTGCCGGATAATATGCAACTGTACCTCTTACCTGCTCGCTTACAAAACCGGGTCCATAAGATCATACGCAGATACATGTCTCCCTTACGCAAAAAACACACCAGAATGTGAACTTGCAACATGATTCGAATCGCACTGCAGCTTTTCATCTACTTAAATCAATCTCGCTGATATTACCATGCAACTGCGAGCAGACTCCTTGCTTCGATGCGGACATTTAAGGACCCTGTAGGTGAACGAGAACGCAGCTCGTCGTCCTCATACAGCACGCAAGAGCACGCCACCTCAAGGATAACGCTTCTGCATTTATAGAAGGATGGCGCGCTATTTCGACAAGCAAAAAGGATCGCGTGCGCTAACGGCGATCGCAGCGTTGCAGCGTGCAGAAAAAAGAAACGGAGTCGGCAAAGTAGCGCGACATAACTCTATCTCCATGTAGATGTACTTATGAAAAGTATTGCCTGGATGAAAGTTTCGCCTTCTTGCATGTGCAGCCCGCGATGAGTCAAGTCTTTTTGCCACTTCTTTGAGTAGATAAAGCGGGCCCTCTCTTCACATTACTACATGACATTTGACCTCTTGTATCCCATGCAGCTGCTGCGCATACAGTTTTGAATCCAGTGTCATCAAGTACATCTGGGTGAGGTACTAGATAATTTTATCGTTCCTCCCGAAGCTAGCATAGCGCTATTGTTGCTTTGTTATCGCTTGATTTTTCTTTTGATTTGTAATTCTAATTGTATTTGTATTTTTTTTCACTTTCTCTCTCTCACTTTGACTTTACATTTCATCAATCGCTACTATCCCTAGAACTAGAAGAACCCCGATGTTAGCGCTATCCCATAGTTTGCGAGGATCTTCGGGAGGTCACCAGAGCAAGGTTTGTGGTTTGACGCGGCGGCATATCAAATGTAAAAATGTCTGGGTCTGAAAGAATGCGCGATTTGTCATGGAGCTTTTCCATGACCCATGAAGCCTGGAATGCAGGACCTAGCATGACAGATTCTGTGCGATCTCTCTCATGCCTATCCTGCATGAGAAACTCCCTTCCGACATGGTCAAAGCTGGACGATTGTTGGTAATCACGCAACACAGATTTTCGCATGCTTCAGATTTAGCATGACAAGCTTCAATGTTCCAGACCCAGACATTTTTACATTTGAGACGGCATTTCGGAGCTAGCGCAGGAGCTGCGGCGGTCCGGCACATGGGAGCGACTTCGAAGATGGGAGAAACATGCATGGGCCAGCGGCACAATGACGCGACCACAGGTGCTGCGCACCGGGCACCTTTGTCCGTCTCGTCCTCCTGCAACACCCAGCAGCGGGCACTGCCGTTTGTGAATCACTTCGTGAATGGCCGACTGTACGACGGTCGTGCCGGATCTGCTGCTGGAAAAGACACTGCTGCTAAAAATCCAGGGAGCAGGGAAGATGAAGTAGACTGTGAGGAACCGGAGCAGGAGATGACCACATCTAACAATAACTACAGTAAGGACGTTACCACGATGAAGACGTCGATGCAGGTGGTGTCTCCGGTGTGGGGCACCCCGGTGTCTGAGTTTCCGGTTGCGAGCGAACAGGTTGTGCGGGACACGGTGAGCGTCGCGCAGGCCGCGTTCGATCAGAAGCACCGCTGGGCGGGGGATCGCGGTCGCCGCGTGCGCGCGCTGCAAAAGATGGCGGAGAAGCTGCGCGACCCCGCCGTCTTGCAGCGACTCGCGGAGTCGGAAACGGAACAAATTGGCCGGCCGCTGCGCGAGATGCGGTTCCAGCTCGGCCGCCTGCACGAGTGGTTTGATTACTACGCCGCCGTGCTGCGTGTGCACGAAGACAGCGTGCTGCCGACCACGGGAAACTTGAACTACACGAAGCGCGTCCCGCTCGGGGTCGTGGCCCAGATTACCCCGTGGAACCACCCCTTGCTGATCACGGTGAAGAAGTTGGCGCCGGCCCTGGCCGCGGGAAACGCCGTGGTCGTCAAGCCGTCGGAGCTTGCTCCGAATTCCATCATCCTGCTCGCGCAGCTCTTGCACGACGCGTGCAACGGTAGCACCAAGAACACCAGCAATGTGGAAAACACACCGGACGATATCACTTGTAAAAACGTCGTCCTCACCCCAGAGTTGTCATGCAAAAATCTGCATGCTGAGAAGAAAATATTTCTCATGCGGATCCCCATGAGAGGCATTTTCTAGGGTGTTTCGGAATTGGTCAGGCTCCAAGCAGCATGATGGATAAGCTAGATCTGTGATACTGCTGCACGAGCTAAACAGGATTACACTTCTACGAGGCCACACCTGTCATAAAGCTTGGAGTGGAGATTTGTGTTGCAAATTTACCAACTTTGCTATGGATAGGACGTTTTTCCACAGGATAGACGATGGGGAAAACCTACTGCCCGACGGCATTTTGAACATTCTTCTCGGGGATGGGAAGACCGGCGCCGCCTTGGTTCAAGACCCCCGGATCAGCAAGGTGGACTTCACCGGTGGACCCGGCACGGGCAAGGTGATTGGCGCCGCTGCGGTATCCTGTGTTAAACTTTTGCCACCCCCGCATAAGTACCTACGCGTACGCACCTTGCATAGAAGAAGTTCTCGGATTCGCACTTGCAGGAAGGTGTGCGATGCGCCTCCGCATTTTGAGAGGCATAAGCTTGAGTCTAGGACGAGCTAATGCGTCACGAAAAGCAAGTTAAGTTGCTCTGTGTAGTTGCTCTGTGTAGTATGGTGGAAGTTCTTGCTCTGTGTAGTTGCAGTTCATCTTGTGCCCATGCTGATAGTACTCTCCGTGCTCCTCCGGCATGCGCATGAACTTGCCATGCGCAAACCGCGTTATAAAAGATTGTTGATTTGTGTGAAGAACAAACGGAAAGAGTTAGAACAATTTGCATCCTGCCGATGGACATTATCATGGGGGGCTCCGAAGTTTTCACACAGGATACGCGGGGGCAAACCTCGCCGGCTACATCGCGGAGTTGGGCGGCAAATCACCCATGCTTGTGTTCGAACCGGGTGTATGCATTGCAAATATGTCTGGGTCTTGAAGTTTGCAACTTGTTGTGCTAAATCTGAATCATGCAAAAAATCTGTGTTGCATGATTACCAAAAGCAGTAGTTTTTTACCAAGTTGAGATGGAAGTTCTCATGCAGGACAGGCATTATAGACTAGATCTCACAGAATTTGTCATGCTAGGTGCTGTATTCCAGACCTCAAGGATCATGGAAGACCTGCCTGACAAATCTTGCATCCTTCCAGACCCAGACATATTTGTTCTGGATAGGGTGCCGGGTTGGTCGGCGCCGACCGCGAAGCCTACCTGGACCAGATGGTCAATGGCGTTGTGTTCGGGTGCTTCATCGCCAGCGGGCAGACCTGCATTGCCGGCACGCGGTTGCTGCTGCAAGAAAGTCTCCGGGAAGAATTTCTGGAGAAATTGGTAAAGAAGGTTGCCGCGCTCCGCGTCGGCGATCCCGTGAAGCCGGAAACTGGGCTGGGTCCGGTCATCACGGGGAAGCAACTCGATTTCATCCAAGACACGGTTAACAAGGCTGTCGCCGCCGGGGCGAAGGTTCTGTGCGGGGGAAAGCGAAAGCAAGGTAGAGCGAAAATAATTCAAAAGAAAAGCACAAGACAAGTATGTGTGCCATCGTTCCATTGATTCATAAAACTAAAAGATTTTCCTGGTGCTCTGTCTTGTTTCGCACGTACTAGTAGTTTACCATCATGAAGAGCAAGTACTTATCACGGCCAAGCAAAAAAACGTCGAGAGAGTTTCTTTTCTGGAAATTGGAAACTTTAACTTTATGACATATACAGACTTCACTGCTCCGGATGCGGCTTTGAATGCCGGGAACTTTTTTGAAGCCACCGTTCTTCTCTCGGACACCCACGAGAACCCGGCGTTTCACACCGAAATGTTTGGGCCGGTTTTATCTGTTACTTGCTTCCGGGAGGAAGCGGACGCGGTGCGGCTTGCGAACGCCACTGAATTTGGACTTGGCTGCAGCATTTGGACGCCCGAACTGGCTAAGGCTCACCGCATCGCTATCTTGAGCAAAAACGTCCCCACCCCAGAGTCAAGTTGCTAAATCTGCAACAGAAATCTCCAGGCTTCAGGAATTGCGCATGACAAATTTGGGCTCGGCGTGTAGCCGCGTTCAGCTAGAGCAGCAGCATTGCAGATCCATTTTGTCATGCTGATTTCAGCATCAAAAATCTCAAAACACCACTCCAAAAAGCTTCTCATGGGTCTCCGCATGAGAAACATTTCATGCATGCAGATTTGCGTCAGGGGCGTTTTTGCGCAGGATAATCGCAGACCAGATTCAGTCGGGTATCATCTGGATCAACGACCTATCCAATGCAATTATGTCTGAGTCCTCTGGCAACTTGTGAGGCTGAACTATGCATGACTGAAATAAGTAGCCCAATGCAACCAAGCATGACATCCTGTTTTCAGAACACTTGACTTTCACTGCGCTTTATTTGTACGACGAAGGAGGGCGTCTTTAATTTTGTCAGTCATGCACGAGTACCGTACAGCTACAGATTTATTTACAGGAATGTCGGACTAGCATTACGTGTTCCATCTTTCCAGACCCAGACATGTTTGCAAGGCACACGAGCACCACAAAAACGACCCGAGCTCACCGTGGGGAGGGTTGACGAAGATGAGCGGCATTGGACGCGAGAATGGAATCGACGCCTTTCACGAATACACATATGCAAGAAAAAAACGCTGTTGGTGTAAATTTGTGATGCGCAACATGCAAGACGATTGCGTCTGTCATGCTTGGCATGCATCGTAGGGTCCATTAAAGGGCGTTTTCGCGTACTATCTGCGCATGACAGGTTTTTGCTGTCATGCCTGACAAATTTGTAATGCTGTTCCTCCAAAAAAGTTACACCTACAATGTTTTTTTCTTGGATAACACACAATCGAAATCGATCGTCGTCAACCCCGCCCCATACACGGGCGACTGGTTTGGAAACTTGCAAACGAAATACAACTGAGGCGCGGGGAAGAGATGAGTTTTTTTTTTTTGTTAGCGTGGAAGAATAACTACAGAAAAAGAGAGCCATGTCACGATAGAATGTTGCATCAGACAACGTTCCCAATGTTCCCAATGTTGAGAAAAAAGGCGAATGCGGATACACGAAATGCATGATATCGACGAAAATAATGAACGACTAGCACCCGTGAAATTCGCACGAAAAAGGTACACAAATGATCGAATATAATCGGGAGCGGAATTATTGCACGCTCCTACCACCTCTCATGGCACGCGATTATGGGGGCTCACGCACCATATCTGAAACATGAACAACTACTGTATTTAGCGCGCAAAATAAACGATGGAATCCATCGGGAACTCATCAACATTCATACGACAAATTGAACACGGCATGTTGATGAACAACATACGAAAGAGATCCGAAATTAATTCGGACACTAGGATCATATCATATGGAACTTCCAACTAGAATTTGACGAACATCATAATAATCATCAATCACAATCACTTTTGTTCCATCGAAAAGCTTTTTTATCTTTATCGCAGAATGAATATCAGAAATCTTCGTAGAAATCTTCGTTGTTTGGACATTTGAATCAATGTGTCCATCGATCGATCTTTTATAATCTCTTAAGATAGAATTTGAATTCATTTTTTCGATAATCCTCTGTGGGTATCACATAATGAATCATATGTCTGAAATCTCGTCAAATATCAAAATGAAATAAAAAAAATCAATATCGAAATGCAAATGGATCGGGATCATTTTCTGAATCGAAATGAAATGTAAAAGAAGACGAAAATGGTTTGGATTTCTTGTGTAAAATTCTGTGTTGATCATTAAGTTCGGTGGTGTTCTCGTTCTGGTTAGTTTTGTTGTTTCTGTAAAGTAGAAGGTAGTTAATCTTAATCGGTATAGGTTGTGATTTAATGGGCATAGGTAGTTAATCTTAATGGGTATCGCGCAGGGTATTCCCTCCGCAATCATGATCGTCCAATATGTCTTTCTGGTGCCCTCAGAGTCCTGCAGGGTTGGGCGCGCCCTAGCATGTTCCTCTCACTCGCGGCACAAGTCAGTGTCGGTGCCACCATGCATGTCAGTCAGGCCGCGCGTCGTAGCCACAGAGGACCGTGGGTTTTATGTCTGGTGGGTCTGCCGGGTGTTTGGGGATGTTTCTCAATTCTTATGTGAATATCTTCTGAATATTATGTGAGGATGATAAATAAATAAAGAATAATGGATCCTCAATTGGATCTTCAATCATTATTAAAATGAATGGTGTTATATGATCGATCTGAGATACAGATATATATCCGATTCTCAATACATAGATAATTTAGATTTCATTCGAATCTCATGTGGAAATCTGATGGACCCATAAGATCCAGAATCTTCATCCGGAGCCGCGCCCGGCGGAGGCGCCCCTATTCAAAGCCTAAAAAATTTGTGGTCTCGGGCATTTTCGGCGCAGGCTTTTGCTTTTGGTTGCGCCCCCCTCTTCCTCTTCGTTGTTCTCTGTTGTGTTGTGGTCGGCCACCCATGGCGCTTCGTGAATTGGAGGAAGGCTTGTCGGGTGTCATCTTTGGTTTTGGCCGCGCGCTCTCGTGGTTTTTGGTTCTTGTGTGTGAGACCTGTGCTACGCTCTAATTATGGAGCGTGCCCACGCTCTTATTTTTTGGGCCTATTTTTTGGTCTTACTTTTTGGTTTTATTTTTGTCTCTTATTTTTCACTTTTATTTTTTGGTCCTATTTTTAAGTCTTATTTTTTGTTCTTATTTTTCTTTTTTATTTTTACTCTTACTTTTTCTTTTATTTTGACACTTCAACCAGAATAAAAATCGAATCGATCTATTCCGGAAGTGCAAAAAACTATTCGAAAACTGTGAAAATTCTTTATCGATTTCGACGCCGGATTTGCAATCTAATCGACTATTTCTTGCATCACAAATCAACTATAAATCAGAAAAATCAAAACCAAAAACAGAAA
>CAJINV010000003.1:5366358-5476647 GCA_905178155.1 Amoebophrya sp. A120
TGAGAAAGTCAGTGTCCATCTTCATCGAGATTGATCCATGGATTTCGCATGAGAAATTTGTTTCTCATCATCATTTTTGCATGAGAAATCAAATCCGATTCCCGTCGTCTTTCCATCGTTCATTCTCATTCTCATTCTCATCGTGATTTGAAAGTGTGTCATTTTTTATTTGTTAGATTCTTGTGGTGTTTTGATCGAATTCTGGTTGTTAGATTTCATCTAGAAAGGAGTGAAAATTTGTCATCTCCAAGGTCGATTTCTTGATCGATTCTTCAGCAGAAATTTCCGATCCTTGATGGGATCGGCTTTTGGTGTATCAATTTCCCCGCCTACTTAGTGTCCATCCGTTGGCCGGGGAATTCTTATTTTTTTCCTATTTTTTTGCACAGTGAAATCGCACACGAAATCACAAAAAAGGGCCCCGCCATTTTTGAGGCCGCGAAAGTAAGAAAATCCCGGCCCTTGATAGTGGGCGAAATGGGCGGCCTCAGGGACCCGTGGCCCGGCTCTTTGGCGTCGTCTTATTTTCCCCCGACTCTTAATTTCGTGAAGCCCGGGCAAAGGATGGCGCTTTCGCGAGGTCAGGCTCGCCGACCTGAGCCCGGGCTCACTGGGTGTGTTGCTTTTTTCGCCTCCGAAGCGGCCGCGGGTTTTGCTAATTTTCTACGGCGCCGCGCCGGTCTCTGCGTCCGGGCCGGGCGTGTCTGCCCGTTTGGCCCTTGCCGGATAGCGGCTGCCGTTCTGGTTCGATGCCGACTGCCGCGCGGGTAGACGCGTCACACGGCCAACTTTGTGGGCGCCCTCGCCATGTGATGGCCCATTTTCTTGGGTCCCGGCTTTTGGCGCGATTCGTAAAATTTTTAGGCGTTTTTTAGCAAAAGCCCCGCCGGGCGCGGCTCCGGATGAGAGTCTTCATTTCTTTGAAGAAAGAATCTCGGATGAATCGATTGATAGATAATCCTTGAGATAAATTTAATATTTTTTTGCAAAAAAAATCTTTCCGATTGAACATGAAAATTTCGAAATCAATGACTCAAATTTACAAAAATATTAGAAAAATTTTCATTTCGATTATCATCCAGAATCATACTATGCAAAAACTTTAAAAAATATTCAATCTAAATCTTCATCGAAAATCAATCCGATCTCGATCTTCCTGAATTAGAATTCCATCTTTGCAATTATTGAATTCGATTACAGATGGATTCATAAGAGATGAAACCTGAAACAAGAACCACCCGAGATAACACGAAAGAACTATGAATTTTATCAACAAATTAAATTCGGACATGAAATCTCTCATGGACACCAGACTTATACTTTTTATGATTGAAACATAATCATCATAATTATACCATACTGATCGGGATAGATTATTTCTATTTCTTTTGAATCGAATCCCATCGGGAGCTCGAATCGAAATCAGAATCGGGTTTGTTTATTTTTTATCGAATCCGATTGGGAATCGGGGCCAGAATAGATTTATCTCTTGATTGAATCCCATTGGGAAAATCTAAATTGGAATCCGAATCAGGAGAGTAGATCTTCTATTTTTATCAAAGAAGTTTCGTTCCTCACAAAGATTGCGTCGTCTGAGTTCTTTTTTGTCTATTAGTTTTAAGTTGCTGCAATAGTCCATGATGGCCCCTATGCAGTTTTGATTTTCATAGAAGAAGTAGAAGTTGTAGTTGATGCACAACTTGTAGCTCCTGAGAAACAAAAAGTCAAACTTCAAACTCCAACTTATCATGGCATTTCGCAGAATAAAGTTGCGATCCACATCATGTCACATCATGTATGTATAGCAAACCACTGCAGACGATGAATTTATACAAAGACCATAATATGATCTTCACAAAAACGTTAAGTGAGCAATGACATTCATTGATACAACTACCAGAGCCGTTTTTAATCGTTTACTTACATTCTTGACATTTTGATTTTTGACATTTTCGATTTTGATTTTTTACACATCATGATCATTCACGTTGTCGTCCCCGGCCCCCCGCCTTGCTAGTAGTGATGTGTCTGCTTGTTGTTCGTCATCTGGAGTTATGATCCCAGCACGGTGAATCACGGCGGAGCCTTGATTCGAGGAGCCGACGTTGCTGCTGCCCACGTCGCTGCCGGATCCTCTTTCGGTACTACGCTGCTCCATCACAGTGTCCATATGCTGTGTGAACAACGTAGGATGATGCGGATGGTCCTGCGAAAATTGACCACCGCCGCCCCGCCTGCCGTGGTGAAAAGAACGGTGGTGGTTCATCTGCTGTGGCTGTGGTCGTGCACCAGGAGATGTTGGAACTAAATTGAAAGAACCAGGGTCCTCGTGGTGCACGCGCTGCAGGTCCACCTGGAAGTTCATCTGGCCGTCACGGGCCGCGCCAGTTCGGCCATGCTGGTCGAAGATCATGTGGTCTCCATGAAGACCTCCTGGCCCTGCCGGTGTAAAATCTTTCATCGTGTTGAACAAGCTAGTACTACTAGACCCGACCTGGTGCTGTGCGCTATTAGTTGCAGCGTCTGTATCAAGAACATATCCGCTAGGAAGAGTGTCGCGTGGACCACCTCCTGCACCCACAAAATGGGGAAACTGTGCCCGCAGCGCATTTGTGTCGACTCCAACAACTGCACGGGTGGAGGACATGCTGTCGGTGGAGAGCGGGGGCCTCCTATCGCAAAAAAAAAACTGTTTCACTGTAAAATTGTGATGATGCAGAGGACACCATCAAGTCAATACTATTGACAACTTTGTGTTATCACTCTTCATCTACTAGACTGAAGAGTCTGTCTTGCTACACATGCAAGATAGTGCACCTTTAGATGCGTTTTCGCTTGGAGAGCACGCATGAAAAGCATTCTTTATTGTCATGTAGAACAAATGTGATGTTTTATTTGGAAATATTTCTATAATCGTTTCAGTGAAGCTACATTTTTTTTGTCCGATATCTCCGGATGTTGAAGCCGTCGCTTGATCCACAGGGGGTTCGGAGTTGTCCTCCTCCACCTGGACGGTCGGACATGCACGAAGAGACCGCCTCGCTGAATGGGGTCATGAAGCGAGCCATGTCGGATTCCGTACTCGGGGGTGCACGAAACTTCACCATATCGGAGCCGAAGCCGCCATGATAGAGAGCGGACGTGGACGAGCCGTGATGTGCAACAAGGTCCTCCGCATCATCATCATCATCGTCCTCCCAAAGGCTCCTGGTCGGCGGAATTACAGCCAGATGCTGCCCGGAACTACCGGATCCTCGTGTACCTGAGGGGCAAGAATCTATCCAAGGGGCCTTCCCTGGGGGCGCGGATCCTGCTGGATAGTTGTTCCTCTAGAAGCACTACTTCTTCATAAAAATGATGAGTCGAGATCGAGACCAAGGGGAAATCGAAACGCTACTCGATGTGTTTTCTTGTTGACCCTACAAGAAGATGGCTATTAACGCTAACACGCGCAGCCAGTGTAATAATGAGACAGAAACTACTTGTACGTAAAAGTAAAAGTTCTCGGCAAGATGAAACGCAAAGCCGATGCCTTTCATCTGTAGTCAGGCTCGTGTTGCCGATTGAACTTGAAGCAAAAAAAAAAGAAAAGTTGTGTACCTGTACTAGAAGTACGAAGACGAGGCTGCTGGTGCTGACACGGCAGGAAGCAGGACTGCGTCGTCGGGGTATCATACCCGCCGTTGTTCACGTCGAAGGCAGGCGGTCCTGCAGGACGGCTGCACACTACATTTTTGCCGTTGTCATGTTGTGTCGTGTGTATCCCTCCACCGGGCGCAGCAGCCCAAGCTGCCTCGTTGGCGTGCGGTCGAGGTTGCTGCGTTCGTTGGATAAGCTGGTGCAGAAGATTCTCCGAATGAGGATCGAGACCAAGAGATACACGACCATGAGGTGGGGGCCCAACATGTTGATGCCGGTCCTCCCCGCCCACACCGAGTGCCCCAGTGGCGCAGTGTCGTGCTGTTGAACAAGCTGTCGACAGGCTACCTCCAAGGTCGGGCAGCAGCTGATCATTGGTCCTGTCTTCTCCCTGGTGTAGGCGTGGACGACTAGGCGCCGAGGACCCAAGCAGAATTTTCGCTGCCACGAATGAGACATCTCCGCAGCTCAGATTCACGCTTGTCGCTACGGCTGCACACAGCACCAGTAGATGCGCGGGTACGTTCTTGCGTACATGAGGAGGCCTTTCTGGTGGTGGAAGAAACGAGCAGGACACGCGACAACAGGATGAGTCACTGCAGTTCCGTTCTTGCAGATTATTCTTGAACCATTTGACTTCTGCACAACGAGACTTGCCTCGGCGCATTTTCATGTTCCGAGCACCTGCCCTTGCTGGGGGCTAGCTTTCGTCGGCTTTGCCGCAAAAATAAAAAAGAAAATCAAAATGGATGGAGCAATATTGCTCGGCGTTAGCGCAACACGCGCAAGGGCTCCGCTAGCACATACGTACCTGCTATGTTTCTGCTAAGTCGTGCTGCGGCAAGGCAGATGAATAGATACAGATAATTTGATGAAGTCATCGCTTCTTCAGCTACAGCGTCTGCGCGCTCATGGAAAAAAAATACCAAAACTGTCGTCCACGACAAAAATAGCGCATCAAAAGGACGAGACGAAGGATGTGTCAATTATTGAAGGAACACTTCTCTCAACTGCCTCTGGCTCCTCTGCCGCATCGGTTCGAAAAATCCTTAAAACTGCAGGAGCTGCAACATTGATTCTTGTTTCTGCTATTGAGAAACGAAAGTCTACTTTCGGACAGACACAAAATGTAGTCCTTCTACAGAACCTGAACAACCAAGTCACATATCATCTCCTTCATCCTTGTCGTTTTCGTCAAACAATCGTCGCTTCCTCGGCACGTAGCGTTGATAGTGCTCAACCTCCGGCGCATATGAGAGCGCACAACTCGCCCTCGTCTTCATTTGTATAGCATGCGCAACGAACAATACAAAGACCAGGCAGCGACCCTGGAACTTGTGCATGACAAATTCATGCGCCGAGTGTAGGGCAGTTTGGGCGTGTGAAATTTCAATTCTAAGTGCCTCAAGCACAAGCTCAAGGCAGCAGCAGCAGCAGCTGCGTTTGGGAATTTTTTGCATCACAAATGAGGGGGAGGGGAGTTTTGCACCACTTTCATAGCGCAGTACTCCGAGCCGCAAGAATGGCCTGGATCTGCGTTATGTCCAGCGTCTGTAGGCCCACGGCTTCCAACTCCAGGTCCCCGCCTTGCAGCCACTGCTCGAGTCGAAGCTCAGCGTCCTGCGCTTGCACCTCGTCTTCTCCGTTGCCGTCACTGTCTTCTTCTTTTTCTTTGTTTCTTTCGTCTTCTTGGGTACCACTACGCGATTGTCCTGGACGAGTTGTACACGACACTGAAGCGGCAGAAGTTTTCGTGCCTCCGCGCGCGCCTGACGCCCCGCGCGCATCAACGGGGTTCTTTCGGTCGTCAGAAGTGATTCGGTCGAGTTCGGCGAGGAGGCTCTCGATGCACCTCGCGACTAGATGTGCGTTTACACCCCCGTGGTGGCGCATGACGCGATCTTGCAGCACGTTGGGATTCAGTCGCGACGAGGCCATTTTCGATTGTGCAGAATAGGAGAACTCGGCGCCGTCCTCGATGCACCGTAGAGCGAAGCAGTCCCGCGTGCGCGGATACTTTTCAGGATACACTTTTAGCATGATGCTGGTTGCAGCAGTCGTGGTGCCAGTTACAGCAGGAGGAGATGCGGCGACGTCTTGGGCGGCAGGAGCTCCTTTCACCACTACAGCGTCGCCGGGTGCTGCAGGGGGGTTGTTCTTTATTGCAGGTTGCTCGATGGTGCGACGAGAACCGGGCGACTTTGTAATGAGATCAAAGCTGACCAGAAACTCACTTCCCCCGAGAAACTGGACATTTGCGACGCGGGCACGGTCCGCTTCTGCAAGGCTTTCCAATTCGCTAGCAAAGGAAAATATGAGAAGGATTCAGCGATTCAAAAGTAGCGGACTCAAAAATTTCTTTTCCTTGAAGATGCATGTCATTTCTTTTTCCAAAAACGGTTTCCATTTCGGCAGCAACGACGCGGATTCAGGTCGCGGCGAAACCGAGATCGGCGATTTATGCAATTGAAATATGTAGGCCAGTCTCAACTTGAACTAGCTAAATTGGTGTCATTCTTATTTCATTTTTTGGTAGCAAAAAATAAGGATTGCGCAGCTGCTCCGCCACAGATTGTGCTGCTCCGCTCGCAAAGTGCGTCGCCTTTTCAACTAAAATGCATTTTGTTTTTCACTCCAAAAACGGTTCCGGATTCGGCAGCAAACGGCGCGAAGTCAGGTAGCGGCAGTAATGATAGCGGCGAGCTATGCAATTGAAGCATTTAGGTCAGTCCCAACTTGAACTAGCTACGTGGATGCTCTTGAGCTGGTTGCCTTCTTGCCACAGAACAAAGAGGCGCAGCTGCCTTCCGCGCAGTGTTCGTCGTGTGGTGGCAAATATTATAAAAGGGGCCACGAGCCTACCGGCGAAGAAAATGCGGCTACTTTCGCTCCCAGTCCCGCAATATTTCAGCACTACCTTAGACCCCTGCTCTGTCTCTTCTCTTTGTTGCGGTCCGCGAAATGGCGCCCAAAATGCCTCTGGGAGGGGGGCGGCAGGATGGTCGCAGCCTGAGCTAAGAGCCCTGTGGCCTGCGAAGGCTATAGCCTTAAGCACAGCAGCAACGCTTGAATGCGTGGCGCCACAAGATTGAAAACAAAACCGAAGAGCACCGGGGCCCCGAGCTATCCAGGCGCCCGGCGTTGTCAGTGCAGAGCCTTGGCATTTTTCAAATACGCCAATGAACACGCGGCAAGAGCCCGGGCTGTCGTGGGCAGCTGCTTTAGCGCAACCCCCGGCGCCCTTCGGTACCTTTTCCGAAGGTATCTGCGAGAGGCCGGGAGGTGTATTCCAACCTCGCCATCAATGAAAAAGCTCCGCTAGCTTTCGCGATGGTGGCCTGTGGTTCTTGTTATTTCTCTTCGGCAGGACGTTCGGCTTTATTTGGCAGCAAAATGGGGCGCCGCCTTTAAGCATTGCAGCTGCCCATCAGGCGCTGCGCCATTGCAAAAGCGCCAAAAAGTGCAGCGCAATTGCTGGAAAGATGCTTTTTTGGAGCAACTATCAAGCGGGCAGTACTCAAAAGCTGGATTTTTGCAGGGAGCGATTCAAATGAGGTCTTTTTTGGGGAAAAAAGCGGCCCAAGATGACCTCTATCTGGATCGAGCGTCAGGTCGTGATACCGGCTCTCGATGGTTCCCAAGATAGAGGTCCGGATGGAGGCCCTCCGTGAACGAAAACCACCGATACAGGTCGGGGAACCGAAAACGAATCCATTTTCACCGAATCGCGGCGCTGTGGCGCCTTTTTTCAACATTTCTGCGCCCCCACCTTCACCACCATGCCCTTCGCGCCCCTGTGGAGCGGCGCTCTACAACCCGAACTGCTCGACCGTTAGCTCCGGGGCCGCCACGATCCCTCGCGACCCTTTGCGCGCCTAGCTTGCCTCGCACATGCACCTTCTCGAGCCACATGGGGCACACAGAAACGCCCAAACCATACTCGTGATTTACCTTCAAGCGGCCCCCCTTCGCGTGGTTGGCGCTCGAGCCCCGACGGCGTCGGCCGGTGCAATGGCGCACGAGATTGCCCCTCTTTGGAAGCTTTCCATGGGCACATACCCTCCGACGCCGTAGCGGCCGTGGGGTTTAGAGCTTGCGCTCCTATCCCAAGGCATTTCGGCCCGGGGTTTGCGGCTTCGTGGAGACAACAAAGCAAGCGCAGGCTGCGCTTGTTGTTTTGTTTGCTGTCAAAGCGGCCTTTTTTTTTTTATTTTTTTTTGTCTTTTTTGGGTTGGTCCTTGTCTTTCATGAGCGCAGGCCCAAAACCCTGCCCGCCGCCACCTAGCAGAAGCAACTACGTCCGGCGGTGTAGCCGCTTCGGTTTGAAGATAGGCCGCAGGGCCCCTTTCAAACAGGTGGCGCGCATGTCTTCCCCAGGACAACCTAGCAGCGCTGCTGCCACTTATATTTTTGACTGCTTTCGTTTTCGACTATGTGGGGCTGCTTAATTCCACTCGTTTCTTCTGCGTGACAGATGTCGCCCATCTATCTAATTCAAGTTGAGAGCGAGCTAGATGTTTGGCTTCGTACTCTTTTCGGCGACGTCTCGGAACCGGGAACAAAACATCAAAAACGCATGACAACAATAAGTCTCGATTTGTTTTACAGCTTTAAGATGTCAAATGGTTGAAGAAAAATTTTTGAGTCGCCTATACTTTTTATAGTTTGATTTTTGATGATCATGTGCAAACTCCAATTATCTTTTCACTTTTGGCATGACAAATGCAAATGATAATCTAGTTCAAGTTGAGACTGACCTAGCTATTTAATTTCATACCTTTTCTGGCGACGATTCGGAAAGACAAAGAAACCAGCGAAAATTCATGACAAAAGTGATCATATTTTGTTTCAGGTTTTGAAAATGCAAGATGAAGGATAAGAAATTTTTGAATCCGCTACTTTTGAATCGCTGAATCCATCCCATAGAAAACCTTTGATGTTCTAGTAGTTGCCGCGAGGGTGGTGTCGACGAGACTTCTGTAGTTGGTGTTGCAGCAGCGGCTCCACCTCCGGATGATGCTCTATTCTTCGCTTCGCGGCCCGCTAGCGGATGCTTAGAGACTGGCTGCGGTCTCGACGTTTCATCCGATGACATCGCAGACGCATCTTTGGTGCGTGCGACCTTACCGATTCTTACCTGCCGGTCCATCTTATTTTCTAGTACACCAGACGTAGCGCCGCTGTTTTTTCCGGACTTATTTTCTGCCACAGCCACTCGTAGATCTTTATCTCCGTCATGGTCTTCCGTGGCAGAGGACGGCCGCTCATTTTGAATGAGTTCTGCTTGTAGTTCGTCTCGACCATCGGCCTCTAAAGGCGCCTTGGTCTCCAAAGACGTCTCGGTGTGTTCCTCTTTGGCAGAAGTGTCGACCGCAGCGGTGAGGGCCGCAGACGACAACGACCCTGCTGTAGAGGACGTGGGTTCTTTTTCTACACTCTGTGTTTTTATCTCGTCCGCCTCTCGGTGCCTCTTTTTCTTGTCGACCACAGTTGCGGAAGGGGACGTCTGTAGTTTATCCATTGCAAATACGTCTTGGTCTCATGGTGCATGTTTTGCATGGTATGGCATGAGGCTTGCGCCCTCCATGTGCATGGAATGCAAAATGTACCCGGGACGCGTTTTCTGCGGATTCTATGTTTGTATAGGGGACACCCGCGACGCCGCCCTGAGACCACAGCGAACCCCGATAATTGCATGACCCATGCTGCCTGTAATGCATGGCCTAGCATCGCAGATTTTTAGAGTGCTTCGTGACCCCTACTCCGCACGAGAAATGGAGTGCCCTCTCCGCCGCGGAGCGCAAACTGGGCTGCTCTTGCTGGTCATGCAATACAGATCTCTTTGGAATCCACGGACAGCGTCACAAGTTGCAGAACCTTCCAGACCCAGACATCTTTGCATTTGATAGTGTTCCTCGCAGGACGCGATCCACCGCAGCAACTCCGACTCGATGGCCATCGCTGGGTCAAGAACATCATCTTCGCTTTTCTTCTCGTTCATCTGCTCGGAGGTGGACACAACCACACGATTCATGCCTTTATCTTCTAGTTCGCTCGCTTCTTGTCTCGTTGGAATTGGGGTTGAGCTCTGAGAAGTTGAAGTGGTCGAGCCTGTGCAGAAGGTCTCGCCGCTCGGTATGTCAGTCGTGACGTCGTCGGTTTCCGGCAGAGCAGTCGTAGAACAAGAGGAGTCGGGGGTGGAAATCTGATCGATAATACCTCTCCTGCGTGGGTGATTGTTTTCGTGGTTTGCTGCAGCCCTGGTCGTGCCGGGCAACTGCTTGCCCGCCCCGTCTTCATCGGGGACGAGTCGCACTGCTGGAACTGATCCACTTTCATCCTCGTCCAGCTCTGCCGGTGAGTCTGCGGGAGAAGCGTTTCGCAATTCACTATGTGCTTGTTGCGGTCGTTCGTGACCGTGACCTTCGACTTCGTCGCCCACATGCGCGATGATTTTTCTTTGTAGGTGAGGCTGCACGTGATGGTTTATTTTCGTGCGTGTCGTGCTTGATTTTGTTCTGCTAGAGTGAAGATCCTGCTTAAGCGTTCGTGTGGCCCTCGTCGGAGGACCCGGCACCGCGAGCGGCTCCACGACGTAGTCGGTACTGTGCAAAGCCGTGCTTTTGGCAGAGGACGAGCCTCCATTCCCCGACACTTTGCGACGACGAGAGCGAAGAGATTCCAACCGCAACAAAGACCCAACGGAGCTGGTAGACATCCTCGTGGTTGCTAGGAGGTACCAATTTTTGTACAGAAATTCTGGTTACAAGTAGTTGGAGCCTAGACTAGTATGCGACGGTAGCCGTAGCGGTAGTACTATCTGCCGGCTTTTTGATGGTAAAAACATGAGTAATACATGAACGAGATAGACGCTTCTGCTTGCTGCAACAGCTGCAGCGACTTTCATCTCTTTAAGCTTAATCTTCATACGCAACAGGAGACTGACTCAAGAGTTTTTTTTGAGTTTGAATACTCTCCACTCGTCTGCGAAATTTTGGTTTTTTTCCGCTCGATGATGTTGCTGATGCTGGTCGTCTCCCTCCTCCTTGACCTCTATGCAACTGTCGGAATCTTCTCAAAGAGCTGCGTGCTGCACTTCATCATCGACGCCTGTGCTTTCACAGGAGGATACCCATTCACTCCTAGACAACGCTTGTTGTGGCGTCTGAAATACCTCCGTCATGCTTTACCCAGAGTCGGCGACTGCCGCGTTCGCGTGCAGATGCAGGACCAATTTCTACAAAAGGTGGCGAACAGTTGCAAGCTTGAGGAGGTGCAGAATACATAACTCAATTGGGATGATTGGATTCTTGTTCTGCCAAAGAAGCATTTAGCATGTCGAATAAAAAAGGTACAGCTGCACGTTCTTTTTAGTCTTTGGTACGTACTATGCAAAAACTAAAACTGTGAAGAAGTAGCCCATTCCGCCATTCAACAGGTCACGGGAGATCTTTTTTTTCTCGTGTATTGCTATTGGAAAGTACTTCATCAATATCCTGTTCCTGACTCATGAAGCTCTTCAATTTCCTTCCGCTATTTTTTGGTACTAGGAGCACTACTTGTTGTACTAGTTGATTTGCGGCACGGTCAAGTAGATACACCGTGCTGTCCGGAATTGCAATTGTTATCATGACGATCCTGAAAATGATGTTCTTGCTCTATTTAAGTTCTCAGACTGCTGAAGACGTGAGCCCTGCGCAAGTATCTATCTGGACATGATGGTCGTAGTCGGTATACAACTCTTGTCTGTGTGTGTGTCTACGTACGAGAGACAGGTACTTCAATTATCTTGGTCTTGGAAGAAAGAGTTGTATCTATACCGAGCAATTTTTTCACCACATTCGAAGATCGACCATTTGCATTTGCAGAATAGAATAAAACTCAGGACAAGAAGCCAGGCCACCACCAGGCAGTCACCGGTTTGACATGCTTGGTCTTGCTGGTCGGAGCCGCACCCGCGCCGGCTTGGTCGGCGGCTGCAAAGATTCCGGACCATGACCAGGGGCTGCTTATGTCCTTCTTTTTCGGCACTTCTTCCACCTTGTCATCCTTTTTGTTTTTCTTCGTACTGGCTGCTTTCTTTTCCTCCGTTTTCACCAGCTTTGGTTTATTCGCGGTTGGGTTTGCTGCTTTTTCTGGTTCTTGGGCAAAGATACCGGAATACCACGCGCCGGTCGTCTCATGCTTTTTCTCGGCAGCTGCAGCACCACCAGTATCAAATGTAAAAATGTCTGGGTCTGGAAGATTGCCAGGTTTGTCATGCTTGTTTGGCATGACTCGGAAATCTGTGTTGCATAGACACGAAAAAGTCTCTTACCTGTCATGCAAAAACGCAGTTTGCCATGCGGAATACGTAAGACATGGCAGCCAAAAAATTTGTCATGCGCAGCTGCGTACTGCAGTGCGTATATCATTCATTTTTAGCATTACAAGTTTCCAGACCCAGACATTTTTGCATTTGATAACCAGCCGGCTTAGTCGATTTACCATTCGCAACCGCTGTTGGCGGGTGCACTTTCGGTTTTTTCCCTTCTTCTACTGGTTGTGATAAAACTGGCTTTGTGGCTTCTGCAGCCCTGGTTTCGGCGAAGATACCGGAATACCATGGTGCGTCACCTCCCTTTTTTCCAGCGGCGCTAGTACTAGCAGTAGGAGTTGCGGATTTTCTGGCAGCTGCCGCGGTTTTTGCTTTTTCCTGCAGTGGCGCTGGCGCTTTCGGTTGTTTCTTCAGCACACTGGACTTCGATTTCTTCTCCTCCTCCAGAACACTCGACCACCAACTTTTTTCAGTCTTTTTCTCGACCGCCGGGGCCTCCGGGTCTTCCGACACGCCTGGCTCCTTCTTCTCTGCGACACGACCTGCAGCTAGCTTTTGTGCGGCTTGCTTGGTTTTCTTCAGCTTGGCCGGCTCTTCCGCCAAAATTCCCGACCACCAGGGCTTCTGCTCTTCCGCTTTGGCGCCAGCAGGAGCACTGGTCGCTTTCTTAATAGTGCTCGCCGCGACACCAGGCTTGTGGTCCTTCGTCTCTGCATCGGCAGTGGTTTTCGTCAGAAGCATATCCAAGAGAACAACGTTGTTAGTGCATATTTGTATTACGCGCAACATGCAAATTCTGTCATGCTGTGCCTGTGCCTGCATTGTGGGGCCCATAATTCAAGGGCGTTTTCACGTACGGTACTATCTGCACATGACAGTTAGTTTATGCTGTCATATTATTTGTCATGCTAATCCTCCAAGAACGTTGACGTTCTACCTACAATCTTTTTTTCTTGGATAAAGCATGTCCTGCTTCGGTACCGCGGGCGCCTTCTCCGCGTCCATCAGGCTAGACCACCAAGATCCTATGAAAAGGAAAAATCCCCCCCCCTCCCCATATCAAAAACGAAATTGGTGACGTCGCTGTATTTGAGTACACAAATCGACTTGTATTGCTAGAAGGCAAAGAGGCGCAGTTGTGGCCTTGCTTGGAGGCAATTTGTGATGCTGTTTGCCACCTCCAGCTGCCTGTCATGCTGAGGATGCAAGGCGTTCCCGCGCAACCCAGAACTACAGTCCGCATCTTTTCCCTTCTAGCATGACAAAGGTGATTTGTCACCACAAATCTGCATCACAAATTTCCGTTTTGATATCGGGAGGGGGGATTTTTCTTCTTGATAGATCCGCCGGTCTTGTCTGCACCTTTTCTTCCAGCCTCGGGCTTCTTCTTGATTGGCTTTATTTTCATGGCCGGTCCTGCTGGAGTTTTCTTGTCCTCGTCTGCGTGCGGCTTTGCCGGGAGTTCATCCATGATGCCTGACCACCAGCTCTTCGCTTGCTTCGCGACATTCTTCGCAGCTTTCAATGCCTCCGCCTCTTGCTTTCCACGACCCGAGGGTTTGTTCTCCGACAAGAGCAAGTCTTTTTTCTTAAGCGGCACCGGGGTGGCTTTGCTTGCTGATTTCGGCTTCGACTTTTCCTCATCCATGATACCGGACCACCAGGGTCTATTTTCTTTCTCAGCAGCAGCTTTTTTCGTTTCCGCAGGCCCTGGTTTCGCCGCAGTTGTGGATACGCGGCCGAGCTTCGCATCATCTTTCGCGGCTTTCATCTTCAGGGGCTGAGGCTCCGTTTCGGCCATTAGGCCAGACCACCAGCTTTTGTCATCTTCCAGCTTCCCATGCGGAGCCGCGATCTTCTTTGCGTCTTTCTTTGGCGGTGGTGCAGCTGCGGCGTGGTTCACCGGTGGCTTCTTCAACATCTCCGGCCGCTTTTTGCTTTTATCTGCCTCTTCGTCGAAGATGCTGGAAAACCAGCCTTCTTTCTGCTCTTTCCCAGCGCCATGCGCTTTCATGGCCGCGGCATTGAGGTTCTTGGCGGTCTTTTTTGGCTTCGCTTTTCCTTTCGGAACCGGCACCGGGATCAGGGTCTTCTCGCCGCGCTGCTCTGCGAGATACGACGACCACCACGATTTACCGGCGTCCTGGTCCGGGTGCTTACTAGTCATCTTACTTGCCGGTTCTTTCGCGTCGCCAGTATTCGCCTTCTCCACCTGCACCTCCCGCTGCACTTCCGACTTGGTTTCTTTTTTCGCCAGCGTGTTTAAACCTCCGACTTCGTCGAACATACTGTCCCACCAGGACTCATCCTCGCTCTTGTGCGTCTGTTGCGGCGATGAACCGCTATTCTTGCTTTCCGTGCTTGTTGGGGGTTTCACTTTTGGTTTTGGTGCGGCTTCATCTTTACCGGACTTGTTGTAGTTCCCGCTCTTCTTCTTGTTCTTGGTGCGTGAACCGGGCGCGTTCAGCTCGTCCAGAACGAACGTAACCAATGCAGCGCTTTCCTGCTTCTTTGGCCGACCGGAGAAAAGACCTGAAGTGAAATAATCTGAATCTGCGCCTGGCGTATCGAAGCTTGTTTTCCTGTGCGTATCTTTTTTGGATCGATTACGTTCGTAGCAGAACAACAAGACGAGTCAAAACTAAAGCAGCAACGTTGACAGGTGGAAAAAAGGCTGGAAGACACGGACCCCGTGAAAGTATTTACTACTTCTGTGATGTGGAATCATTTTTGGAAGCGCGAAAGCGCTCAAAGATTCAGTACTGGAAGTCCTCATTTTGTTCGTCTGCGGATCGCAGCTGGTGGAGTAGAATTGTTGAACCTCATATCGTATGCATCGCAAATATGTTGTCATTGTCTGGGTCTCAAAGTCAAAACTTGCGATGTAATTCTTTTTTTCTGGATTGATGAAAGTCAAACTCAAATATGTGAATGATGCGCGCAATGCAGTATGCGGCAGCCAAGCGCGACCTCGAACAGTTTCAGAGCTGCTATTCGTGGTCTAGTCTACTGCACGCGGAATGCGATGGCAAACTGCGCATTTGCATGACAGGCAGAATATGATCTCTATTGCGTGCCTATGTATCACAGAGCTCAGAGGGAGCCATGTCAGACAAGTCTGACAAATCTATCATGCAATCTTCCAGGCCCAGATGAAATGAATCCTTGCAATGCATATAGTGCGGACTTTGCTCGTAGCAGACTTGTGCTGCCCGCGCACAACTGTTACAGGCACGGTATTTTTCGTCACAGGGCCGGAGCAGATCTTTCAACTCTTCTGTCTGTTTTCCGTAACAGGCAGTGTACCGGTGTGTTCCGCTGACACCAGCCATCGCAGGCACAAATGGCACTCCGGGCTTGTAGTGGAGATATCCTGATTGATTTTTTGAACCAGAGCATCCTAGGTATGATAAGAGCCTGGTGATGAACCACTACCTCCACCGAGAGCAGGAACTGAAATCGAGGCGCGGTCAACCTTCCTGTGATTGGCGGGCTCCTTCGGTCTGTATGATATACGATTCATACAAAGATGCTCATAGTCATACTTAAGTAATTACCCCAGTTGTCCTCTTTAGTTTGGGATACTCCGAAGTCGCCATCTCGTGGTTTTGTGCCCAGGTCGCAGACAAACAACAAGTCGGGGGCTTGCAAGTGGTCCAGACGACGACCGCAGGCTGTATGTATCAAATTTTTTAGTGGGAACAATTTGAATTTTGTCAGTGTCTGTGTCGCCGTGATGAGAATCCGTATCCGAAGAAAGAGAAAGTATGTGTATGTAGATGACGCATGACATCTTGAATGACCTTTTTCTCAATGCCAATGGCCATGAATTATCTCTTGATTGTTTTAATGCGAGCAACATAACGACCACGACCTATACAACCGTCCTTACAGTCATGAAGTCACGGAGTCTTGTTCTCGTATCTGTTTTCCTTTTTGTACACATAGACATAGTGAGAACATTCAGAAGTTCTTTATACCTTCCGTTTTATTCACTGCTATTTGGTCCACATAGAGCACCTCCGCATTAACTGCCGCCCCAAGCGGTACTGCAATGCGGGCGGAAATTCGCCGTGCCGACATTTCGCGGACGAACAAAAGATAAGCGCGAAGATTGACTCGAAATGCTAAAGCAGAGCCCCGGCGGAAAAGGTCTTCACATACAACTACATCTATCCTTTTTCTTGTTTCTAATCACGGTTTCACGCGCACCTAACGGCTCTGGCATTTTTGCAGATAGTCGCATGATGGATATAATCTAAATTTATCAGGCGGTGAGTGTGGCTGTGTTCATTGGTGTTATTTCGTCTGCGTTTGCTCGTTGGTACTATCTGCTTTCTTTCATGAAAAGCGTATGCACCATCATGTTGCAGTTGCTCCGAGATTCAGTGCGAGCAGTCAATACAGTTCGTCAAACAAAGGGGTCCAAAGAACGGCGATCAGACCTACGCCCCTCACCCTGTTCGTACTTGCTTCACCCCACTGAATATAAATTTCACAAGCACTACAACTCATGCCACCCGCACATCATGTTTAGTTGAAGTCGTTTGCAAGCTAGGACGCAACACAGAGCTTTGTGATATTAATCCGCGTGATGAAGAGAGGACCACCGAAATAATATCTCTCGCTGAACGAAGAAGAAATTGACAGGAAATAAAAGTATCGACTTTCACGCAAGAGTACAATTCAGTCTTCAGGCGTGATCTCTCGCAAGACCAAATACCCTTGCACTAGGTCTCATCACCAGGCGGCAAACAAGAGAGATGACACACCGACGACGAAGGTTCAAGCTTGTGCGGGATCTAATAAATCGCTCGCACGTTGTAGTGACAATAATTCCCATCTGTTGACATGTCGGCTGTAGAACACGCTTGCTATGCTGGGACGCGGGACTTCTTGGTAGTTGTTCGGTGCAGGAGACGTACTGCGCTGGATAAGATAGAACGACCTAACAACATGATCCCTTCACTTAACAAAGCGTAGTCGTTGTTGTCGACATTCCTTTATTGACGACCACAGAGCATGCGCACAACAAGTGCTATATAGTTCATCTTGTGTAGCTGTAGAAGCCACTCAAGTACAATTCTACTTTTACATGCATTTTATCCAGTAGAATGAATGTAAAAATCTCCGTGGGTTTAAGGCTACGGTCGGGTTCGTTTTGATGAATTCGGTCAAAGTAAAACTCAAGCGGGTTCAAATACTGTAGAATGAAAAAAGCTGGCTTCACCCTCTACTTACGTGATATATTGATTTGTACTTGTACATCTGAGTGCGCTTCGAAATAAAACAACAAATACATTTACGCCAACAAGCACGGTGCTGACACTAACAGCAATAGCAAAGAAAGAGCATGAAAAATTAAAACATTGCATGTACACAGACAGAAAAAAAACGAAATAGAAATAGCCTGGAGATCGAGATGATCGGTGAGGGGGTGCAACATCAAGTTCTTCTTAGATGCTTGGACTCAATTTGGATGACGATGGATTGGGATTGCAGTAGCAGTGTGGAAAACCTCGGCATTGAATTTTGCGGGTCGTATAGTCGAAACAGGACACCACTTTTGCTTGGCATATTTATGGTTCCACGCGTGAGTGACGGAGCGTGGTGGAAGAGAACTGGAGAAGGAGAACCCGAACCGAGAGTGAGAAGCTTCGATAAATCAAGTAAGCGAAGATTGCGCGCTACTTCTTCTTGCGATTGTGATGATGTTCACAATCACAAAGGACAGGCGCCGCCGATGTAGTCGCGCTTTCGATTGAGTCCGTGGGGCGTGTCCACGTGCTTTTTCGGTTCACGCGGAGGCCACAGAGGATACCGGGCGCGCCGGTTGTGGGCGGTTACCGCCCGAGTTTCCCGTTGAATTTCCAGACAAACCTTTTCGTAGTCCCGCCTCGCCATCTATCCCAGAGAAAAAAGCTGGCTGTAATGCAAAAATAAATACACAGAAAGATTTGCCATGGGTGGCCCCCTAGCATGCTGTTTCGGCTATTCGTTCGTTGTGGATCGGCTCTGCCGACCGGGTAACCCAACGCCTAGCATACAATTACAAGTGACCGACTTACTCGGTTATGCGATGCAGATTTTCATTTTTCTTTGTGTTTATTTTTGCATTACAAATATGCGCTGCCAGCTTTTTTCTGTGTGATACCATCTCGGCGGCTTTGAAGGGACCCTTGCGTGTGTCGATCACGGTCACGGGGTGCCAAAGGGTCGAATGAAACATGTTGCGATACTCCTTCATCATTTTCGGTCGCTCCCCCTCCCGCAACACTCGCTCACCTGTTCGGAATTGGATCACGACCAGGTCGATAATTAACGATAATAAAGCTGATGGCTCACGTTCTTCTTGTTCATGTCCACTGCTAAAGAACGCAAAACTTTTCTAGCCATTTAAGCTCCTGAAGTATTCTGGTCGACGAGTCTCTCTGCAACTTTTTCAAGCTTCGACAAGGTTGAAGAAATTTTACTTTTAGTGGTGATGGTTTTATTCGTTCGGAACATTATCGTCATGTCGGTTACGGTTTATCTTCCGCAGTTTAATATCTTTATAGATACCTTCTTTATATCTCTCGATGTCGGGTCTTGCTGGTCCGGTTTGCGGGCGGGTGAGAAACTCGTGGGCCGCACGGTTCATCGCGACCGGTACGGAGACGCGGACGCCCGGGTTGCTCATTGTATCCACCAGCGCCTCACGAAGCCCAGGGTGACTCTCTCGCCACTTCCGTGCATCGCGAAAAACTTCCTGCTTGGCATGGTCTTCTGGAGTGAACTTGAAACTGTCAATTTTTTTGTTTGAAGCCCATCAAATTTACGCATGCAACGGTGTTTGGTGTTCTACATGGAAAAAGAACCGAAGCAGGATGAAACTGATAAAAACCGTGATTCGTTCCTTCTACCCCCACCTTCCTACTCTTGTGATACCACGAATATTAGTACTAGTACTACCAACAACTAACAACTACCATGCATTGATTCTTTTTCTTTGCGCACGGCATCGAAAAGCAAAAGAGGTTCAAATTCTATTTATACGCAATTAATCTATTGTTCTTTCGGTACTTTTTCTGCAGGCCCTGCATCCACATGGAGTTTCCGCGCAGGTCGCTCTTTCGCAAAACCCTCTCGTAGTGCGATAACTCGTCCGCCGCGGTCTGCGGACGCGGTATGGAAGCGTCAGAATCGAAATTGACAAAATCGAAATAATTTGTCATGCATAAAATGGATTCCAGTTCGAACCCAGTTTCTAAGTGGCGCATGACAAATTATGGCTCTTGCCTAAATTCAGTTTGTAATGCTGTTTAGGCAAAGAAGACTGATTCTCTCATGCTGCCTTAGCAGCTCGACCTATAACCCCAAGCAGGCTTACAATCGGCCTCACTTGCCTGCTCTGCAACACACGTGTTGCGCGTCATGCATTTTATGCATCGCAAATTTTTCGACTTTGTCAATTTCGATCCTGACAGTTCCATACGCGGCTGCCGACGAATATCTCGCCGGTCGTCCACGTCGGGAACTGTAAACGGTGCCATGTTTCTTGGGATGAATACAAATAATATGTGACAACGACGAGAGCGCCGGGTTGGAGGTACTACTTTAGAACTTCTACGTGTACTGTTTATCCTGAAAGACGGTAGTCGTGGTCCTCACGGGAACAAATGAAAATGGTGCAAAATGTTACAATCAAAGAAGGAAGAAGAAACTAATCATGAGGGGACTGGGATTTCGAAGATGATAGTAGAATGAAAGACCAGACGTAGATGACGATGCCGAATTTGCATCAAAAGTATAAAGAAGAGGGAGGTTGACCGACACGGATCTTGGATGAAGCACATCATGTGTGTGCGATAAACTCTCTAGAAGTAAGACCGAATCCGTAACCGAATTGGAATTTGTTTGTTGCACGAGAAAACCGAAGCGTTTCGCTGGAAAACAAATATGAGAAATTTGCAAGACCGAGCTAGCTAAAGCTATGGTCTCCGAGTCTTCATACCGAGATGGGATACCTAAGTATGATGATGACCGATCTAGGTTCTTCTAGTCTCGACGTATTTCATCTGCATGAAAACTGCGATAGTCATGTAATTACTAGGGATCGGATTTTTTCGGAACTATCTAAACTGAGAACGGAACCGACAGCCACTCCACCATGGCGATTCGCCTATAAGTCTTCTTCCTTTGTTTGTCTTTTTTTGTTCTTTCGTGCTGGTTTTTCTGTTCTCGTTTTCTTCAGTTTTGTTTTCTTCCTCTTAAATTTCTATTTCTCCTTCTTTCTCTTTCTAGGGGGGACAAAAGTTGCGGGATTTGCGCCCGTAGTTCCACGGCCTCCGCCCGCCGACCGCTCGTTCTTGTGTGTCTGTCTCTCTGCCTGTGTGCTCTGCCGGTCAGCGACATTGCGTTTCGCTGGTGGCTATGCACTGCAAACATGTCTGGGGCTGGAGACGAGTGCAGAGCCTGTATATGCAATTTTTCCAAGCACCGCCTCCGACAGAGGCGCCGCCTCCGCATCAAAGTCCGCTGCCCAGGGCTCAGCGTCGCAAGTTCTGCAGCCCCTCGGGGAGGCCTCTTCTGCGTGAGCAATCCGCTCTCAACATTGCCAGAAAAAGGCATCTTGTGCAAGTCATGCGGGACCACAGATTTTTGCGTGCCCGCCACACGCGAGCGCCACAAGTTCGCTCCCTTCCAGACCCAGACACATTTGCTACGCATACTGGCTTCAGCGCAGCGATTACGCAGTGCAAAGATGTCTGGGTCGGCATCATTGGAACTTGTCGCGTTAAGTGTGGATCCATCATGTAAAGATCTGTATTGCATGACTGCCAAAGGTTGCTCACTTTTGACCAAGTCCAAGCAAAGAGGGAGCTTCTCATGCAGGATAGGCATGGTAGGGATCTCATAGAATTTGCTAGCGTGTTAGGTCCTGCGTTGATTCCTCATGACCATGGGCCCTGGAAAATGAGCATGACAAGTTTTGCAATCTTCCAGACCCAGATAGCGATCTCCGTCGTAAGGAGCCAAAGACAAAAGCAAAACCTGAACTACAACGGAACAAAAGCAGACGCCTTGGCTCTGTGTCAATCGTCTCGCATCCTTTCGCATGCTATGCCTCACCTGCCGGGCGTACGCAGGTCGCGCGTCTGTATTGCGCACAAAAACAACCTGTCTAGGTGCTGGCCGGAGGTTCTCAGGGTATTCTGTGTTTCCATTTCCGCATCTATTTACGGCTTCGGGTTCCGTTCTCAGTCTCGCCTCTTTTTTAAAAAAAAACACGAGAGCAGGCGGGAAAGGATCCAGGAGTCGCGGAAAAGTTCCGTTGTCAGTTTAGATAGTTCCAAACAAAGCCATATCCTAATTACTAATTGTATTCGACCATATCACACGTTTGGCTTTGGCGATACCAGAGGAGAGTGGTCGGGGACAGAATTCTTCTGTGAAAATGAGCGTCTGTGCCGAGCAGTAACCACCAGCACCCAGAATGTATTCAATGTAGCAAAACTGCAGTACCGGTATAACGACGTTGAGTTCCTATTAGTTTCATGGCCAACACGACCTTCCCAATCCGATTGGGAAGATCGTGTGACAACGAAAGTTATCGCACTTCGACTTGGACTTTATTCTTTGGAGGAGCTTTTCAAAACTGATTATACCAGACATCATAAGTATCAGTATCTTTTTATTACCTCCTGATATAGGGCGGCATTCCGCTGATCAAGCAGTTCTTGTTTGTACTGCTTGTAGTCATTCGTCGCCTGATGTCTCTGGCGCGGCGATGGAACAGGAGCGTAGTATTACACCACGACAGACACGACACGAGGACCCGGTCGGCGTCGGTGTAAATAACTCCATGGTTTGCATATAATTAGCTACAGACTGCTCCGCAAAACAAGAGTCGCTTCTGAACCATTTCCATTGGAGCTAGAAGCAGCCTGCGGCAAGCCAGGATTATCCACTCGGACAACGGCCTGCGTCCTTCCGCCAAGGTAAAGAATCGGGTCCGAGGAGTCACCGACCGCTTTATTGCCGACGCCGAAATGCTTTTGCAGGAAAATCTCAGAGTCGCGGCTTGCTCCAACGTGCAAACCAGAGTAGACCTGCTCACACCAGAGAAACCTCGACAGAAGGGCAGGCACGTCGTCGCTCCCCGGACGTTCCACAATCTTGTCGCCTTCTTCTACCTCCAACCTTCCATTGCTGTGTCGGTTGTAGTCATCAGGCAACAGAGTGACACTACGGAAAAGAAAGTCGTGTTCGAGAAGGAAAGAGCCCTCATCTTCTGACGCCGGGAGAACTTTTCTATTCTGCTCGTGCGGATCAGCTGCAGCACCTGCGGCCGCGTTTTTTCTTTGTGGCTCGTGGCACTGCCCGTGACTGATGATTCCCATCTGTGCGGGCATGTCCACTTCATGAATATCCGGTTGGGACAACACCAGGAACAGGTCGCGCAGGCCGGGGTTTCGGAGCGCGACAACGTGGACGTCGAACTGGAATTCCGGAAACAAGGAGCTGCTCGAGGGCTTGATATTATCCTTATCATCGGCAGAAAGGAAGAACACGGCTCGACGAAGCAGTTCAAAGTCGAGCTCCTGCAAGAACTTGTGCGCTTTGTCTGCGTTGGCTTCTTCGATAAGCAGCAGGAGCCCCGGTTTCATATTCGGAAGCAACGCCGCGTAAAGAAGATCGGCATACTGGAGTCCCAGAAGCTCGATCAAAAATTTAAAGTCCAGACCATCTTTCAGTTCCTTGGCACGCATCAGCTGTAGTTGTTTTCTCTTGGCTAGGACTTTCGAGTCCAACTGCGGAGGCTGCTCTTGCGGATGATCCCTTTTCTTGCTCGGGTCGACCTCTACTGCGACTGCAGACGCTAGCGCACCTGGACCCGAGCCGGCAGGGACGTTTGAGGTTTGATGTTCCTCGAAACTGCATTCCGTGGACTCGCGCGCCGCACCAGAAGCTGCGGAAGACAACGCGGGAGCACCTTCTGCTGCTCCTCTGTGGTCCTCGTTGAACAACTTTGGAGGCGTTGCAACTGCTTCGCAAACAGATAATTCTGAAGCAGATGACTTGTGTGAGGTTCTTCGGGTCCGAAATGACACAGGAATCTTCGGCGCTGACAACTTCTTCTCAGAATGCTTCGGAGATGCTGCACGAATATTTGTAAAAGCATCACTTCTAGTACCGGCCGATCCTACACGCGACAGATCGATGGGACCGGAGCCGGAAAACGGCCCGAGGGAGAGAGACGAGCCCCTCGCACTTCTCCTGGGCACGGCCCCTGAGGAGGTTGCGGAGATCCGAGCGGAAGATGCGTTTCTCGCGTGATCTGCTCCGCGATTTTTTTTGACCTGCTTATCAAAGATACGCTTGATGCTCGGCGAAAGAGGGGAAGAAGATGTTACTCCGGGACCTCTGGGCGGCGATGGAAAACTGACCGGTCCAGAACCGGACACGCGGGCAGCTGTCGACGGGAGGGTCGTTACAAGCGGTGTCGCAGTAGCCTTTGGATACCGCGGGAAATAAGCAGGTTGGCTTTCGTTGGTTTTCCAAAAGCTGCGACGTCGCAGCGTCCCGGGTGGCAACGTGTGAATCGAGAAGTCAATATCTTCACGATGCAGCTCCGAAGTGGAGCCAGTTGTGGTTTCAACACCGCTGGGGAAGATTCTACGCCACCAATCGGGGAGCTGATCCACCTTCATGCGGGCTGCACCATTTTCTACTTCCACCTCACTGTACATTGCTTCCAGTGTGTCCCTTGTACTAGCGAGAAACCTCTTGTCGGACGGGACAATGAGTGTGAGCGGGCTGAACCCGGGGGCAGCAGTGAAGTCATGGCCCTGACGAAGAGCATTGGCCGGGACCTCCCTCACCAAGATCCGTTCGGAAAGTCGCGCCGGCTGGCCGCTGTTCACTAGTATTTTTTCGGGTTCATCCGGATCTTCCTCCTCTTTTCTCCGGAAGAGTTGTCCATCGTCCGGCTGCTTTTTTCCTACACGTTCTTCTCCATTTTGTGAAGTGTTCACTCTGCCAGTAGCTCTGATGAAAACATCGTCGTGGCCGTTATTTTTGCGTGCCAAGGTGGAAAGCGACCCGGTGCGATCGTCCACAGATGCCTGCCAAACCTCTACAACGGTCGGCCACGAATTTTTGTTCTTCAAGAAGCCGCGATCGCCGCTTGCGAGCAGCGCCGCCTCTGCGACTGCGGGACGATCACCTTGAGGCGTTTGCAAAAAGCCACGTGATCCCGCCGCTCGTCCCCCGGAAGTTCTTCCAACGTCAGCTGGCGGCACAGCACTCGTAGTATAATTGCTTTTATTTCTAGACGCTGCAAAGCTAGCCTCAACATCCTTCGTCTCGATAACGAAGCGTAGCTGCTGCTGAGGTTGCTTAACAACATCAAAATGATCTCCTTGTAGCTGGCCTCTACTGGGGCTCAAGACTGCTGAAGCATTGCAGCAACGCAAGCTCGCATGCGCGTCCTGTCGCTCGAGCAACCACACGTAATGGGCAGCCGCAAATACCGCTGTGCCGTAATCTGACGTGTCTGTGTCTCGCTCTCGGTCTTGTGGGCTGCCGAGGTGGAGGAGATAAGTGGCATCGTCCAGTTTCCCTGTAATCGACACACGACCTGAGGGGATGCTGGCCTCCCAGTCTGCAGCATTCCTTGCGCCATTTTCTGGTGGTCCTCGAAAGCGTCCTTGTACTACACGGACTAGGTCGCCGGTTCCCATCTTTCCAGGCTGATGATAAACCGCGACATCCACAGGCGACCGTGGTTGTCGTTCTTGTGCACGTGCCTGAAGATCCGTGTTGGCCTGCACACTGGAAGACGACCCCAGACACACCGCCGTCGAATGATGTACGCCGAGGATCAAAGCGGTGAGGTTGAACAGTTTTTGCATGAATCCGCCTCGTCGTGGTGGTGCACACCTGCTGCAAAAGGCACCTCCAACCCTTCTAGCCGATCTCACTCTCATCATTTTGCTTTACACTTTTTCTTCTCGGGCTTGGACACCTTCTTGTACCGTCAATAATGACAAAATAAATACGAAGAAACCACGGAGGGACTGTGATAAGCTTGGTACGATTATCGAATACGAAAAATTGTATATCAAGATTATTTAAGATTGGGCATCGGCATGCTCCGACTGAAATAGAAATAACCTGGTTTTGTATGAATATGAATATCTACCCATCACATGCGGTATGGCGCGTCGTCAATTCATCGTGTCGAATGAAAATGAATCGAAGGGGAAGGATAAGAAAAGAAGAAGAACAAAAAATGAAACAAATAGAAGGAAGGGCTTCTCATACCCACCAGATCAGCCAAAGCAAAGGATCGAGTCTGTTCGTTTCTGCAAGGTCAAGGAGCTCCACCACGGCGCGCGACGCAGAGATCCGATCGACTTAGTGTTGTTCTTTATTTCTGGACATGGACACAGCGAGCCACGCGAAATGCATGGAGACGCTTGGAGGCTGGTTACATGGTGACGAGCAGAGACCTCATCCAAAAGACCATGAAAGCGGAGACGAGAATATACTCCTGCTCTCTTCCAATTCCGTTATTGATACCTTCATGCTAAATCGACTACGACTTCCTTCTTCGCGCATCAAATGGTTGCATCGAACTTTGCACAATATCGACGATACACTCGTCGTTTGTGACGTCAATGAATTGGCGTATTCTGATTTCATCTCAAATAGACACGGGCGGACTACAAAGCTGTAGATACTAGCATGCAACTGTTGTCCGTCGTGCTTTGCCTGTGATGCTTGGCTAATAAAAGAATGTACTTAAGTTAGTGCATCTGCTACTGTTCTTGTTCACTCGTAGATAGTAAAGAACTGAGTAGGAGTAACAATTTTGTCACTGTTGGTAGTACCTAGAGGCTGAGAGAGCCAACGCGGTACAGCGAACGACTCTTTCGGATATTTACTACAACTATACTGAGCCTGAGAAAACATCCGTCTCTCTTGAATGCAGCTCCATTGGAGGTGGATCTGGATACGGATAGCGGGCCTTGTTGTTTTGGTACATACAACTTGCTCGGTTGCATAATCCACCACTGCTCCCTGCACAAAGAACTTAAAATAACTACCACTTGGTTAAACATCACATATACACAGGATCGTCAGTACTTGACTGCACTGTATTTGAAATACTGTAAAATTAAAATACAAATTCTCACTGCTTGGCCGCTTTCCCCGTTCCCGAGGACTGTTTCTTCCGGAAAGGTCGCATGATGTCACGCAAAGCCTGCGGTTCCCCGACGTTTTGCGGCCGCAGTGCCTGCTCAAGTCCCGTGATTTTTTTCGAGATGTTGCGGGATATCAAATGCAAATATGCCTTGGTCTGGAAGAGTGCAAGAGGTGTCAACATGCTTGTCTGACATGCCTGTTAACTCTGTTCTGCTCAGGCGCGAAAAGTAGATCCTATTGCCTGTCGTGCAAAAATGGAGCTGCCTGCCATGCGGAATACGCAACACACCGCAGCTCAAAAACTTGTCACGCTTGGTCACCTTCTATTGCAGTGCGCTCAACATTATTCACAGACTCGCATCACAAGGTTCCAGACCTAGACATTTTTGCATGTGATACGGGAGACCACGTCGCAACAGCGATTGAGGTCGGCGAGCTGCTGGGCAGAGAGCAACTCCCCTATTGTGAGGAAAAATCCCCCCTCCCCATATCGAAAGCGGAATTTGTGTTGCTGTATTTGAGTACACAAATCACATCTGTCTTGCTAGAGAGGACTGCAGACCCATATCAAGCCTGAGCAGAGATGCTTTGACTTACTTAGGCGCTTAGCATGAGAAGCGTCCGTGATGTTGGCTCAACAGCATGACAAACCGCCTCCATAATGGGACGGAAGCTGCTGCCCTTGTCTTCTTGCAACACAAACGAGATTTGTGACCTCAAATCAGCAACACAAATTTTCGAAAACCTACCTCTTCAAAATGGGGAGGGGGGATTTTTCCTTGCGATATCCCCCGGCGTGCCGCCGCTGAGCTTGGTTTGCAACGCGATCAGGTAGGTTTTGTCGTCCACCCAGATCTGTCGAAGCACAAACAAGTTCTGGAACAGCTCCCCGGTTTTCTTGCGGTTCCACCGCAGAAAGTAGGCCCCGCCCCCGGTGATGTCCCGGGCCCAGGTGGGCGGATCGATGTTGGCGCCCGCGATCGCGAGCGGATCCCCGGACACCGCCACATCGGTGAAGGCTCGGAGACGCTGCCGGGTCTCCTCGTCGAACCTCTCGCTGGGGACGCCGTAGTTCAGAAACCGGCAGTTGCGGCCGATGCAATCCTCTGCCGGGTAGCCAGTTAACTCCTCGAAACCCTGGGAGACTATGAACTGCAAAAGTACCGTACTCGTAGTATTGCAATACAAATTACCAAAGCATGACAAATGGAATTTCTGATGCTGATTTAGCTTGGCAAAGAAATTTGTCTTGCATGACTGCGATTAGTACGAGTGGGATACTTTTGCACAGGATAGAGACGGCAATCAAGGGACAATCCTCCAGCGACGGGTCAGCGATGCAGACGGAAAAACCGGATCCGTCCACACCTACAAGTTTTGCGCTCTTTCCGATTTTCTTGATATACTTATGTGCCTAAGCCTATGTGCAAGTACTTCTTATAATTCGACGCAACATCGTCATTCATCTTTTTGCGGCTTTCTCGTACTACGTAAGCAGTTGTAGTTTTCGATAGTGCAAATGAGCACGCGACTCTTCGGGACAGAATCTCAATCCCAGAATTTTGGACCCGTAGCACTGCGAAAAATAGATAGATGTACTTAGATCTGGATCTACCCAGATGAAACCTAGTACTTGAAAAAAGTGATATTACCAAGGGCGCCGTTGAGAGTGTTACCGACCTGCCGCAGCACGTCGTCACAGACTTTCTGGAGCTGCTGCGAAACTTGCGTGATTTGGTTGCGCCAGTGCTCTGGAAATTGCAGGTAGAACACCCCCACCGTGACATCGTCGTGAATATCACGGCGCTGTGAGGGCGTAAGCAGCTCATAGTCCTTGGGAGACAGTCCCGCCTCCTCGATAGCTCGAGATTTCACCGCTTCAGTTAGGGCGCCAGCAGCCAGCTCGGGGCTTCCGGCGGCGCGCGCTATACTGATGATCTCCTCGTCTTGTAGAAGGTCGTGCAGTATCAATTGCAAATATGTTGTCCGGGTCTGGAAGATTCTGAGACTCGTCATGCACGTTTTGCAGCATGGGCCATGCATTATGTCTGGGATGCATGCCCTAGCATCACAGATTTTTCGAGGGCTTCTTGATGCCTATTCCGCATGACAAATGCCCTCGTCCCCGCGTAGCAAAAATTAGATTGTGATTGATTCCTTTTGCATTTGCTGCTCATGCAATACAGATTTTTTTGGAATCCGAATGCAGCATCACAAGCGGCATCCTTCCAGACTGAGACATATTTGCATTTGATATACAGACCATCGCTTGCCACGATCACAAACTCGTCCTCCGGTTGGCGCGGGAGCAACTTAATCTCTGGCTCGGCGGTAATATAGGGGCCTTTCGAAAAGTCTGCGTCCTGCACAACCGGCTGTTAGCAATGAGTTGGAAACACATATATCAATATCTAGGATCCATCATATATCTATAAATATAAATGACGGACCTTGCGTGCAGGAAACTGAGAGAAGAAAACGCAGAAAGAGACTCAGTCGATCATCGGGAAGCATTAGCATTGATTCATATACAATAAAAAAAGAGAGCAAACAGATGAAAATCAAAATCTTCTGTTGAGAAAATAAGTAAATAAGCCATCCAGAAAAATTTCTACCCGGGAGTACGTGCTCGATTTGTTGCCCGTCGGCGCACCTAGTGAAGTGGCAGGGAACGAGCCCAAGGTGACATTCAGATCCGAGCACTTTAGCGCAAAGTCTCCGAAGGCTCTAGTCGGCTGCAGGACACCCTTGATGTAGCAGGCGGTTTCTACCTCCTCCAGGCCCGGGCCCGGGTTCTGGAACAGCCGGCCGGTCTTCGGGTCCTGGTAGGCGTGCATGCACTGCACGAGGTCGGTTTCTTCCGGGCGCTCCGACCGGATATGGGGTTCTCAAACGTTACCCTCCACTCAGTGTCGTGCAAAATTGCCATCAGGATCAGGAGCCGCACCACGATCAAGCTGCGTCGCATGATAACTTCTTGAAGGGCTATTACAGAGCATCTGATTCTGTGCCGAGTTTGTAATGCGAAAGGTGCACCACGCTTGTTGCCCCTTTGCTTTCACTGTGTCTGTTCTTGCGTCACAAATCCATTATTGTAACAGTTGAGAATGTAACGTTTGAGAATGCCGTACCGAAAGCGCTCCCGCTCGGCCAGCTCGTTCGCGTTGTGGATGGTTGACAAGGTGACAATCTCCGGCTTTGCTGTAGGGTCCTTCGCAGACGTTCTTGACCGACACAGAATCGCCCGGCAGTCTCCGGCGTTGGCAATAACGTAGTGCGAGTCGCTGACCGCCACCGTGATCGCGCAGGAGCCGAGCCGCACGAAGCGGTCGAAGCCCAGGGAGACCGATTCCTGAATACGCCGCTTCAGCAGCTCGTCGGTCTCGTAATAGGCCGAGCGGAGCGCACCCTCGATTGCGCTGGCGTCCACGGCCGTGGGAACCACGGTCCCGGTGAACTTGATGCCCTTGTCGCCTACAACCGTGGGCACGGCAGCAGCAGGAGCTGCACCTGGAGGACCTGGGCCGCGCGTCGGCGCCATCCTCTTCATCGAGGGTTCCGCCTGATCTTTGGTGGCGCCGAATCCGTTGGACGCCGACATGCTCTCGAAAAGCTTTTCCCGCACGTTGTTTAGCAAGTTGCGCTCCAGGAAGTGCGCGACCTGCCAGCCGCCGTGCCCGTCGTACACGGAGACGAGGAAGACGGACGATCCACCCACGTACAGCTCGTCGAACGCGTACCGGTCTTCACAGAAGGTGTTTCCCTCCAGCTGTGCCAGCCCGAGGCGCACGGAGTTGAAGGCCCCGGTGGCCTGGATTCGCGGCGGTGGCCGCCCGAAGGCGGCGTTCCAGTTGCGCTCGCGGCGTGGCCGGGCGCGGTCCAGGCTGGATTTCTGGCGGTGCTGCAGCGCGCGCTGGGAGGACTCGCAGAAAGCCAAGCGCTGTCGCCGCCGATGACTCGGAAATGGCGAGTACCGCAGGTTGTAGTGCATCAGCCCGTTCCCCGCTCGCGACAGAAACACGCTAGGGGTGCTGCTACTACCAGACGCCGATGAAGATGACGAGGAACAGGAGCGACCTGCTGCATCACCGCCTGTGCCGCCGCGTCCGTTTCGCCCGACCATGCAAGTAGAAGAGCTGCTAGCTGCACTTGAGGACGGATTTGCACCGGCTTCCGCAAAACAAGACCCCTGTTGCGCACTCGTTTGCTGCTGGGAGTAAAAGAACTGCGACTGCTGGTCGCCAGCGCCTCGCTGTGTCTCATAGTCACGCGTCCCTTTGTGCGTGCTGCCGTTGGTAAATATGTCGCTCGAAGAACCTCCTGGTCCTGCTCCCTGCTCCCACTTTGAAGAAGACGACGACGACGAGGCTGGCCGTTGCCATCCGGTTAGTACGGAACCTGATGCCCGGGCGTGCTTGCGTGAAGACGGGGACAAGGTGACGGGAGAGTCCGTTAGAGGCGATCGCGTTACCCCTACACTGCGGAACGCAAGCCGCAACCTCCCGCTTGCCGTAGCCATCTTCTTGCGGAAATTAATATCACCGCAAGCCCAACTCTGCTCACTGAAAAAAAAAACTTCGGCGCATGAAGGACGACATAACCATCACTGAATTTGCTCCTCCTGCTTTTTTAGTTGGCGATCTACCCAGCAAGACAAGGAGGTAAAGCGCATACTACTTAGGCATGGAAGTGCGTGTTTCTTGAGGCGTTCGATGACAGAACTACAACTAGCTTGAGGCTAAAACTACTATATTTATACGTTCTTACTGCTTCACTTCCTTGTGCTCGTCCGGTGAAGAAGTACTATCGACTAATTGGATTGGATTGGAATAAAGCATAGCATAGCATGGGGTTTGGCGTGTCGGAACTTTAAGAGTGCAGCCGACTTTTTCATGAACTAGAGCTCGACCACGCGTACTATTCTAGTAGAGGCGGCTAACAGTGATGCTTGTACCCCGCCCGCGATACAAATTCCCCGGGCCGTATAGCATGCCTATTGGGTGGGACTGGGAATTTCGGCCACTGAACAAAACCCGACAAGCACACCGAAAGTCTTATACCGGTCGATGCTAAAGCTTCACGCGCCGCAACCAGAGCACCGGCTGATTACCCTAAACCCTGTTTAAGTTATCAAGCACTTACTTTTTACTATTCGTCTAATACAAGTTCCCATTTGCATGCATCTACACCTCGGCCTGGATCATTTTGATCTTTTTCTTTTCGTTTTTTTTTTATGTACCCTGAACCCCTCCATCAAACTTCCCATGTACGTGCAAATTGCCCGGCCCACACGGACGCTTCTTTTCCCTAGTGGGAATATACTCGTGTACTGGTGGGGACAGCCCGCTGCGCACTGGACTCGCCGATGGGAATTTACGATCTAGTTGTTTTTTGTTTTTCGTACGAAAACTTTTTGATCTACTTGAACTGCAGCACTGTAACGCTATGTATAAAAAAGAATTTTTACCACCTTCTTGTTTTTTTTGGCCGAGGTGTCTAAGGCGCTACTAGTGCCACTGATCCGCACAGTGGGCTTCCGCGCTACGAATATTTGTAGGTCGTCGAAGGTGGGCGCTACGCGGAATGTACTACACGAGCAGGCCTATGGTGGCGGCCACGGCGATGCAGTCACGCAGACCGCCATGCAAAACTAACTAGCCTCGCCATGAGGTCCCCGCGAACGCCACGCCTGTCGCCGCATCTGCTGACGCAACAGCAGTGCGAGGGATGGACTATGCTAAGCCTCTTCGGGCATAAGTTATTCATCCCTTTTTGTAGTAGTACTACCGGTCGGCGTGCTATGTACGGTTAAGTCCCTAGAGCACCAGGGGAGCTAAAAAACAAGTTCTTCACCGCCGGGCGCTACACTAGTACGATTGTTTTCCTTTTTTTTACTAGAGCTATCGCCAAACCCCTTCACGTTCACGCCTCTGTCTCATATTCTTTTACGTGTTTCCTTTCACTTTCTCGCACAAAATGTCACTTTTTTTTTGTTTTCCGCCACGAACCCTTGCTGCTCACAGCTTCCTCAACCTCAAGCGCGTTTTCTTCTTGGAAAACGCAGCACACCGCGTCGCTGCCTAGGGGTCGTCTGCATGCCCCCGGGGCACCTTCCGCCTAGATCACGCCGGCCAGCTCCACTAGCGCGCATAACCTGAGATGAAGTTTTTTCCCGCAAAGCAGCACCGCAGTGCTGCCGCCTGAATGGAAGATCGAGCTCATCCTTCAACTACTATTTTGCATATCTGTGTTTCACATCGATCAATGCAAACTAATCAAGATAAATCAAAGTATACTAATCAAAATAAATATAAGTAAACACTACTGGTACTGCGCATGGCAAGATCATATGAATTAGTATCCTTTTTCCGTTTCGCCGCGCGCTCCCTTCGTCTCTCGATTGGTATGCCGTCTCGCGTATGTTCTCGCTGTACGGGTTGCGTGTCCTGGTATCAATTGGGTTCCACTTGCTGCACATCAGGTGTCGCATGCAGGTCCAGGAAGCGTCTTCTGGCAGGTGTGTTGCGTTCGGCCATGTGGAGGTCGACTATAGATCCCGGGGGCAGCAAGCCCGTGCTCTATCGCGGCAAGCCACCTCCCTGGCGGCGCTTGCGGTGTGTGGCTCCTTTCTCGCGTGCGCGTGCGCGAGAATTACCGTTTGGTATGCTCGCACTCGTTGGTGCGGCGGTACAACAGTTTTTTTGGAGAGAAACTCAAAAGACCCCCAGTGAGAGATAGATAGATAGATGGAACTGGACAGACTTGAGCCAAAAAGCGTGTGCTTGTAGCAAAAGTCACTTTGAAATGAAAGAAACGAGGCCGCGTGTTCGCGGTCACGTTGCTCTTCACGAGTTCTCCTCTCGAGCACGAGCTACTGGCCTTGATGCTTACTTGAAGCATGGTCGTACAAAAAAGAAGAGTGAAGAACTTCCGTCGATCACTTGCGTGGGCGTGGTCTAGAGTTGCTTTCTTCACCAGGAGATTTCAGCTACCCCGAGAGCTGACTTTCCTTCGATGACCACCACACTCTTCATACTTTATCAACTCGGGGATGCATGGCCATGACATGACTTGCAGTACGAATGGGAATGCACCAATGGAACAATAGGAAAAAAAAAACCAATACAATATTAATCAAGTCGGTCCGGGTCCTTGTCCTACTTGAATGGGCAGCTTACTGGCCATCAAACCGACCGTACTATGGTAGGCCCGCGCAAGCCGGGGTCAAGAAGTTAGATTAGAAGTAGCGTGAACAAGAATACAATACATAGGCACTCCAACAAAGCATAGTGCTAGTACACCGCCTCCACGGTGATCCCGAGTCAATCGCTGTCAGAAAGAAGAATCACTTCTTTCGTGTTATCGGGTACAGTTTCACTTTTTTTGGTTTTCCTAATGATTGCTCCACCACCACCAGGGACCACAGGAGGAACGGCCAGAGTGGCGATGTGTTGTTGCTTTTGGCGGCCGCTACTGCTGCTGGTCGAGTCAAGTATGAGTGCATCACAGTTCTTCAACTCGACGCTACTCGCGTCGACCTGGCGCGCGGCCTGGTTCGTAGTTCCGCACATCTTTGCCCGCTTCGCGCTACAACTAGTATCGGCAACTGCGTCCTCTGCCTTCCTTGCTACGGGCCTCTTAGTGAAGAAGGACAGGACACTCGGTTGACTCATTTTACCAGCAGGCGCAGGGCCACTTCTACCGTTCTTGCCTCTATTCCTTGCCGCGTGTGACGAGGATAGTGCGCTGTGGTTTGTCGCTATTGCAGCGGTGTTCTTCTCTTTTTCACCACACACCTCGGGAACATCATCGAGCTTGACAGCAACAGTGTGTTCTCGCTTGCTCCATACTGCGTTCGCGTACGCGTCCAAGGCCCGATCAACCTTACTAGTGAATGGCGCTTCTCTTTGTTCGGGTTGATGATGATTTGGATTTCCAGCGATGGACCTACTTTTCATCTCAGGAGCCGCTCTCGGGGGCAACTGCACCAACTCGAGAAACGCAACAATGAACGCGCGCATTCGCTCTTCCGCCTTGGAAGCGTTCACCTGCTCCCCGGTGCTGGTGCCCAAGCGCACGTTTTGCCCGACCCCTGGAGTTAAAGTTTGAAGCGCGCCGCGAAAATTTAGCGAAGACCTGGATTGCCAAATTGCCGTTTTGCCCACATCGTCGGTAAAGCCATGCCGGCGCATTACCTCTTGTAAAATGTTGCTGCAGTGAAAGTCTACCGCTTCGGGCAAGCAGGACTCCGGAGGAAGGTCCAGGAGAGGACGGTCGTGCATTTGTATCTGCGCTGGCAGCTGTGGGGTTACGACTGGTCGGGGTTCTGTCACGGTAGTTGCGCAGGTGCTGGAGCCCCCTCCAGATGATCGCTTTTCATTCTCAAAATTATGCATCTGCGGTGTGCGTGTATCGCTCTGCTCAGTTACGCTGCACAGCTTGGACGCTAATATTTCGCAGAAGTGCGAAAGCAATGCGGTGGAGGTGTTACCTCCACACTTGGGAACGACTTGTGTGAGGCCTTGTTGTGAAGTTTCTGAAACGGCTGGGCGCTCTTGTGGTTTCATTTCCGTCGCTCTACAGGATAGGCGTTTGATGGTCGCAAGCAACATCGAGATGTCGCAGCTCATGCCTCCATAGCAAGCGCGAACAAAGAGTGCCACCTGCAACGGTGACCACATTCTTCGCAGCGATTGCATGTCGCCGCTTGCGATAACGCGCTGCAGATACAAACTTTCCGCTGGCGTCAGCGCCGGTGAAGATGTCTCCAAGAGATCTATTTCATCTTCTACTACTCTTTCTCCGGCTGGCTCGTTCACAGAAGCTGCGACGTACAATGCTGCGTGTTGCCTAGTGCTGGAGATGGAGCTGGTAGTTGGGGCCATTTCCATGTGTTCCGCAGTTATAGGCGTTGAACTAAGGCCTGTAGTGTGTCGCGCGTGGTCAACATCGAAAGTGCGCTTTTTCCAAGCTGAGTTCACTTCTACTCCTGTGAGCACCTCCTCCGGTCGTGAGAGCCCTTGTTGACGTTGCCGAGCGTCACCAATCAGTCCGGCTGAAGATGTGGAGCCGCAACGCGGCCACGCCGTTATCCATGCTACAAAGTGCAACACGAAGAAAACATCCTGGTCTGTGAGTCGATACCTTAGTGAGGAAACGGCAACCATGAGCCACACTAGTTGAGGCAAGTCTGCGGATGGAGCTACATCCTCGACGCAAATAATTACGAGACGCCGCAGCAGTATGAAATGCAAAAGCATCGTACTCGATCTCGAACTCGTATAAATGCATTATAAATCTCCTCAGCATGATGATGCAGAATTACCTTAACAAAAAGATTTGCAATGCATGATTGCAATACGAGTACGATACTTTTGCACAGGATAAGCAGTTCGGCATCTTGGTGAGTGTGAATCAAAAAGACTGCGCTTGCAACCGCAGCAGCGACTTCGCCCCGTCGCACTGCCTTTTGCAGGTTGGAAATCACTAAGAGCGTTTTTCGCAAGCCGGACACTTGCAATTGCGGCTTCATCTTGACCCTCTTGCTGACGCCATCGCGATTCTTGCCGACGTTCGACATTTCAGCAGGTGGGAATATCGCTTCTGCTTGAAGATGTCCTCCGACAGCAGCCGCGTCTGTGCGCTGCGAGGATTCGCCTTCGATGCCAGAGCCTGCTGTTGACGTTGTGTTTTTGTACCGTGATGGAGATGATAGATCTTGAACGAGATACAGCCGCGACGGTCTTTTTGGTGGTCGTTGCTGAGATGATGAAAGGGGTTCTGCTTTCATCTCGGGGGGGCGAGGTTCGGACAAGTGGTGGTCCATGCGGTCTTCGAGGTGCTCTGCAATTTGGTCCTGATAGCGTCGCTGCAAAAAGCACAAAGGGAGCGCAGCATCGACCTTCCTATCTCCTGCCCTCTCGGCTTCATCGGGGGCAGACGAAGGAACGCCTGCCCAATCCCAATCGTCATCTGCGAGCGCAAATGTCGTCCACAATGGAAGCGTCGCGTCAGCAGTGTGCTTCAACATACCGGGAAGGCGCAACTTCAGCCCACTCGAGTTTGTATTATTTGGAGCTGGAGAAGCAGAACTCCTTGTAGCAGTCGCGGTCGTTGATGCCGCACCTTCGGTAAAAGTCATGGTGTGATGTCTGTTATTCGCATTTTGCTTCATCAGAAGTCGTTGCATTTGGTTCAATTCCACGCACGAAAGACCCCCATTTCTCCACAACACCAAAACATGGCTTTGGCTCTGGGAAGGGGAATCACAGGGGGCGGCCTGCTGCGTCAGGTTGGATTGCTCAACAAGAGATGACCCAAGGCTCATGATTTTGGTTAAATGTGATTTAAATTTGTTTGTTACTCAGAACAATGCTGTCGCTCATAAACTAAGTTGAAACGCAAAAGCAAAAGTTAAGCATTGACGTTACTCGAAATAAAAATCCAAACCGAAGTTTGACCGAAAGAAGCAACGGCCATGGCGCAAAATGAAACTCGAAGTAGGACGACACATCGAATGACCTGAGAAAGATAGATTGGACGAGACTCTACACTATATTGCTATTGCAGCGACAGATACGAACAACAAGTGTGTGTTCGCGTTTTAGAAAAATCAAGACTCTGGCGGCTCAACCAGCACTACAACGAAGGAATTCTTCTTGGGGCAGGCGGCGGCCGGACGACCATATAATTAACATTAAGTCCAACTGTGGCACCAGAATAGCGCTGCAGGAACACTGCCCAAGCCCATACAGACCTGCAGCCAGAAGATAGCACACATAATCCTGTGCTTTGGTTACCAGATTATTTGCATTCTGGGAACATCAAGTCGATGAGCCGCCATCTATCTTCAAAAATACCATTTTTGATTTTCATCCTGCGTATCTATACGTAAAAGCTACGATAATTGCGGAAGAGAATTGTTGCAAAGCAGGTCGCTCATGTCGTGCGGGCGTGGGGTCCATTTTCAGTTGAGAGTGGGACTCGTCAGCAGTGAACTTCTTGCTTCTCAGGTTCAAGGGAATAGGTTTGCACAGTCGTTTTGTTTGCTGGTGTCGCCGCAATGGTCGTGGTACAACAAGCCTCTTACAACTAGGCGCCACCCAGAGAAGAGGTGGTGCTTGTTCCGGTTTTATTTGACGCACGAGGACGAGCACCGGGTTGCACAGCGGTAGTTTCGTCTCCATCTAACTTTCCGTAGGCCCGCGAAATGGAAAAGCACTGCCAGGCAGCGTTGTCACGGAGAACACCCACTACTCCCTCGCCGTAGTCGGCGGGGCGCTCGTCTGATCCGTGGTTGTCGTTTCTTTCCACGTCCCAGTGCCATGTGAGTTTGCTGATCTCTGCGTCCGCTTTGCTGCTTGTGCTTTGCGCGACTCCATACGCGGCCACCCGTGTAGAAGAACCTCGCTGCCGGTTGCTGGTCTGCTCGTGCATCCAGGGTCGTTCAATCCACCTGCCACGACTACCAGAATTGTTCCACCAGGCAGCGGCGCTGGTGTCATCTGCATCAGAGCAGCGCCAAGGGAAGGCTTCATCAAGTGCGTCGCGGTCGCTTTCGGCTTCGTCCAGCGAGTAACTGGTTACCACCAGTGGCAGGCCAGGGGGAAGTGCCCGCACGGTTTCCATCCAACTACTGTAGCCCCAGAGGCCGGCGTTGAAGGCAAAAGCCACATCGAAGCCGTCGAATCCGCCCCGCTGCGGATCTTCTAGTTCGTGGTACAAGGCCCGACACCAGGTGAAGCACATAGCGACTTTGACGTCTGGAATCCTGGCCGGCGAACTGCGCGATGTTCTGGACGTGGGTTCCACATCAGTGTTGTCAATCTCCGTCTCGTCGTAGCGATGAAAGACGAGAGGCTTTACGTGCCGCTTTCGTTTCTCCAAGGCCAGGGGTACGTTGGGTCCAACGAAAGCGATTTCCAACTCAAGAAACGCGGTGCCGTCCTGCTCAGTGGTAGGGACGAGGTCCCATGAACTTGTTCGTCGAGGTTCGTGGTTTGTCGTGCCGCTCCCGCTGCCGCGGCCCCCGGTAGTACACCTCACTAATTCTGCCAGGACATTGAGCCCCACGGGTACGAAAATTGCTTCGACCTCGGGAATACAGGTGCCTTCGCCCGTGGCATCGGGACCAAGTATCAGTATGCGGAGCGACTGAATGCCAGGTCTGCACTTCCTGCGCAGCAACCCCAGTCGATTGACCGCTTCGAGAATAGTTGCGGACCTGCTTGAGCAGGCAAGCGTTGCCCTTCTTGGTCGTCGTGTTACAACTTGTTGCTCACCCTGTATTCTTTCGGAGGATGATGTTGATGCTTCAGGTCTTTCCGCTTCAACCGAGAGCGTCGCTTCTCCTGTTGAAGACGCCATCTTTTACTTCAACAACGCGTATGACTTCTCCTGGTGAGTATAGGCTTATAAGAGCACCATGAAGAGCGATAAAGAAGAAGAATTCGAACTACTTCTTGCACTTTGTCTATCCATGATGTAAATCCGCGTTTCACAACATGCCACTGTGCCTTTTGATCTCATACATACGTTTGTGCGCTTTTCAAGCATCACACGAAGCATGGCTAGAAGATCTGAACCAAAGATCGATGCATTTGGGAAGCGAGGCGACGGGGATCGCAAATGCGCAATTCGACATCCTCCACAATGGACCATGTCGCGCTCATTTTGCACCATGATCAAGGTCATCCTTTTCATCGTTGATACGAGATCAAATTCAAATCACGATTACGATTTACGATCATTTTTTTTTTCGAATTTCGTTTTTCTGCTTGAGAAGAACCCTTTTGCTCATCAAGTACTTCAACTTCTTTGTTTTTATTCGTAGACTTACTTGTTCTTTGGGTATAGGAGCTCGTCTCGTCCTGTGATCTTTCTCTGCCGCGTCACAAATACACAATTTGGCAGTCGCGCGCAACTGTGGTGTTGACGTGTTCCAGACGATTCTTGAACGCGCGACCTTGCCCGCAAACGAGCGGCCTAAGCAACCACCAGACGCGGGACGGTCGCTCTTCCTGGATAACAAACTTCAAGCCACGAATATCGTCCCTGTCGCAACCCACTTCTGGCGTCGTCGGAGCGCAGCGTGATCGATCCAAAAAGTCCTCAGTGTTTCCTGCCTGCTCCTGCAAATTCAGTAAATGTAAATCTAGCAAGAAAGAACCCAGCTGCGCCGGTATTCTGTTGCGGACCATGTTTTAATTACGCTTGAGGTAGTGATTGTACGAACAGGACGAGCCCCGTCCGCCTGAGCCTGCACCAGCCGAAAGAGCAAATAAATGACTGATCGCAGGGCGCACTACAGTTGTCAGGAGCAGGCACGTCACCAAGAAGAGGAGCAGTAGCAGTTCGTAGTTCCGTTTCGTTGTCACAATCAGCAAAGTAAGAATTCCAGTTCGCTGTTTTGTTCTTGGTCCTTTCCTTCCCATCCTTTGCTGCCGCTCGAGCTTCCCATTTCTTCCAATACCATCGGTAGCGCTTGTCAGGGTACTGGGCCTTGAGGTTGTGTGTTTCGAGGTTTCCCAACAGCTGGATCGGGCGGTCCTCCGTCGAGGAGGAGGACATTCTGCCACCGCCACCAGGCCTGGAAGACGCTAGAAGCAGGGTAGCAATGCGCATCGGGTTGTCCTTACAAAAATCCCGGCCGAGAACTTCCGTCAGGTACCACTCCCAAAGGAGGCGACGAAGTTGGCGGAGCGCCTCTTTGTATCTGTGACGCAACATGGGAAAAGCGTACGTGCTCGCTGCGAACAGAAACTGCTTCAGGCGCTGACGTTTATTCAAGTGAGCTGCGAAAGCAGGCACAACGCGGGAACTGCTTGGGTCCAAGCAATAGTGCAAAACGCTGCACAGTCGCGGGAATGTGTGCGCGCTGCAGCACTGGTGAGCAATTTCAGCTACATCTTCCTGGTCGTGGTCCTCTTGTTCATCCGAGGGGAAATTGCATACCTCGAGGTCCAGTAGTGGTCGGTGCAAACGTATGACCGGCGACATGCGCTCGACGTCCTGCAGAAGCAGATTGGTAGCAGCCTCACGCAGTGCGTAGCCTGCAACCAGCGTCCCACCTGCACCGTATCTTACTGGCGGCACGACGGGCCACAGACGACGCCCTGAGAACCCACGAAGATCCTGAAAAGATCACCCCCGACACCCCAGGGGGAGGGGTCGGAAAGATTCGGAGCGTCCGCCCCTCTGTAGCTTCCAGGGACAGCCTGGCGACGAAAGGGAAGCATAGACCGCTCGTGTAACGCGCGTTACACGAAGGTATGGTAGATGTGAGAAAGGGCCAGACGCCCCGCGGGCGTTGCCACAGGCGCTAGCTTGCTGGGAGTGACAAATAACCACGCCCAACAAAGGCGAGCGAGTGGTCGCGCGGTTGTAAAAGCCCTGGCGCGACGCGGAACAATCTGGGGCCCGGCAATGGACGGAACTGCCCCCGTCCGCAGGGTCCATCTCGCTTCCATGGGCCAGATATACCCGAGCCCGAGGACAAGGCCAGGTCGGAAATGGTCCAGCAAAAGACGGCGCACTAGCCTCAAAGCGAGTTTTTTTTTTGATTCAAAAACGAAGCCGCTGAATTTGTTGAATCAAAGAAACAGCCCGCGTTTCAAGGGTAGAAAGGCCACTTCTTGAACCCCGAACAAAGGATCCGACCAAGGTTCAAACAATGTTCAAAGTCGCCAATCACGGCGGTATGGCGAAAGCTTCAGAGGCCAAAAAAAAGTTCCTAAAAAGTTCCGTTCAAGATCCGATAAAGTTCCGATCAAGATCCTGTCCAGAGGACACTTTTTTGGCCACTTTTTTGCGCCGCCAAATCCATAGATTCTAGGCGGGGGAGGGGCCAGGTAAAGCGGCGAAAAAAGTGTCCTCTGGACAGGATCTTGATCGGAACTTTTGAAAATGGAGATGGCGGCCATGAACTCTGGAAAATGGCCCCGTGCCTGGCCGAATTCCACTGGAGAATGCTCCTGAGTACAAAAATTGTGCCGCGGGGAGAAAACTCCCACCCTTGTTTGACATGCTTTCTGCAGGATTGGCCTGCCGATCCCCGCGACCCCAAGAAGCAAAACACTTGGCACCACATCGCGCCAAAGGCCATCGCCTCTCTGCGGGCTCCCGGATGCTGGGCAGGTAGAATGCCTGCGGTCGAAACACCTCCGCGCCACCCCCTTTCCAATGTCCAAGACTACCGCGAAAAAACTACAGAAGCACACCAGAAGGGGGGGCAAAAGGACACGCTGGCCGCGGCGGGCGGCGCGTTCCCTGACGGCTGGCCCGCGCCAAGTTTTGCGTGGCCGTAAAATACCGACATACCCCCGCAACAGGAAAAAAAATCGCGCTTCCCAAACAGGGCGGCCCTCGGGATAGGCTCGGCAGCTATGCGACACGCCCAGAAAAGACCGCGCAAATTTGCTATACAAAGGAGGCAAAGCGAAGGCCAAAACATTGGGCCTGATTCGTAATTTCGGGGCGCCGAAGTAGCCCAGCGGCCAGGATCTTGATAGGATCTTTTTGGGATCTCAGACGAGCTGAAGTGGCCCGGCGTTCCGTGAGTAAGTATCCGTACAAGTGAACTCGGGGGCTTCTGGAAAGATTCTCGGGACGAACATCACTCGGCGGCTGCATGTGTATCCTCTCCTCGTGCGGACTGTGATTTGGAAGGATATTACCTTTCGACACGTGTTGCGAGAGGAGCGTCGCTCGGTTGGTGTGAATCCATCGCAGGGCAGTCGTGATGCAGAGCGTCGCATCACTAGGAGGAATGCGCGGAGGGCTCCAGAGTTGAAACCACAGAATCGACAGGAAAGGTGCCGGTAGCCAGGTAGACGCGAAGAGATTGGAGACGACGATGGCAAATGTGGCACTGCTGACGAGGTCGCGCACACCGGCGGACTTCAGAAGGATGTAAAAGGTCGCCGCTAGCGCTGGAAGAAGTTTTGTGGTGACAAAACCAGCCGAAGTTGCTCCGAACCAGATCCACAGAAAGGCGCTCACTGGATACCAAAGAATGACGAATGCCAAATCAAAAATGCAGGTGCTACGCAGGGGGGCTCCGCCGAATATCTGAACGACGGGACAGTTTTGACCTGCGGCGAGATTGCGCGCAATTTGCGAATTGTGCCGGTACAGCAAAAGACCTAGGAGTCCTTGGCGGCTCAAGAAACACCCCCCACCGACGAACAGAATCACCTTGCCCGGGCGGGTTTTGTCCTCCTCTTGCTCTAGTAATGCCTCTTCCACTTGTTGCCCCTTGGTCGTGGTACGACGAGAGCCGCCGCCTGGTTCTTCTGGCCGTGAAAGTACAAGATTGGCCCTTGCCCCGTCTATGTTCTTGTCCTGTCGATTTCCGAGCCCCCTTGCGAGAGTTTTCGGCTTGAACACATCGAGCGCAAAGTAATCGTTCGCGCCAGTCTCAAATTCGTCAGCCATGATCAACTGTTTTCCGCGAACTATGTGCTCCACTTGCACATTTTCCTGCAGCTCTGTCTCTGTACTCCGAGGATGAAAAACGTCTTGATAGCCGTTGTTTGGTGAAGAGCCCCGGACGCTCTTCCTCCACGACCTGCAATAATATGCAACCAAGCCCAGAGTCGTCAAGAGCCCGCACAGGCGTAGAAGAAAGCCAAAAAGGGCGACCTTCCAGCTGACCGCTTCCACCATCGACTGTGCAAGATCAAGATGAGCAGGCAGAGCACTATCCATCTTGATGTTTTTCCTCAGATTTGTAACGGCATCAGTCAAGTTTTCTCTTTCTTCGTCGCCACCTTCAGTAAAGACAGCACCACAGTCCCCGTCCGCCAATTTATCACGCTCAGTAATCGCAACTTGCGCGTTAGGATCCCTACAGGTAGAGGCCAGCAAAGCACCGCTCGAGACCTGACCCTGATTGCCCTTCGTGTTCGTACCGAGATAGAAGGAATCCCGTGTGCGGAGCGTCTCCAGGAAAGTAGTCGACCACGGGTTGATTGTAGCCGTAATGCTCCAAGCCAAAGACAACACCAAGGCATACGCCAAAGTCTTCTGCGCCTTCGCGACGAGGAACCGCGACAGGCCTGGACGTGGGACGGAAAATATCGCTACACGGTGCTGGCGCTCATTATTTCCAGGCTGCATGACGTATGCTTCATACTCATAGTCGTGGAAGAGATGTTGGTAAACTTCGTTACTTATCTTAATCTTACGTGAATGTGACACTAGATACTGCGATTACTCAAAAGGCAAAAGCGAAACTCAGTAGTTTCACTTACTGTCTGGCACAGCAAAATCCTCACCCCCTCCACTTGCGCCTGTAGGGTAGCTCGTTACGTCTGTCCACCAGGGTCGTTTAGCAAGGAGATCCTGTCCTTAGTCCTTGTGCTGTTTCTGTAGTCTGTATAACATTTTATTTCATTTTCATATAAATCTTATCATGGTATAGATATTAACTACCTTGGCCGAAAAGAATGCAAATGTCAGTTTGAGTTTGAGTTTCAACATTGAGTTTGAGTCTCATCATTGAGTTTGAGTTTCAACATTGAGTTTGAGTTTGAGAATTAAGTTAGAGTTTGAGTTTCAGTTTCGACTTCGAGTTTCAGAATCAACTTGGACTTTGAGTTCGAGTTTCAGTCTCGACTTCGAGTTTCAGGATCAACTTGAAGTTTGAGTTTCAGTTTCGACTTCGAGTTTGAGATTTAGAATCAACTTGGAGTTTGAGTTTCAGTTTCGACTTCAAGTGTCGTCCGACGGCCGTCGGACGGCCAGAAGTTGTCCGCCGGCCGTCGGACAACCAAAAGTCGTCCGACGGCCGTCGGACAACCAAAAGTCGTCCGACGGCCGTCGGACGGCCAAAAGTCGTCCGACGGCCGTCGGACGGCCAAAAGTCGTCCGACGGCCGTCGGACGGCCAAAAGTTGTCCGACGGCCGTCGGACGGCCAGAAGTTGTCCGACGGCCGAAAGTCGTCCGACGGCCGTCGGACAGCCGAAAGTTGTCCGACGGCCGTCGGAAAAAATTGTCCGACGGCCGTCGGACAACCAAAAGTCGTCCGACGGCCGTCGGACAACCGAAAGTCGTCCGGCGGCCGTCGGACAGCCGAAACTCGTCCGACGGCCGTCGGACGGCCAGAAGTTGTCCAACGGCCGTCCGGCGCCGGGTTGATGAGATTGGGCGCGCCGAAGCCGGGGCGACCACTCTGGGCGCGCCGGAGCTGGGGCGACCACTCTGGGCGCGCCGGAGCCGGGACGACCAGACTGGGCGCGCCGGAAATGGAGCGACCAATCTGGGCGCGCCGGAGCCGCGGCGACCACATTGGGCGCGCCGCGGCCTTGTTTTGGGGCCGGCGCTTTTTTCTTTTTGATTTGTTATCTAGATGTCGATGATGCTAACTGACATTTGCGTTTCTTCTAATGCCTACTTCCAGGCGAAGCTGGCTTTGCTAGTAAACATAAAGTACTTATTTATTAGCTACCGACACTCGCCGCGATGAGAACGCAATAGTTAGTATGTACGAGCAGCAGGGCAGCAGAAGTTTCACCACACGAAGGATCCGGAAGATCCTCTTTGTCCTCGTCGATCACACGGATCCAGCAAGTCTGCACAATGACATCCTTACCAACACTGCACAAACCTGCCCTCAGGATCATCGCTACTTCTTCCGCTTGACGCAAAATCCGAGTCGTCGCACTTTAGATATTTTTTCATGATCCTCAAGCACAAGCTGCAACCACAGCAAAGAACTGGAATTGTGGCACACACGGTAACAACATCACGACCATGAAATAGTTTCGTTGAAACTGCTACAGAAGTACAAGTACTGATCTTTTTGGAACTAGACGCTGGAGCTTCAGGTCTACGTCGGCACTTCTTGCTGGCCACACAGGGGTCTTACTAAACACATCAAGAACAAATGGTTGTGTGAATTATACAGCATTATCATTTTGTTTTTGGCATTGATTTGCTCTGGTCGAGTTTGGAAAGCTCGTACCTAGCCAAAGCCAACCTGCTGTTTCTCGCGAACCACTTCGATGCGCGACCCACTGCGGCACGAGAGCACATCTGTCTTTGCGGGAGGTTTATTGGCTACACAGAGGTTACTTACGTAAGATTTGTAAAAAAACTCAACAAGGGGCATCTCTTCTTTTCTTTCGAATTCGATCCGTACCATCATGCAGCTGCTGGAGGAGGTGCTGCAAACACCGTTTCATATTATACTACAGATCTTCATCGCTGGAGGCAGTTCTTTCTGCACGAAAAACGGTGATTATCTGTCGGTAGTAGGGTCGCACGGCAGCCAGAGAGTCTTCGAGCATGATGTGGGAAAACTGGGACCACGAGTATCTGGTTGCAGGCGAGAGCTGAAACAGGAAGCCCGTGGTGGCGACGAGCAGAAAGAGCAGGCTCAACTTCGGAAGGCTGAGCCTGCGATCGAGGGCGTGCGCCGCGAGGTAGCAGAGGAAAAACCCGCCGAAAACGAGCAACAGATCCAGGTACGAGTTCTGCCGCAAGGTTTCCACCACATCGTGAAACAAAGACACGCCCGGGGCGAACAGGGTCGTGTGGTCGAGTCGCAGCTGTTCGGGAAAGTCCTGGAACATCACGGAGTCTTGCTCGATTTGGGCGTACAACTGCGGCACATCCTTCTCTTGCACCAGCTTCCACCGCCGCGCATCCAGATCCACCAAAAGGGATTCGGGGAGAGCAGGAGGACCTCCACCAGGGACCACAGGCTGTTGTAGTGGTCCTCCTGCTGGTGGTTCTGGTTGCTCCGAAGATGAACCAGGAGAAGCTTCACCAGAAGTTGTCGTACTTTGCTGGTGCTGCAAATGCAATGCAGCGGCCTCTGCACGTAACAGGTTCGCTAGGGCTAACTTTGCGCGCGGTGGCCGCCCCAGCGACCACTCGGCGAGAACCGCGTCCGTTGCCAGGTTGACCCGCGCGCGCTGCAAAAAGAAGACCTCGTCCAGCTCGGAGTGCAGGACCGCATTCGGCGCCTGGTCCACCTCCGCCCTCGTTACCTTCGTTGCTTTTGCCCTTGCAAACACGTCGTCCACATCGGCGATTTTGTGCCCGGAGCCCCCCAACAAATCTTGCAGGTACTCCCGCCGCGCTGCAGCCAGCTTCCGCTGCAACGTTTGCTCGGCCTCGAGCGCCTGGGCGCCGGAGTGGTGCTGCACGATTTCGATCAGACAGAAGACCCGGTACTGCGAGTTGCTCCGACACAGCATATCGACGTTTGACGTGGTGAGGTAGGGCATCAAAAATTCCGCCTGCAGCGTGTACAGTGCCCGTGTGAGCCCATCGTCCGTCAGCGACTTCGTCGGGAAAGTCACTATTTTCTCAACAAAAACTGCGTCCTCGTCCTGGACACCCTTCGATCTTCGCGTTCCCAGAACGAGAAGCGACGGAAATTCAAATTGCAGTGGCTTCTGCATTTTTTTAGCCGATGCGGATTTTTTTTTCTGGGGCTCACCCGATGTCGCTTTCGCTTCTTGCTCCTGCTGCCCGATTGTAGTTGTAGAACCACCCGAGGGAGCTGTTGCGGCGAGAGCTTCAATGGCCTCGCGCAACGGTGCATTCGCTGCGTCCCGCAATAGCTCCGTACGGACTACGCCGATCTGAAAAAGCGAATACCAGTGCACGCTGTGGCGCTTGAGGCTGAGCGGCAGCTGTTTGCTACTCACAGGTGCGACCAGCAGCAACTTTCGCTTGTTCTGGTTATGCCCCCCGCTGGCGCCTGCCAGAAACAGTTGCAGATCCTCCTCCGTGCGAATGCGGGTCACAGCTGACCCGGGGACGTGGGTAGTAATCCATTTGTGAATCTTGTCCGGGGTGGCGCGGCTGTGGGGTAGCGTGGGCGTGGTTTCCCCTGGGAGGGAGGGGGTGTAGAGGAACACGGTAGGGTGAATGCGGGCGGCTATGGGAAGTTGATTCAGCAGATCGCGGTCTTGACCGTAGTGGATTCGCCCAAATTTCACGCTCTGTCCCAGCGTGCTACCCGTCACCACTTCTTCCCTGATTTTATATATATATATTCATAGCCTACATGTACATCATGATATTTATAGGGATGATTTTTGGTCGTCTTGGTCTCAACGTCAACTCCTTCACAATCAACGTATGCACCCATTGGTCTGCTCAATATGGCGAAAGTTTCGGTCCTCCGCGGGTGTATTTTATTTGGTGGACGGAAACAAGGCTCATAAGCGGCATGAAGAGATGGAGATCGAAAAACAAAAACTATATATAGCCTCAGATCACAGCTGTAGCTACGTCTTACCACATCTGATGAAATGACCGGCAGGCGGAGTCGACCTCAGAATAGGTTTGCAGCACCCATATGTCGTTCGAATTCAAGACTTTCTCGCGCCAATTTTTCGTCGTGATCGCCTCAGCAGCGGAAGGCAACGAATCGAGATCCACAGCTGACGTTTGGTCGTAAAGTTTGCGCTTGCGCCTGTCGCCGAGGGTTTCGTAGGCCCGGGAGATCTTCTGGAACTTCTTCAGGCACTCGTCACAGTTTGGGTTCTTGTCAGGGTGCCAGCGCAGGGCGAGCTTCTTGTAGCTCTTCTTCAAATCGGACTCGATCACACCACGGGTGACGTCGAGTACGCTGTAAAAGTCCTCTTCGTCGGACGTCCGCTTTGGACCGTCGCCCTCGTTGAAGCTCTCCTCGCCCGCCTTCAACACACCGAGGAACAACATTACCACAAGGATCAGCGCAATCTGGCAGACCTGTGAGCGCAGGCCACCCCCAGCACCTCCTGCCGAGGAGGACCCCTTCGGTTTGTTCGTTTCATCTTCTCCTGCTTCTTCCCCGCGGCCCTGGTCCTCGCTGGCCGAGGGGAAAGACGAATGACGAGCACCTGCACCTGCACCCTGCTTGGAGTTGGAGGTCGCTGCACTTGCAGCATTATTATTTCTGGGTCTCTTCAACTTCATCAGCTCCTGAGGCTTTCCCCCCAGAGCTATTCTGAGTAAAAACATCCCCACCCCAGAGTTGCCATGCAAATCTGCATGCCAAAAAAGTTTCTCATGCGAAGCCACATGAAAAGCTTGTTCTCGTCGTGTTTTGGGATTTGTGATGCTATAAAAAGCATGATATGCTAGATCTGTGATGCTGCTGAACTAGCTAAACAGGATTACACTACGAGGAAAAACCTGTCATGCGAAACGACCAAAGTTGGCTGATTTGTCTAGCAGATTTTCCATCTTGACTCTGGTATGGGGACGGTTTTACTCAGGATAAGAGCTTCTTCCTCCTCATCGGAGTCAAGCAGATCGCCGAGCTCCGTATCCTGTGCAAAATTATCGTACTCGTATGGCAATCATGCATTACAAATCTTTTTTTAAAGGTAAATTCGCATTACAAATTTTACTTCTCATGCTGAGGAAATTTGTAATGCATTTATACGAATACGATACTTTTGCAATGCATACTCCGGGCCGTCGTACAAACTCCGCGTCTTTCGGGCCTGCAGCTTAGCAGCCAAAATTTTCCGTTTCTCATCCGCCAACCACTGTGCGTATTCATCTGTCAGTTTTTTTCTGATTATTCACTTGATGGTCCTAGTACGCAGAAGCAGAAAATTCGAGTCGTCCTCGTCTCCTTTTTTAGTGAGTATATTACACACAGAGACACTGACACTGCTCGAAGCGGAAGCTGTACTATTAGTTACTTCTTGTTTTTACCTCTTGGTCACTTGTCTCTGTGTCATGGTGTACTTGATTCGTGTTCTCCGTAGTACTGGACGTAAAGAAAAAACGTGAAAAATTACAGGTAGGACGAGGCTATCTTCAAGTTCAAACTACGTACATCTACATGTCCTTGTGTAAAAATAAAGCGACTACAAAGCGACTACCTCCGGGCTTAGCCGACTTTATCCTTTCTTCCACAAGTTTTTTTCGTCTTTCGAGCTTTTCTTCTCGCACACGAGCAGCATACTTTTGCTCCTCCTTACTAAGGGCGGACGTTTTCTCCGCCTGCCTCGCCTTCCTCGCGCTGCTTTTCTTCGCGGTTTTGCTACTGCTTTCCTGTGTCAATTCCACCTCGTCCGCAGAACCGTCGGGCTCAGAGGTGCTGCTGGCGCCCTCATCGCCTGGATCTTTTGCATCTCTGCCCTCATCGCCAGCCTTTTTTGCCGGACGTGCTCGGCCTTTTCGATTTCGCGGAGGTCCCATGTAATGTCAGAGTTTGAATTAGTAGTTAAAAAGAGAAAATAAGACACTCGGCGGAAACTTTCGAAAACTTCAATAGGATCAAAAAATGTATCGTATGTTCGTTGACATCAACCAACCTTTCATCGAAACGATTTCAAGTCATGCCTGTAGTCTGCTGTAAGAAACAAGACTCAAGTAGAGTCCGAACAAGTTCTACAAACATCTTCTCTGTAGTCTGTTGCTGCACCATCTTCATCTACTGGCGCGCAATCAAAATGTAAACGGATTAAGGATGGAAAACTGCAAAATGTTTCATACCTATATACCCCAAAAATGGGCCGCATATTTTCAAAATGGGCCGCATATTTTCGAAATTGGTCCACATAGGCACTTCTAGCACGCGGCAAACATCTGGGTTGCTTTTTTTGGCGTCCCCACTAGCACGATCCGACCGTGCTAGTGGGGACGCCAAAAAAAGCAGCCCAGCTGGTTGCCTCATGCTTTTGGAACCTATGCGGGCCAATTTCGAATTATGCGGCTCATTTTTTGGATATATATTCACTTTTTCGCCCGCAGAGGTTCTAAAAGCGCGCGGCAACCAGCTGGGTTGCTTTTTTTGGCGCCCCCACTAACACGGTCCGACCGTGCTAGTGGGGACGCCAAAAAATGCAAAGAATGATCGCCATCGTGCTCGTAACCAGTGCCCGACCGTGCTAGCTAGTACTTTATAGGTATGAAACTTTTCTACATTTTCCATCCCTAAAACGGATGTGGAAACAGATCCAAATGATACGTAACTCACGCATCTCATCAGATCCTGATGAGCGAGGTAAGTTCAAGTTCTATCTCGTCTGGAAGGTACCGACATGGCAATATCAGCACCTTGATCTTACCACCCTAAAAGATCTTTATTTCGGCGGAAGAACAATCTTCACTTCTGAGAAGTTCTCGCATCCACACGCTATGCATGATCAATCTGAAGGTCCAGTTTGGAGAAAACACAAACAGGGCTTCAAGCGAAAACCGATGAACTCCTGTTGTTTCGAAGAGGCGAGCTTTGCGGGGAAAGATCTTGATCTTGATCTTCACTCGGACTATCCTGAAGTAATTGTAATTATATTGCGCAAGATAAGGAACACGTGCTCTGGATTCTTCCTGTGCAGCCACACGACGGCTGACTGTAGACGGCTTCTGACGTTATTCTCTTGTTTCTTCAGTACGCAGAAGTAGAAGAGTATGTTGTAGTAGTACAGCTACATACTTACATGCATCATACAAGAAATAAACAGTTGTTGCGAGTGGAACGACGAAACGATAGCATTAGCAATTAGGCAGGCACACACACGTACAGCATATTTCAAATTCAACAGCGTCAGCCAATAGTTCTTGAGGTGCAACATGCGTCTTCACGGAACTAGCGCTCGTGGTCCCGCACTCAACATTCAGGACCCTGCTAGCCCGCATATCGAATGCGTGGCAAGCCGTCCTCTGGTAGCTCATACCATGGCTGCTTACTAAGACAGCAGATGTGGATGGCTCGCGCGAGCTTGGAGGTTACAAACTCATACTTTTCGAGACGGGAATCACCCGGGATACTGCTATCGTCATAGCTCCCGGCTGCGATCCAAACCACCCCGGGCTGCGAGTCGTACACGATCGAGAGCACCGTGCCACACTTGCGACAGACATGCCGAGAGCCCCATTGCGAAGTTCTGTCTAGCAGCAATGGGGACTCCTGCTCGTTTACTACATCTCCGAAGCCGTCTGTGACATTCCAAACAAGTCCCTCTACAACAGCTGCACCAGCACCAGTCGTACCCGCTACAGTTTTGCTGTTGCCTGCGGCAAGAGCCGCGCTCGGATTTGCAGTCAGTACGGGCGCCCATGTTTGGAAGAGTCCGCCACTTAATTTCCTGCACCATGAGCAGTAGCAATGCTGCAACTCCCGAGGAAAAGTGCCGTATATGTGGTACCTACATGCCCCACAATAACACCCGCCGGTGACCACCTCCGCTCCCTCACCCGAAGAATCTTTCGACGCGGATCTGTTTTCTGACTTCGACAAAGTTCGATCGGTCCCTGTGCTGCTTGAGGCTCTTTCCATCACATTCGCCATAGAGGTCTCATTTGCTGTACTTCTTCCGCCGCTGGCACGTCGCCCCAGAAGAACAGCATCGCTCTTCCTTTTTTCACTCGCCGCCCGCAGGGCTTCGGCCGTTTGCCCGTACCAAGGCGCGCGGCGCTCGTATTGCAAATCCACAATCGGGTTGTCGAGCGAGCCCAATTTGATCAACTGTGGCCACAGATCCGGCGCCGGAATGCGGCCCTTGCGCGCGTCGGAGTAATCGCCATCATCGATTAGCCCACCCGACACGAAAAACCCGCGCTCGGGAACTAGCAGCCCAAGGGTGGAGTGGCAGTTGCGACACAACCACTTCTCTTGTACTAGAGAAAAAAAGTACACCCGTACCGAGAGAAAAAAATTGAGATGTGTTGCGAATTTTTTCGTGGTGCCACAAGGACTTTCTTATTTTGGCTGTAGTTCGGGATGACAAACTTTTTCGCCACAACCGCGGCCCCTGTAATCGCCAAAGCCAAACCGCATTATCCATTTGATTTGTCCAAGCGGCACTGTGCATAACAGAAAACTGCCTCTTTTCTGGTTTCCGCATTGCAGCGTTTCGGTTTTCAGCGCTCAGCAGGGCCAATTGGCATTTATATTTATAGCAAAACAAATTTATGTCGTGGTACGACTGCACGTTTCTGTGAAATATCTCCGCTGTTCCGCTTTCCACCAGCCCGTCGCACCGCACGGAAATCTTGCGCACCAGGTTTCTTTACACTGAGTAAAAGCCTCCTTACCCCAGATTTTGTCTTCATGGTCAAAAACGAGGCGCAACACACTTTTCTTCCCCCCTTACCCTATGCTGCAGATGGCATGAAAAACACGCAGGTGAGGTGGGCGAGACTTGTTTTGGCGCAAAAGCACATGCACATGCTCAGGATGTTTCCCACCCGCGGCTCTCTAGAAGAGGCATTTTCTCGTAGCGTTGGTTTAGGAATGATCTGCCATGCGTGAATTAGGATAATAACGTGAAGTTGCGATGCATCTGGAGTAGTCCGTAGGCACGACTATACTGCATTATAGCGAAACTTGTTCTGCGTGGGTCCCACAAGTTCTGGATTCGTCTTGCAGATGAACACAATCCCTATATATAAGTATAAACAGCATCTTCAATCTTGACTTTTATCTTCATGGAGTGAGGACGTTTTATTCAATCAGGATATCTTCTTGTCCATATTCGGCAGATGCACGTCCTTCTCCATCTCGAACCCCGTGGGGCCGCGTATCCTGAGTAAAAAGGTACCCACACCAGAGTTGTAATGCAGATTTGCAAAGACAGGAAGACTTGTAATGCGCATCCCCCTGACAGCCATTTCCAATCGCGTTTTTGAATTCGTGATGCTGTGAACAGGATGAGAAGAGAATCTGTGATGCGGCTGCACTTGCTAACCTGCACTACACTGCATAGCGCAACTTGTCATGCGTGACTCACAAAACTCCTAGGTTTGTGTTGCAAAATCCCCATCCTGACTCTGGTGTGGGTACGTTTTTACTCGTCAGGATACCGCGGCGCGCGAGCTCATCTGCGGAGAAGGCAATGTCTCGCATCCCCTTGTAGAGGTTAGAGCTGTAACACCCGTTAGCATGAGAAGTTGCGAATTTGTAGTGAATTTTGCATGACAAATTGCAGGTGGGTCCGCCGGTACATTGTTCCTCTTGCCCTTCTGGGAAGTGGGTTCTGCACACCGCAGAAGTTGTCCAGGCTTATGCGGCGGGCAGCTTCTTCTAGACATGGCCTTGGTGCCGTTCTTTGGCCATAGCCATACAATTTCGTCTCCCTGTGCTCGCATAAGAGCACTGCAACAGCCGCGGCAAAGACGCCAAAAATAAGGGCTCCGGAGCACATACAATTACGCAAGACGAAGGCCGCGCGAAGGCAAGGGCGAAAGGACGAGGCCGAGAGCTTTGGCGCTTCTATCCGGCAGGCGCGTGAACTCTCCCGGCCTTTTCGGCAGAATATAGACGGGCCGAGGGCAGCAGAGGGCGCTTGTCTTTTCCCCTCGGTCCCACTTCCCAGGCCCTACCTGTGCACTTTTTTGAGCACTTTTCTGCGCTAAAGTTTGCTTATTACGGTCGAAACTGGGGGCCCGGTGAATTTTGAGGTGAATTTTGAAAAAGCCGTGGGTGAATTTTGGCCCAAGGTGCCTATTCAAAATTCGCTAACGCACGAGAAACTCCGGGTTTTGGGGCTTCAAAAAAGTGTCGCCAAAACAAAAAGCCCCAAAATTCACCAAGAGAATTCCTAACCTGGGGGTCACGTCGAAAAGGCTGCTGTGGCTGTGTGGGCCGCAAACGAGCAGCCCTTCACGCTGCGTGGGCTGCTTGGGCTCGTGTCCAGCCCTTTGCGCTGCGTACTTCTCTTTTAAAGCAATAAATGCAATACAAATTCACTGCAAATTCACCCTTCTGTACGCTAACGACCGTCCAAGGCATAGTCTCGTGCGAGAGCTCATCTGCGGATAAGGCAATGTCTCGCATCCCCTATGAAAGCCTCAGAATGGAAATCCTCAAAGTGTGATGCATGAAATGCAAGGCAAAAAAGACTGTATTGCAGAGGACACAATGGAGACCGACTATTGTCCTGCTAGGGGTTCAGAATTGGGCTACTGATTAGCACGAGAGAAGGGCACCCCTTTGCCTACCTAGCATGACAGGCATGCTTTGAGTGCCCGGAAAATTTGTCATGCGCCGACTAGAAATGGCGCTTCAACTGGAGTCGTTTTTTTGCATTACAAATCATTTCCACTTTGAGGATTTCCAACCTGAGGCTTTCATATCCCCTTGTAGAGGTAGACACCCCAAGCCGCGGCCGAGTGCTTGCGGCACTGTGCGCAGTGGCAAGCGAGCATCAGCACATCGTCCGGGCTGGCCACTTGCACCGTTAAAGTGTTCGCGTAGCATTTGCAGCTCGCCTGCAGTCGCACGGGTTCTTCACCATTGTGTTCTATAGATTTCATCTGCTGTGTTCCTTCCAAATAATATGAGAATCAGGGATGTAGAAGTTTTTATATCTTATTCTTTCCCAGGACTTTTCTAAAAGGGCCAAGAAGTAGTGCGACAGCGAAAGCACAAGCAGCTAGTAGTTCTGCTGCAGATAAAAATATCATGTCACGGAGACCTGAAATTTCGTCGATGCTATGTGAGGCGTATCACCCTTGCAAACGGGCTATCTTGTTGTGACCGTCACCTCTGCGCTTGCGACTTCTAAATTTGATGCTTTTCGATGCTGGTGCTGGTGCAGCTACTTTTGCATTACAGTGCGCGTCCGTACATACATAGCAGTCAGTAAACGCGGCCACCTGTATTGTTCATTTTAGTCTTTGTAGCAGCCAGATGAATGCTGCAGTTCCAGCTTCAGCAATTATCAGTCTGTTGCACTTGCAACTTCTACGCAGCTCGACAAATAATTTGCGCTTTTTTCATTTTTGATTTCAACTTATACCGAAGAACTTGATGTGGTCTAAACAAACAAACCGACGGACGGCGACAAACAGGGTGGCATCTGCGTCATCTTCGCAGAACTGAAATGACGTGGATGTGAAGACATCACCACTGCTACAATACTGCACCGGATTTGAAGCATGTACTTGAACTTCAACGTACAGAAGATTCAGATACTCTTCCACACACTGCAACTGCACAAGTAGAGTGAGAATCAAGAGCATATATGCGGTTCTGCTATCTGTGAACATTCGATGGAAATCGCACACGAGTTCCCCTGTTACCCGTTTTTAACCTCCTTCAGTAGTTCGCATACAGAAGCTCACATGATTGACAACTTTGTTTTTTTTTCTAGTCGCCTCGATACTCTGGTAACTAGGAATTTCTATTCGGTATAGGCGCACAGGAGGCAGCAGTTTCAGTCTGCTTGTCGTGCCAGCATTTTACACACTGTGAGAATAGCCGAAAGTGTTTGTTGTGATGTTTTTCATTTCGTCCATCATACATCATTGGTTTGACTGGGACTGGTTTGTGGATTTAGAGGTTTCATGACATCACTTTTCCGTCTAAGTCCTCATACTCGTCGTGCATTGAAATTTATACCTTTTCACTTACTACACTTTTTTTTTCCTGTCTCAATCGATATTAATCTGCATCTGCTAGAGCCTGGAAAGGATCGATTATGGAGAACCACCATCAAAATTATTGTCTGGACCTTCAGCTTCACCCTGAATTACACAAGCGAAATATGCCCCCGCCCCCGGAAATCAGCAATTCTGGGGTGCTTAGGAGGCACCCCATCTGGTGCTTAGGAAGCACCCCATCTGGTGCTTAAGCGCGTCGCACTAGAGCCGCGCGCTTTATTAGAGTCAACATCTCACGCGTGGCTGAAGAGTCAGCCTGCGCTCAATGAAAAAGAGGAGCGGGGCATCTCTACTGCCCCAGGCCGAAGGTTCCATCGCCATAGACACACACCCAAACCACCTCGATCGGACCATGGTGACTATGGGGCCTGTATTTTATTACTTAGCTAGAGCGTTGCGATTCCGAGTCTAGCACTTCTACTGCTCTTCTTTATACTTATTATGCCTGTCTTCGGCAAGTAATTAAATCCTAGTTCGAAGCTGGCTCTCGAGCAAGCTTTTAGCTTTTGGCGCGGTCATGCACAGAAACGAAATCTGGGAAAAGCTCGACGGGCGAGTCCAATTATGGATCGGCGAATGCGGGCGATCCGGGTGTTACATAGCCACCCGATCTGCCGGAATCCGGCGGCGCAAAAGGAGCCGACTTTGCGGCTGTCGAATCGGGCCTGTAGCATGCGGATTCCTTTTAGAAAAGCCGCGAGCTTTTGCAGCGCCAGATCCCGGCAGACCGGGCGTTTATGTGACACCCGGATCGGCGGACTTGCCGCATCTGGCGAGTGCAGCGCTCACCTTTTGGCGCCTGCATGCAAAAACCCCACATGCGTGCTGCAAAATGTCACAAGTGGAGCGCTCGCATGCCTACGATACCACGGCGCTCAGGGTGTGAGGTTGGCTCATCGCCGGCATGGATCGTCTTTGCTCCCTGAGCAGATGGCCATCATCCCATGAGCTTGAGGCCGCGCAGCTTACTGCGTTTTTGTGCATCGCAGCGCCGTGCGTTATATTTTTGCCCTTGGTCGAGAGGTAACAAATGGAACGGGCCAGGAGATTTTGTTTCCGCTAGTCAAGCAAGGCTATTTGCCCGCCTGGCCGGGACCAGGAGCCTACCTTCTTGCCCCTAGGGCTCGAAGTTCGGGCTCCCGCGGTATCAAAGGGGCAGATGGGGTGCTTCCTAAGCACCAGATGGGGTGCCTCCTAAGCACCCCAGAATTGCTGATTTCCGGGGGCGGGGGCATATTTCGCTTGTGTATGAATGGCCCAACATTTAATGAACCCTATTGCTATCAACAACTGTGTCTTCATTAATGAAAGTTCTTTTCAACTGTAAAAATGCTTTTCAACTCTATCAGCAGGAAACGAGGATTGACGCCAGGCATTTGACTTTCATCGCACCGCCGGACTACCGAGGCGTAAAAATCCGTGGCGTCACACGTATACCGGCTGCCCGATCATTGTGTTGACTCAGACGCGTAGGCCTCCGTGCCCATGGAGGAACGGGCGGCCCGACGGCTGCAGCTGCTACCGAGCCAGCCCCCGACGCTACCGCCCTGTATCGAATGAAAACATACTCGCCCCTGAGCAAAGTAGCATGCTGGCGTCTTTTTACTAGAACCTACGAATCAACAATGCTCTTTAACAGGACTACACCGCAACGAATGTATGACTGTAAATAATAACTGTTCCGTGGCGATAACGTAGGCTCGCCGGCACAAATGTGCTAGCTGCTCAGGGTTCTTGATTCGAAGGGATACATACGAACCACCTCGTTGTCCCAACGCCCTTCGTGCCGGTAAGTGTCCATGAACACGAGCCCCTCGGGGATCGCTAGCGTGCATTTGTATTCGCCAATAATTTCGTCCATGAAGAGAGAGAAACTCGCAGCAAGCAAAATTTCTTTTTGCTGCAAGCAGCACATACTATCAAATCAACTTTTTTTGAACGCCTACTAAAAACATCCTAGCCTTGATTTTCCTAGAGTCAAAAGACAGCAGAATGTAGTAGTTACCCGGCCACCACTACTGAGCGATGCGCACTGTACTGACTTTTCATGTTCGATGCCTGCTGGTTCGCTGGTTTTATTGCTCCTATGGGGGCTGCCCCTGGCCCTGCTCCTCCAACCAAAACAGGGCATCTCGCTGACTGCTGAGTGGGCGACGAGGATTTTTGTGGGGATCGGATCTTGGTTCGCCGCACCTCGGCTTCCAGCCAAGAACCGTATGCTCTGCAAAAGTATCGGGCATGTACTAATCGCATCTTCCTTGCAATACAATTACAAGTTTAAATTGCTTAGTGCTTACTTTATTCTCAAGTCCGAGTTACAAATTTCATTTCTCAAGCTGAGGAAAAAATTTGTCATGCGGTTTATACTCGTGCGATACTTTTGCAGTGCATATACCGGGCTTCGCGTCGATTTGGATGTCGTTCGTGACCGGGTCAACGTCAGTGACTCTGGTGCGAACCCACTGCCTGTGCGTGTCTGACCAGTATTCCAACAGGTCCCCGACTTGATGTTGGTGGTACGCGACCACACTTGGCGGAGGCGAGGCTCCACCAGCAGAATCCTCACAGCTCGCCGACGAAAGAACGGCACTGCCACCACCTTCTCTACCTACCACGTTCATCTTTATCGGCGGCACTCCACCGGCAGGAGGTGCTGCAGCGGACCCACGGGGACGACCACCCCTGCCTGGTGTACTAACCGGCCCGCGTGGTGTGGAAGACGCGCCTCCAGGAGCTGCAGCTCCACCGGCGCTCGGCAGCTGCGCAGCCGGGCGCTGATTTTCCTTGTTGTCCTGGACGGAATGCACGGCCGCCTGGTGCCACCTCTTATTTCTCGGCGTGGGAAATATTAAACCTCCCCCCGATCCCGCCGCGGAGGAAGCTGGTGGATCTCCTGCCCCCTGCTCTAGTACTGCGTGCACCAGTTTGTTCTTGGAGCTACTAGATGAGGACGAAGAAGCCGTCGTCGAGGAGGAGGTACAACCGGTAGCCGAGTCTGACTTGGAGGCTCCATTGCGGTTGCCGCCACTTCTGCGATCCATCTGATCATCCGCTGCCGCATTCCGGTCCTTCTTCAGAATCCGGTCCTCCAACTCGGGATCCAGGCCTGTCGGCAGGTTCTGCTCTGTCATCCACTGCAGCTCCAAGGCGAAAACTGGTCTGGAGAGCTGTTTTTGGCAGTACTAGAGTTGGGACTGCTCTTGATGACTCTTACTTCTTGGCGTTGACTTTTAATCTGCAAAAAGTTTGGCCCTTCGCGTTGTTCTCAACGCAACAAGACGCTACGGGCAGAGGACGTTGGGTCAAGAACTACGAGTTGTTGTAGCTACGGGGGCTCGTGGGCACCCGAAATTTCAAATTTCGTACGATATTTAGCATTTGGATTTGCATCCCCATTTTTATTGTCGGCTAAATACCTCGTCCTCCAGGAACTTTTTCTTATACTTAAATTCCACATCTTAATAATCTTTTGAATCAAATTAGAGCTCGATGCTGAAATCGTTGTTACGCTAGCTCGTACCAATTCTTCGGCTGTTATCCTGGAGAAAAAAATCACACTTCTTTTGACATACATATACAACCTGCTCAGCCTGCCTGTTGTTCTTCGGACGCTTCGTATCGCATTGCGTTTATTCTTCAACAACCACGGAGCCGAACAGTGAGGGAAACCCACATGCCCACGTGACAAAAATAGTACAACGATGAACTAGCAGAGTAGAAGGCAGAGTCTGTTGGTCAGGGCTGGCAAGCGAATGCCAATAGATTAGCGTAAGTAGCCTCATCCAGCATATCTCGTGGGCGCCGCCGCGGGTCCTTGCAAAACATCAGGTTGATGGCGCACCGCAAGTCGGACGAGAAAGTGGCTGGTAGCGTAGGGGCAGGGTATTCTCGGATTTTTCGGCACAATGCATGCACGTCAGCGTATGGTGGAAAAGCTAACGATCTACAAAGCGGACGCAAGCACCACAACAAAGTTCATTGCAGCTAAACGTAGTACTGCTCCTGCAATTCTGTCACCGTTGAACACATGCGAGACGAAATTCGTATGACATTAGAACTAGAAAGTGTAAGTGCTGCACAAACCGCTTGCAAGTACGTTTCTGTTTCCCTCACATACCGGGGCGTCATAGGGCACCTTGAGAACCATCAACTCGTAGGCGAGACAACCGAGCGACCAGATGTCGGCGCTGAACGAGTACTCTTTATTTTCGCAGATCTTATGGTAGTGTCAGGATTGAAATGGTCAAAGTTGAAATAGTTTGCGATGCATGAAATGCAACCCACAAAGCGCCTGTCTTGCAGAGTGGGCAAGGGAGGCAGATTGTAAGCCTGGCGAGGGGTAGAAATAGAGCTGCTGAAGTAGCATGACAAAAGGCGTCACTCTTACCCAAACAGCATTACAAACTGGATTCAGACACCGCCAAAATTTGTCATGCGCCACTTAGAAACTGGGTCCCAACTGGCATCCATTTTATGCATGACAAATAATTTCAACTTTGTTGATTTCAAACCTGACGCATCCATAGATCTCCGGGGAGATGTAGTACGGCGTTCCGATCTGTGTTCGTGCGTGGTCTACCGTTGATCCCAAGCACTTCGAAACTGGTGATAATTTGGAAGTTTTCTTTCTTATCTATGAGCAACATCTACTTCAACATGATCACGACTGTAGTACCGTCCCTGTAGTTGTAAAATGTACCGTACTAGTACTTCCTGTAGAAGAAACTCATTGCTCAACTAGAACTTCGACGCTCGTCCCACTTTTTTGGTGAAGACGTACGTGGGGACGACCGAGAGTTTTAGCCAGTGACATTGAGCACGCAGTAAAGATGTCATCATTTTGATTTCTTTTTCCTGTCCGAAGGTAGATGACAGGTGCAAAAGACAACAAGTACAAATAAAGTTGTAGTTGTACACGTTGTTTAGATACTATACTTACTATACTTACTTCCGAAATCCCCCATGCGGAGTGAGTGGTCGTCGGTGAGGAAGAAGTTCGAACTCTTCACATCCCGGTGCAGAATATGTTTTTTTGCGTGCAGGTAGTGCAGGGCGAGAAGGATCTGTGTGAGCCACGAGACGACTTGTTTTTCGGAGAACCGCCGCCGGCGCTCCGCCTGCCGCCGGATATGCCTTCCGAGATCACCGCGGGGGCAGTAGTCCATGGCGAGTAAAAACCAACCGTGCGAGAGATGGCTGCCGTGGTACTTGCAAACATACGGGTGCGACAAAGAGGCCAACAGCCGCCCTTTATTTTCGTTGTTGAAGAAAACATTTTTGAAGATCAATACTGCGTCGCGAACGTGATCGCCTGGACCAGCTTGCTGGTATTAAATAAGTGTGTGCACTACAACTAGAACCTTACTTTCAGGCGGACTTACGGGGGAGAGGATTGATCACGTTGTTGTATGATCTCGTCGCTGTGAAGTTCTCCACCTTCATGCATTTTGATTTTCATATTCTTTTCCCGCATCAGCAATAAATTTCAACTACCTTCTTCCAGTGTCTTCTGTCTTTCTTTGGTGCTCATGTGACTGACGTCAATCATTTTGCACACCACTTCCTGCAGGTCTCGATTGCACAAAAAGACCGCACCAAAGGAGCCCTTCCCTATCTTCCGCAACGGCGTATACCCCTGCCGGCGCATGTAGAGTTCGACGGGCTCCGACATCTTGATCTGTTTAATTCACGCTGTGTAGTGGTAGTTACTATCGTGTTTCTACTTCGGTTCTTGTATCTGTATCTATGGTAAACTGAATACGTGTAAATATTCTCTCGGCGGGTACGAAAAAAAGTCCTCTGGGTTCTCCTCTCTCGGAGGTGTAGTTTGTGCGTCGCGTGATCTAATCGATCCTTTTCGTCATGTCCTAAAGCTCCTTGTTCGGCGTTTCCTTCCCGTTCCTTGGTCGTCAAGAACATCGCTTAATAGTGCCCCTGGCAACTTCCTTGAACTACTGACCGTGAGGAGGAAGTGTGCGTCTCTCACCGCTGGTACAACAGTGTGCAACTTCTCGAATAAAGACGTGGAAGCAGGGTAAGTTCGGGTGCGCAAAAAAAAACCTGTCGTCGAATGCATGCAGGCGCACGTGCGGATGAGTCAGTCAAAGGAGACAAGAGTCTTTTCCTGAGGAAATTTGTCATGCATTTGAGGACCTCAAATTTTCTTTTTGTCTGCGCGCTAGGCGTAGGCGCTAGACCGAAAAGTAGGCGAAACTACATACAACATTGGTAAGCGGTTTTCTCTACCACGAGTGCTTACACTAGTTGTAGGGTAGATTTACTTGTACCTGGTTAGAGTTCATGGACCAACGTTCTTGGTCAACACATCTGTGATCGTGACGAGGGAGACGAAAACACTCATCCTCGATAGCGAAGCACCGGAAACACGGGGAATATGCAGCTTTAGCCAGAATTGAATCTAGAAACACCAGAATAGTAAAAGCGTCCGTGTAAGTATGCAAAAGAAACGTGTAATGATGGCATGAAGGGGAAAGCGAAAGGGCGACAGGATAAGCACTGGCACTCCAGAACCAGATAGACACTGTCCCGCCGAATGAACGCGCGTGCCAGCAGCTGCATTGTTTACACCCTATTGCTTTCATAGTTCATTATATAGAAAAAAAAACATAAACAAGGGCACATTTGATATTTTCAAACATGATGAAGGGATACAGTTTTCTGTGCCTCGACATAATTAAACATTTGAAAATGTGCTACAACACTTCACACGCACATTTTATTTCATGTGTTGCTGTCGACGTCGCCGTAAAGCTCTTCAGTAACATCATGTAGAGTATTTTTAAGGTGCGGCCCATGGTTCGATTTCTTGCGATCTCGAGCTGCACATCTGAGCTCCTGACATCCGCGCTTTTAGTTTTGTTCCGGTCTTTGCGAAGTGGTCTTTATCTTCTCTAACTGCTTGAGATAAAAGATCAATTTCGCCACATTCCACACAAAACCAGCTCCGGCTCGTCGTCTTCGGTACGGAGAGACTCACGCCACACTATGCATTGCAAAGATGTCCAGGTCTGGATGATCTGGAAAGCCGCAAGCGGAAGCGGAACTCGAACATCTGCCTCACCTGCTCAGCTTGCATCACTCGTTGCTCCTGTAAAATCATCTCTATTGCATGACTGCAAAGATGAGCGAAGCTTTTATTACATGGATGCAGTGTGTACTAAAAATCATGCCTACACCTACAACTACATACGACGCAGAAGTCGGTGATAAACATAACTTGTCATGCATATTCCCCAAGGACTGCCTTTCAAGCAGACCCGGATCGGTTGCATATGCATTTGCTACACACAATGGAAAAGCCAAACTTCTCGAAGTACGGCGCCGTGGTGGAGTCCGTTTCCAGGTAGCATCCCACGTTGTCACGGTCCGCAAAACCAAAGACGACGCTCAACAGTTGCCGCGCCGCGCCCTGCCCCCGCGCCCAACCAGCCGTCGCGAGGGTTTGTATGTACCAGTGCGGCTTCAGCTGGGAGCGATCGTGGTCTGCGAGGATCTGGCCGAGCAGCATGTCGCGCCTCATCAGCTCCGGGGTCAGCCGCGGAAACGGTAGCCCCGCCGCCGCCATACCGTAGTAATATTCCGGGCTCCCGATCTTCGTGTACGTCTTAGGAGGCAAGCAGTACAGCACGGCTGCAAGCCGTTCGGTCGGCGCAGAAATGCTCCTGGGCGGCGTGTCGTGGAAGATCTTTGATGTTCCACCGCGTTGATGTTCAACACCACCCTGGGGCCACTCACGACCGGCATCAACATGAAGATCTGCTCCTCTACTACTACAACTTCCACTTGCCGTGGTCGTAGTCGAACTGTTGAAAAAATGCAGCTCCAACAAGCGGCCGTACGCGGCAGCGACATGATAGCCGATCTTTTGTTGGTAGTAGAACAGTTGTTGCACCTTCTCGACGAGTGGCGTCGTAACCACGGAAGAACGACGGCTGACGCGGCCACCGGGCGAGGACGACGCAATGGAGGAAAAAACGGACGATCTGCGGCGTCGGCGTTCCTGGGGACTCTGTGGCGTTTCCCTTTTATTTCCTTTCCCGTGGCCATCGACCGACGCGTGTACGACTGCTGTCGCCTGTTGCTCGACCTCGTCCCTCTCTGGTTCGTGGTCCTCCATGTTGACTTTTACCACGCCGGGCGTATCAAATGCAATAATGTCTGGGTCTGGAAGGTTCTTGTTGTCTTGCAGGTGTGGGGGCATGGCCCAGAATGTCTGGCATGCAAGGGCTGGCATCTTCACAGGTTCTGCAAGAGCTTCACGATGTTGCCTACGTACTCTGCATGAGAAATCCGCTCTCAGTGTGGCCACAAATGGACAGCTTTTCCTTTTGCGATCCTTTTGCGTACCTATATGCATGACAGAGTTTTGATGTGCGACTGGCAGACAGCATCACAAATCTGCAGCTTATTTCCAGAGCCAGACATATCATTGCAATGCATAGGGCGGTACGTGGTACGATTTCGACGAGGCCGCAGGCTGGTCGCTGTAGTCATTCAGATTGTTGTGACGCGACGGTAGTTCGTCTTTTCGTACTGTTAACCGCTCCGCAGATGTTGTAGTCGCGCTAGTATCACGACTGCGGGTGACTTGTTGTGCAGCTCCTGCACAGCTATCGCAGTTTCGCTCCCAGGCAAGCCAATCCAGGAGTGGGGAGCCTTCATAATCTGCGCCCTCTATGGGCCAGAAGGCATCCAACACGAGCTGCGTAGCGGTTTCAGGTGAGATGGACCTGTCTCGAATCTTCATCTGGATCGGTCGAACCGAGCGGGACGTCGACACAGCTTGGTTTGATGTACGCTCTCCACCGCTATTCAACATGTGGGTCGTTTGATACAGCAGTGCAGCACTCTCACTGGTTGTGGTTCCAGTAGTAGAGCCTCCGAGTAGTAGCCGTGGTGACATCGGCCCCGAAGTAGAACTCATCTTCATCGTAGTACCGCTATGATCTAAGTTCACACTCTCTGCAGCTGGTCCTGGTGGCACATCCGAGGACGGTCTCTCAACATCAACATCCTCGTAGGAACTAGTAGTGGCAAAAGAACATCCGACGTTTGCATACGGCAGTTCCAGTAGTTTATTTGGTGCAGCTGGAACAAGGTTGATCGTTCCCGCGTCTGCGGCGCGCTTGCGCGCTAGCTGGAGCAACCTGTCGCTGCTGCGCACAATGCGGTCCACTAGTTCTTTCATGTGCAGCACGTCCTGAGACACGCACAAGCGCAAAAACTCGTTCCGGTCCAGGTCCAGCACGAACGCCGCGTCGTCTACCGTGCCCACCGCGAAGCGACGGCTGATTTCTAGCTCGTCTTCGGGCAATAGGGGTGGCTGGTCCGGCAGCTGCAAGTCGCGCAGGAACGCAAGGAAGGCGACGGCCGAGATGGCGCTGGCGAGCGTGGTGGGTAGCGCGAACTGCCACACGTTGAAGTCGTACTTGTCAAGCGGACTTCCGTAGTCGGCAAACACCACGTATTTCAACACTTTTGGCATGATGGTGGTGCACAGGAAGTTCATGGCAACTATGCACGGCACTGCGGCCGCGCCCAGCAGCGTCAGGAAGGAGCCGGACACGACCCCAACGCGGTTTGCGGGGGTGTAGTACAAAATGTACCGCATCAAGATCGTGGTCAGACTGATCTGCAGCAGGTTCACCGCCCGCACCACGACCCGCTGCGCGTCCCAATGCGCGACGGAGCAGAGACCCGCGATCAACAGCAGGCTCACGACCGTGAGGTAAATCATGGACTCCAGTCCGTGTTTGAAATCTAGCACGACGCCAACCACCGGACTAGCAACCAACCCGATGACCGCCAGGTTCGTCACGATGAAGGAGCCGAGGTGCGGGTCCTGGTGCTGCGCCGGAAAGTTGAACAGGGCCGCCGCGTAGGGTTGCGGCATGCTGATGTACACGAAACTCCCAATGTTCCCCAGCAAGGTCGCAAACAGCAGTTGCCGGTGGCGCGGCCAGTACTGTGGGCGGGTGAGCAGTTCCCAGGCTTGCTTCGTGGAGGTCCACAGTTTCAGGAACGACACCCGGGGCCGGGCAATCGGCATGCCCAGCGCACGCTCCGCTTCCGCGTAGTACTCTCTCTGGCTGGGCACCACCAGGCCCAGCAGCAGCGCGGACACGCCCACTGGGAGGCTGTACCCCAGGAGTGCGTGGGGGAAACTGATGCCGTACGTTGTCATCACCGAATCCTGCAAAAACACCGGGAGAAACGCCGCGATATAGCTGCAACTGTTGCTCAGGGACAGGAGTAAACCGTTGTAGCCCGGCACGTGGAAGAGGAAGCCGAACAGGCCGTAGTTGTTGATCCACGATCCAAAGTCGGTGAGTAATAGTCCCATGGGAAACAGGATAAAATCCATCCACGCACCCTCCGCGGTGTCGTCGCGAAAGAACATGACGAGGGACAGTACGAGCAGCCCACAGACCAGCAGCAACGCGCCCAACACCGCGGTTGCCCGCCCGCCGATCGTGTCGAAGCAGATACCCGCTGGCAGCAGCGCAGTCACGGCGACGCACTGGAGCACGCTGAAGGTAGTCGCTAGAGCCAGAAACTGCCCGTCACAGGTTCTTTCATCGTCCGACCCTGAGGAAGGTGAGTTGTCCTCGCCCGGCAAGACCACCTGCGGGGACAGGGGAATAGCGAGAGGTCTTAGGGTCGGATGGAGTTCGTCCTCACCCCTCTCGACCCTGACTTCTTCCGCTACCAAATATAGCCGCCGGGGCGGGGGTAGTGAGGTCGTAGGCGTTTTTTTGCCGACCGCCGCCTTGGCCGCGGCTTTGCTTTTTATGGGCTCGCCATACCACCGCGCGTAACGTTATGCCGCACGGTATGGCGCCCACTTGGGAAACGTCGCAAATTTTGGCACATTTCCAAAATTCCTTTCCGAAAGCCAGCCCCGATGCTATGGGGCCGATCCGGGTGCCACGGGGGGCGCCCAAAAAGCGAAGAAAAACCGGGCCCATAGCATGCGGATTGGCTTTGCGCGTCTGGGGCGCTTTTTATTTTTCGCGTTTTTATTTTTCACGCCGGCGCTTTTTGCAAAGCTTCCCAGGCTCTAAAACCGGCGAAAAGGCGGCCGCTTTCGCGACCGCCCAAAATGCTCCGAAATCGCGGCCGTGCCATGCTGTTTCGCTGTTCTGATTTTGGGCGCGTTTTTTGCGCGCCCCTTTTTGGGCGCCCCAAATCGCCAGAAACCAAGGCGGCGGGCGCCTCAGAAGGGCGCCCCTTTTGCCGGCTCCCCTGCGTCGTTTTATCAAGTGTGAATCGATAGTTTTCGTTCGGGCTTGTTTGTTTTCAAAGCTCCGGCCGCTTGATAATTGAAAATCTTTTTTTTTAAAAAACTCTTCCGTCCGCTTGAAAACTGCCGGTCGTTTTTCAGGGGAGATGGCAAAAAAACTCCCCGGTTAGAACCGTTCGGTGACCTCACTACATACAATCTTTCCATCGTGTAGAGTCAGCTCCGTGTGGGTAATCGGGAAGTTGCACACGCTACGATACACACCAGCCTCGGCAAATTTTTGCGTGAACAGTGCCTGCCCAGGAATCAGACCGCCACAAAGAACGCTACAAACCCAAGCAACCAACAGCCGAATCCAGGAGGCACAGGACGGCGAGGGAGGAGGCGCAGCGGAGGATTTTGATTTGACGATGCTGGAGGACGAGCTCGCCTTGATAAGATCCGAAGGAACAGATCCGCCATCCGCGGGCTGCTGCACCAGGCTCGCTTTTACGGTAGCAGAGCTGTCAGGCAAATCGTGGCCCAACAGTGGCCTTTCTAAGCCCGCCCCAGTTCCTTTCATGCTCAACTGCCCATGCTTTTGATTGAGATGAACCAATGTGAATTCTGGATCTGTATGCTCTTGTTACGCTCACAAGTAAGAAAGATAATTTGCGTTTCAGAGTGCTGGTGACTACTTCCTTACTTTCGGGAACTTGTTTTTCTTGGCAACAATGACACTTGCACACTGTCGTGACTACATGTGCTGTACCCCGCCCCTGCCACGGAGTCTTACTCTTAGAGACGCAGACGTAGTTGTCACGAAAGCATTAGGATATAGACATTCACTGAAAAGAAAAACTTAGAGTATTCAGAATACGAAGACATGGTTATCGTCATTGGTGACATCGGCATAATTATAGGGGACGGTGTGTATTGCTGGAAGTGGATGCTTATCAGTGTGTGTGTGTGTGTGTGAAGACAATACTTATTGCATAGTATCGCTCGAGAACGAGCTCGTCATCGACTTTTGCCTTGTTTTGCTCTTTATCATCACGTGCTTCAGCCTTCTTACGGTGCAAACCGACACCCATCACTCAGTCGTATTTGTCTCTTGTCGTCGTGGTGCATGATCGCTCGTCCTGAAAGCTCGAATCATCACGCAGTCGAGGTAAGTCATGTGGTCTTGTCTCGAGATGTTTATTACGCACCGCTCGAAGTCAGTTTTCTACTCATCTACTTGCAACCTGGGAGTCCGACTCCCATATGTGCAGTCTTTTTCAGTTTTATGTGCCACAACTCATACTAGAGTGGACGTGGATCTCGTGCTTGACCATGCAAAAAAAAATCGTGCCTCCTGGTGCAGTCGATGAAGTGAACAAAATCGCAAAATCATGCGACAAAGGCTCAACATTGCACTTTGAAAAAAAGGTAAAGATGAGAACAGATTTTTTCCCAACGATTTTTTTTTCCATTGTGCTCGACAATTTGGGTTTCATCTCAGTCTTTAAAAAGCGTCCGGCGATGGCTCGGCCAGCGCGCTTCTGCAAAATGTTCATCCGCGTACTATTGAGACTTTTGAGCGGATCGACGGACTGCAGGTGGTTGGCGATCAGCTGACACCCATCGGCCAAGTCAAGGCGTACTTCAACCTTCGTAACTTCTGAGCAAAGGCAGTCGGAGCACCGCTGAGTTTCCGTGGTGACCAGGTCGCGCATTTCCGCCGCCAGCAGTTTCAGGTCACCCAGCCTGTTGTGGGCCTCCGGATCCGGAAGGATGGTCAATTCCACGCCCTTATCCAGTGCAAATAAATGTATCGGTCTCGACGAACACTTCTACAACACTATTCTTCTCTATGCAGCTTTTGCATGTCCGCAACAAGGTCTCCTGAGATGCAGCCGTCTAGCTGCGTCACAGGTTTGGAGAAGGTTTCTCTATGCCTATCCCGGATATGACAGATTCCTCCTTTTGGTGACAGAAAAGGGGCTGCATCGAGGCGTCTTTTGATTGCTGTGTTCTTATGCATGAACAAGGCTTTCGCATTTTCTTGTGGCACCTATCTAAAAAAATGCTCATCACCAGCTTGCATCGTTCCAGCCCAGACCACATGTACTTCTTGCTTTTGATAGGCCACACGATTCGATCCGATGGGCGGCACAAAATGCACCGATATCTGTCCGATCTCTATTCCTGGGTGCGCGTGCCCAAGTAATGATCGCAATCGATCCTCGAGCTCGGCCACAGAAGCTGCAGGAGGAGGCGAAGTTGCAGTTGCTGTCGGTGTTTCTGTACCAGCAGCTGATAACGAAGATGGTACCGCTGCACCAACAGTAGTTCTCCGACTTCCCGCATCGGGCGGCCGATCGTCGTGTCCCCGCTCCTGCGGCATCGCTTGTTCGCCAACCAAGTAGTTGCTACCTCCTTCAACTAGTGGAGAGGAGGACGATGCTGGTCCTCGTCCCACCTCCTCGCAATTGTCGAACGCCTGGCTCTTGTATCCTTGGTGATCAAGGAGCTCCATGGAGGTCGTGCGCGGACTCGCGGACCCCTCTCCCATCTTGCTCCTCGTCCTGCCGTCCCCCCCGGCGTGGTGTTGAAAGAGCTGGTAGTCACAATCCACGTCGACCACCTCGGGAATTTCCTGCTGCACACGTGTGCGCACCAGGTGCGCTACCTGCTGGAAGCCGCTCAACGTGAGACGATCGCTCACCGTAAGGGTGACGTCCACAAACAACTTATCCTGAGGAAAAACGTACCCACACCAGAGTTGTAATGCAGATTTGCAAAGACAGGAAGACTTGTAATGCGCATCCGCATGAGAACCATTTTCAATCGTGTTTTGGAATTTGTAATGCTGTAAACAGGATGAGCAGATGGATTTCTGATGCAGCTGGCCTTGCGAACCTGCATTACACTACGGACTGCAACTTGTGATGCGTGACTCACAAAGCTCCTAGGTTTGTATTGGAAAATCCCCATCCTGACTCTGGTGTGGGTACGTTTTTACTCAGGATACAACTTGCTGCCCGCTTTGCGGACCTTCAGGTCGTCGCCGACACCGAGGACGTCTTTCGAGGCGGCCTTCTATCCTGAGTGAAAACGTCCCCACCCCAGATTTGTAATGCTAAAAGGAATTGCAGCACACTTTGCCGCCCCAGAGTTCTTGTAATGCAGATTTGCAAAGACAGGAAGACTTGTAATGCGAATCCCCACGAAGGCCATTTCCAATCGTGTTTTGGATTTTGTGATGCTGCAAATAGGATGTGGAGCTGGCTTTGTGATGCGGCTGTCCTTGCAAAACTGCACTACAATACAGAGGGTAACTTGTCATGCGTGACTCCCAAAATTTCCGGGTTTGTGTTGCAGATTTCCCATCTTGACTATGGGGTGGCGACATTTTTCCTCACAATACCTTCGCCAGCGCTGTCAGTTTTGCGCGCAGCTCGTCCGACAGGGCGTTTCGGTCGGCAAGGGCGTACACGGCCTCCTCGAGCAACTCTGCGCCCTGGCGCAAAACCATACCAGCGACCAGCACCCCGCCCAACGGGTCGCACAACGGGTAGTCGAACCAGGCCCCGGCGATGCCGAACCCGGCCACCACCGAGCTCAAGGCGTCGCTGCGATGGTGCCAAGCGTTCGCAATCAACACGGGCGACGAAAATTGCTCGCCGATGCGAAGGGTTCGCCGATACAGCATCTCTTTCGCGAGAAAGGACAACAAAATCGCGACCATGGCAAGCGGTGCGTTCTCCGGGGCGAGCGAACACGGTAGGTCCGTTTGCAGATGCTCGGCTGCCGTCTCGGCCACTGCATTGATTTCCGTCGTTGTACCAGTTGTACTACTGCCCATCAATACGGTCTTTGTAGTTGTTCCAAGCGAGGACATTTGTTGCTGATGCGCGAGCAAGTCACGGAGTGCCTCCCACCCGATGCCAATGCCCGCTGCGCAAATGCCCGCGGACACGCCCAGAGTACCGATGTGCTCGTATCGCATGTAGCCGTACGGGTGCGCCGCATCAGCCGGGCGCTGCACCAAGCGAATCGTCAGTAGCGTCGCGCCATCCGTGACCAGGTCGGAAAGGGAATGCGCGGCATCGGCTATCAATGTGAAAAATGCCCCCACCCTCGAACTTGGGAGCATTTGTATTGCAAACCTTTCCAAATGAAGCACTCGCCCTCTTGCATCTATCAGCATCACAGATTTCCGATCGTGAATAGCAAAAATTTGTATTGCAAAAGATCCCAGCAAGAGCGGCGCTTGTCATGCAAGCAATGCTATATACGCCGAGACTCTGCATCACAAAGATTCATATTTCCTTCATGCATGACAAAAGCCTTTCATTTGGAAACTTCGCATCACAAATTATTGCAACATTGGGGGTGGGGGCATTTTTCACTGTAGTATCGGCCATTAGGGACGAAGAGTGTGTCATCGCCCCCAGAAGGGCGTATCAAATGTAAAAATGTCTGGGTCTGGAAGAATTGGAACTTGTCATGCGAATTCTGGAATACGCAAAAATTTGCATTGCATAAAGACCAAAAGCTTCCCATTTCTTGCTACGCAAATACGAAACTTGTCATGCGGGATAGACATCAGGAGGCCTGCGCAAAATCTGTAATGCTTTTGCGTGCATCAGAGACCAGTTGCGCGATCCAGAAGATGCATGACAAACTCCCGCAATCTTCCTCCAGACCCAGACACTTTTACATTTGATACGCCCTTCAGGCAGGCCAAACCCAAATTGCAGCCGGCTCCGAGAAAGGTGATGCGCTCCATTGCGTCCGACCCGTTGCTGTTTGTTTTCTTCATTTTCCCAGGCTCCTCCTCACTTCCGCCCGGCTTCTTGTGGTGGATCGAGGTTGAGGAGGACGAGGAACTACGTTCGGAGCTGTAATTCCGCGTCACATCGCGGCGCTGGCTTGATGTTCTCGACGGGCGGGTCGAGCTGGATGAGCCCTCCGAGCTGCTGGCGCTTGTTGGCCGCGATCGGAGCAAGAGGCTCAACCTGCGGAGCCCTTGGCAAGGTTCGACGTCGCCGCAACGTTCTTTGCGTGCGACATCAGCTGCTGCTGCCTCAGTTTCAAAGGAAACACGGCTCCGTGGAGGGGTCGTCCCAATCGCCCTCGTAGCTGCAAGTAACGCTGTGCTCGTTCTTGCGTTCTTGTTGTCTTGTTCGCTGTGTCCACCCTTGTCAGTACTGTATTTCGACAGAGAACTCGGTCTTTTTTGATGTCGGCGCAATACCCCGACATCTTGGAGAACTTGAACTACACCATGCAACCTTCTCGATCCGTGCGTTGGTTGTATATTGACTACGTCAAGGCTCCTTGCCTTCCGTCCTGTGGTCCTCTGTCTTATTTTTCGAGGTAGCAGCTGACAACTCGACGCACTTGTTCTTCCAGAGCTGGGCACCGATGCTTGCGCACTGCTGGTCTTCGCCGTGTGAATGCTGTTTGTCCGACGTCGTGCATTCAGGAAATGTACTATCCGGACGCGCTCCTTACCGAAGCTCGCTATTCCGCCAGGCGTGGTCGTAGTTGTATCTAGCAAGTAAACAGCTTGACGTCGTGCTATTGAAGTAGTCCTTGCTCCCCGAGACCTCCACGAAGGGTGGTTGCAATCTATGGTCGGCTTTCGACAGCCCAATTGAATATCAAATGCAAAAATGTCTGGGTCTGGAAGACTGCCAGGATTGTAATGCATATTTTGAATGATCCATGATGTCTGTGATGCATGCCCTAGCATCACATATTTTTAGAGGACTTTGCGATGCCTCTACCGCATGAGAAATGCCCTTTCCGCGTAGCACAAACTGGAGTCCCCTTGCTGGTCATGCAATACAAATTTTTTTAGAATCCAGAGACAGCGTCACAGGTTTAGAATCTTCCAGACCCAGACATTTTTGCAATCCATATTGAAGATGATGATACAACAACCGCGTCTTCCAGTTCCTGTGAACCCCGAACATGTCGCTGACTTGCTGAGTCTTCATTTAGTAGAATCAGACAGTTTAGCTTCATGATCATGATCTTTCCGTTCAATACAAGCACTTCCCATGTTTACTGAGAAGCTGTTCATGCACAGTAGTTCTAGTTGCCCTAAACGCTACGTAATAGAAGAAGTTTCGGGACAGGAGCACTCTTCATATGGCCGCAAGGCTACAGGGAAAGATGAAAAACCGATGCGATGAAAAAGAAAATGATTTCATCGGGCGGGGGCGGGCGGTTCATAATTATAAACAAAATGTTCCCTCGGGTTACCGGGACCCGGATGTGATCGCTCGATTGGTTCTATCGGGATGCCGAACAAGAAGAGTATCGGGATGCCTTCGCCCAGCTTGCCGACGTTTGCTTGACCAAGTAGCGCGTTGTTTGACCAGGCACGTTGCTTCTCCGCCTCTACTTCGGTCAAAGTCAGAAGTTGGACTATGTTGATCAAATAAGGCCACAAGAGCTTGTGTCGACGCAGAATGCTGGCGTATTGATTCCTGTCTTTTTCTTCAATCCCAAAGTTTCTGGCTGTTTCAATAGGCTGCGAGGCAGTCAAACTGGTTTCGTGTTGAGAGAATTCAGCATCTCTTCTCTACGAGGTCAAAGAATTATCTAAGTCATCAACTTCTTGTCAGCTTTTTTTTTCCGTTTTCCTTTTTCAGTTTCAAACGCGAGGAGCAAATACAAAGCGCATCGGCTACATTGAAAAAAAGTTTCATCTGGAACTGGAATATTGTGTGGCGGAACGCTTACACTTTATCCGTTCTTGCTCGTAAAAACACACTGCAGAATCATGGATTTGCATATTCAACATAGTCAAAGTCATAGTTATCATACTCACCTACGCAAATTAGCTTGCTCGGGAGATCAAAGTAGCGAATTTGTACAAAGTAGTCAAATTTATGATGACGACACGCACACGTGGCGCATCTTCCCATTTGTGCCCTCCAAGAACTGCTTCCGCTTTCAAACCAGTAAGTAGAGGCGTGCGACCGCCCACTTGTTAGGCTTATGCACAAATGAATTCGAGAATACTTACATCAACGACAAAGATACACATATTACATCCAACTGGAGTACATACAAATAAATGATATTCCCAAGAAACTACGGTGTGTCGAATGCCTGACACTCAGGATCGATCGGAGAAACCAACTCCTTGATTGTATTGAAGTTTCCACGGTATCAGAGCGAGGCTTATACCAACCCGCCACAACAGCGTGAAAGGAGAGTTTCAAAAATCGATATCGAAACGCTGTGGCTGTCCTGAGACTGGAACTGCAAGTAAGGCTGCACAAAAAAACGCTGGAAATGAAAAGTAAGTACTTAACACATCAAAAACTCGCCGCGGATGACAAAGCAGCACGAGTTTGCTGTTGTGGATGCGTTAGTAGCCATAGCCGAGAATGAATAAAACTAGCTGACTACAAGCGACTGCTTTTGTTGACCATACTGCTTGTCATCTACTTGACGGAAAAGGGACTCGGTAAAAGCTTGGGGGCACCTACATCGGTTCGTCACATCCATTGGATACCGATGCAGGATCGCAAGCAAGGCCTACCCTGACATTCAAAAAAATAATTGTGTCCTGCCATTTCATCTACGTGCAAATATCTTAACACTTCGCCTGCTTGTTTTTATCTGTTGCATTCATGATAGGCCCTCGCCGTGCCTGTAGTCGCCTTAGAAAAAGAGTATATTACGTATCTGCGGTCTGCGTAGGCTTTTCGGGAAGGCTGTTGGGCCACCTTCAAAAAAAGAGCTCCGATCATAGATACATAATGATCGATACAGCGAGCCCAGCAAGCATTTCCGCTTCCGTCGCCTGGCGAGAGGAAATCCGTTCGTGCGCCACAGCTGTGGCTGTGACGTTCGGCTAACATAACTCAACAACGCGTTACTCCGTACTACATCTGACCCAGTTTTTTTCATTCACTTTTGATTCATTGACTTTTCAGTTCTCTATATGATTTTCTTCTTGACCTTGTCCTGTAAACCTAGATTCTACGTGCAGTTGCCTGTATCTCGGGCGGTGTCCTACTTGACCTTCGTTACATACTAGCAGCTCTCCCTGGTGCCGCCTGGTGCAGCGAGTTTAAAAAACTTCTTTATCAACTACTCTACCTCTTCTAGTCCGCCCTTTACACTTCTAAACTTGTTGCTCCGCTTCGCTCGGGCGAGCCGGTTGTGCGTCTCCGTCGGCGCTGGTACTTTGCCGGCCCGCGGCGGTCCCCTCCTCCTGTCCGTCTCCTGCGGGCAGGAGAGTCTCTCCTCCACCTGGGCTACTGGGTGCGGGCCCGCCCTCCTCCCCGCCGGCGGAATGATGCGCAGATCCGGCGGTTGCGTGGCGTGCTGCCATCAGCAATATCAAATGTAAAAATGTCTGGGTCTGGAAGAATCCACCTTATTGGTTGGTTGGTTGGGTAGCGCCTGTCGCCGGTGCAGGTCCCGCCCTCCATCGATTGCGATCCGGAGTAGCCGGAACACAAGGCCCTAGTGGCACAATCGATCGACGAAGCCCTTTATAACCAGGTCACAGTCATCCGGCTGCCCTGGAGTCATTCGCGGGCCAGGCAACGTCTAGGAGCTACGGATTAGGGATCTTGATAGGCGAGACAGGTCACGGTCATCCACCTGCCTATCGAAGACGAGCCAGGTCACAGTCATCCAGCTGCGTTCACAGTACGAGCCAGGTCACAGTCATCCGGCTGACTGCATATGAACGTCCCCGGCGGCAGTCGTCGAAGTGAACCCATGGGAAGAGCCGGGAAATGCCAAAGACAGGAACCCCCTGACACATGCCAACTAGACACAGTAACCACATGTGACGACGTGGAAAAAGGGTAGACCCCGACTGGCTTACCGGTAAGCCCGACTGCCCCGCTGCGTGTTATTTTCCCGGGCAAATTTATTTATACTGAACCCCGGGCACGCCACCCGGAGACGGACGAAGTCCAGTTTTTACAAAACTCCCGCATAGCGGCTATCTAAATGGGGCGGGGTCAGTTGACCATCGAATTGCTTGCGCTAAACGACGACGGGTGGACCCCATGCAAAAAGCCTCTTTGGACTGCCCCTCTTGCGCTAAGACCCTTTTTCTATCTAATATTACGACTACGCTACTACTAGGACTACTGCCGCTATTACTACCGGGAAACTGTTACTACTAGGCTCTTGCGTGGCCCTTCTTATGCCGGGGAAGAGTGGCATGGCCAGCATCTGCTTGTGCTTTTTGCTGCCGTTCCTTTCGGGCCCGTGGGTCCCCTTGGGTGGAAGCGCCTCACTGGTGGGCGTCGGCGCGCGAGACAATACCCAAGCGACAGGACACGCGCCCTGTGCATGGCGGGCAAAAACTAGATGGGCATGTGGCTGCGCACTGCATTTACGCGAGCCATTTTTGGTTTTTTCTCCTCTCATCTCTCTGTGTCGTCCTGTTGCTTGGGAACGCGCCGCCGGCGTGGTCTTTTTTGCGCGGTCCCTGACCTCTTGGGGCCAGCTCTTAGCTGCGCGCGTCTCGCTGGCGCTGTTTGCTCGTTTGCCGTTTTCCTGTGTTGTGTTTTTTAGGGAAAAACCTGCGCTACGTTTTACGAAAAAAGGAGTCTCTGCCCCTACTTTTTTGAAAAGCAGAGTCTTTGCTCCTGCGTTTTTGGAAAAAGCTCTCTTGTCGCTGTGACTTGGCAGACCGCCCGCGCGGGTCTTTTTACCGCCTTCGCTGTGGAACCGCTTTCCTGGCTGCTGCTGGCTGCTGCTTCGGCTGCGCCCTTCTGTCCGTAGTCTGCTGCTGCTGGGCCTTCGCTCCGCTTGCTGGCGCCCGCTTCGGCTGCCGCTCTCTCCCTGCCGGGCCTGGCTGCTTTGCCCTCGCTTTGGACTTTGCTGCTTTTTGTTTTGGCGGCTGCTCTCTCGCTTTTGCTCGCGGGGCTGCCTTTCCTTTCGCCTTTGGCGCCGGCCGTCTCTCGTCCACACCCTCTGGCTCCGGGTGCTCGTCCTCCGTGTTTTCTCCGCTCTGCAGGTCAGTGAGCCGCAGCATGTCCTTGATGTACTGCCGCCGCTTTGCAAGGCAGCGCCGCTTGGTCCAATCTCGCAGAGGAGGGAAGGCGAAGGCTTTTTGCCCGAAATCATAGACCGGCCAGTCCGTGTACTCGTGGTCGTGTCCCGTCGCGTTCACCACCGCCAACCCGATGGCCCGCGTTGCGATTCCCGGCGCCATCGTTCTATTTTCTTCTGCGATCTTCCCCATTGTCTGGGTGGCTGCCCAGTGGACTTTGTGGCCCTGCAACTGCAGCCTTTCCACCTGCTCGACGAAATGCACCGCAATGCCCTCGCCTCGGCGCAACGGCCCGCGCGTCTTTGCTCGTAACCTCTCGTAGTCGCACAGCTTGTACTTGTAGTGGACCCCTGGCTCTTCGCTGTTCGTTTCGCGGCTGAGATGCAGAAAGCCGCTGAGATACGCGGCAAAGTGTCTCTCCTCCGCGCGTTCCTCCATCATCAGATGCGCTCGCTTTGTCTGTACCTGCTTCAGCACAGCGACCCTTCCGATGCCGTCTACCTGCAGCACCCGCGCCCCTTGTCCGTCCGCCGCCGCTACTACGTACGCCGTCTCCCTCTGGCACGCGCGCGGCAGGCGTGAGGCCGGCGGTGGCTTTTTGCTACGGTCTGGGATGAACCCACAGAGGCGGAGGTCGGACTTTGCTGGCAGTCTGATTTCCGCTCCCTCACTCAGTGCCTCCACCAAGGCTAGGCCCGCCGCAGTCTTTACCCGCACTGCCGTTCGGTCTGCCGCGCCTATTCCCGCAAGGCCCGTGCCATGAAAGCGAATCGGGAAGGTTGCCCAGGTGAGGAAACCGTCGACATCCGTCAGAATGTTGCTCTGCGCCACTCCCCTCAGGAGCTTGATTCCGAGAATGTACGGGTCTACGATTCCCAAAATGTTCTCGCTGAAGATGAGACGGTAGAAGAGTTCGGGCGTGAGGCCGATCCGCGTCGTAAGTCTCTCCCATACCTCCCGCTCGAAGCCTATGACCTTCGCGATTGAAGTCGCCATCTCGATGAGAAGCTCCGACCAGTCGCTCTGCGCAAAAACCAAATGTAGAACCGGCAGGATGTATATGATTGGCGACATGTAGAAGCAGATGATAATCCATCGAAGGTCCGCGCCGTTCATCACGTAATTGCCCTTGCTACGCATAACTCGATAGCACAAATGCTGCGCGAAAGATACTTGGGAATTAACCTGCTTGCGGATGGCGTCGATCTGGTCCGCGATTTCCCCTAGCTTGATCGTGATGCCGAGGATTCGCGTCTGCTCCTTCAAGTTGAAAGTGACTCCAAAAGGTTGGAACGCCGCGAGGTACGCAGCCTGCTCATCCATTCATTGCCGAAGCCGATAGCAGCATCTCCGCCTTTTTTGGGGCGAGGTACTGGCTGCCCTTCGGACCGATACATCGTTTCGTACGATTCGGCGACTATCCGCAAAAGGCGGCGAAGTTTTTCCGCGTCCAGCCTGTGAAACTTTACGGAAATTGTTCCGTCGTCGACGAATTGGACCACGGCGGATCTGCTTGGTTTTTCTGTTACCTGCTCGCTCACTGGCAAAGTCTGGCTCACTCGCTTCCACTCGTACTCGGTCGATCGGGGCTTCCGCTCCCTCCTTGTTCTGTTGCCTGTCTCCGCGCCGCCGTCTCCCTTTTCGTCGTGAAATAGCTCGTGGACCTCCTCGGTCGGGTTGTAGTCCGGAAAGGTGACATCGATGTCGTCCCCTCCTGCGAAGTCGGCCCGAAGCGTTCGGCGCAGTTTGCAGGCTGCGCCCTGCATTCGCTTATCGCAAATCCGCCCCGCATCGTCGAAAGATTCTTCGACGAACTGCGCGACCGCGTGAACGCCCCGCATGTAGAGGAGGACACCGCAGAGCATCGTTTCCACCGAACCCTGGATGAGGTCCCGGTGGGACTTTATCTCCGCGAAACAACTTCCATCGCGAAGGAAAAGCGTTTTCCGCCAGTTCGCCAGCATCGTCAGCTTGATGTAGGTCGGACGCAACCAATCTGGCCCATCTAAAACTTCTCAACATGCTCGGAACGCTGATACAATTGAAGAAATTACTGGCATCAATTCCGATCAGGATTGTCAACCACGTTGCGAGGTTTTCTTTTTCCTGCTCACTCGGCTCCGCCGCTCGCTCGTTGTTCTCGCAGCCGTTTTGCAGCTGGTCCCCATGCGCCACCTTCAAAATCTGCAGAACCGTGGCCATGCACGAGGCGGCAGGCTTTCCTCCCTGCTGCGCCTGAAGGCGTAAACGCGTCTCCGAGGTCTGCAATTCGCGCCATCCGATGCGTGAGGAAGCTCAGTAGGATTCGGTAGACCGGCGTGCCCCGTATAACTGTCCGCAGCTTAGAGATGTCGTCTCCCAGCTGTGACGCTTTGCGCAAGATCTCCACCTGTAAAACCGTCAAGGCCGGCGGTAGGATTGCGTCCTCCGTCCCTGGGGTCCACTCCGATCGTGCCACGCGCCGGAGGAAGGCCTCGTATCCCGCTGCGAGCTGCTGGATTTGTGCGTCGGTCATTGCAGCATATACCCGGGGTCGTACTCCGTCGGCGCCGGAGGCTTCTTGGTTCATTTTCATGATGTGTCTCCGTAATTCTTCTGCTGGTACTCGGAGCGGTGGGAGCTCCTTTGCCGCCTCTGTCAGCTGTGTGACCGCGCGGCGCATCTCCTCGACCCCGAAAGTGTGGCGCTTGCCTTCCGCAACTCGGATTTTCTCGCTTTTGAGCACGTGAGCCAGGGAAATTTTCTTCGTGCACTCCTCTACCCCTGTAACCACCTCTGGGTTTGCGGCGGTGCCGGCGTTAATCTCCCTAACCTCCTCCGCGGGGGCCCCCCTTCCGGAGCCAAGAACCTGCTCTCTCGCTTGTCTTGCGAATTGGTAGACGTTATTTAGTGACGTCCCATCCACCGGCCCGCGGAAAACGGATCGCCACTCACGCTCCTCTTCTTTGCGTCCGCTCCCTCGATTTTTGCCCTTGCCTTTGCCGCTCGCTCCTTTCTTCCTTCCCCCCTTGCGCGGTGGGGATTTTCGCTCAAAGAGGTCCCGCATTTCTTCCGTCGGTCTCGCTGCTGCCAGATTACAGACGCCCGCTTTTAGCAAGACTTCCTGTGCCCATTTTTGTACTCCTTCAAGGCCTACCTCTTCGATACTCGGCATTTGTTCGTCCGCGAAAATCGGCTCGAGGGATGCTGTGGTCTTCGAGTTGCGTGGCCACGTCAGTACGCCTTCGAAGGGAATCCGCTCGCCGAATTCGTCCGGCCCCTTCAAAATCTTTACCCTTTCACCGCCTTCGTCCTGTGGCACCAGTTCCGAGTACTTCGCGTTGAAGTCTAGTTCACTTGCGCCCGAGGCTGTACTGGTCTGACTCGCCTGGCTCGCTTGGGTCGCGCCTGTGGCGGCCGTTGCCGGCTCGTTTTTTGGTCTGTACCAGCTAACGGCGGTGTGGAGGGCAATGTGGTCTCCTTCAGGCAGTGCCGGACTTCGGTTGCCCGGGATCGGTTTGCACTCCTTCTTATGCCCCCGAACGACCTGCACCCGCTGGATCTCCGCCGCGAAAACCACGCCACTCCTCGGGCCTACGGCCGTAAAATCTATCGTGGTTGGCGAGGTTTTGGATCGGTAGCACGTTGGTCCCTCCGTGTCCTGGAATCGCGCGCGGCTGTTCAGCAGGCTGAAAAGCGGCTCTAGTGCCTCCGATCGGACCAGTGCGCAGGCTGGCTGGTTTGCCGCCAAAGCCGCTCTCTCATCGTTGTCAACTTCGTGATACGCATTCAGGTCACCTGATATTATCCACAAATCAGCGGCGTCCATAGCTGCTTCGATCTCCTGGATCAGGCTGCGCATCTGCTCCGCAATGAACTCGCGCTGCGGTGAGTCTACCGGTAGCCGGGTCTCCCTGCGGTAGAGAGTCAGCGTCAGTCTCCGGTCTCGCACTGCGCCAACGGCCCAGAGTATGGCGTCTTCTTTGTTCGTTATCTCCTCCGTGAAGAAGCTGCCGCGTGGGTCGCGCGCAAGTATCAGTCTGTTGATCAAGATCTTTGGCCGCTCTCTCACGCTATTGCAATCCGCGACCAGACCACCACCGCACTTCAGGCTGGTCGAGATGCCCACGAGGTCGGTCGCCGCTACTACGTGCAACCTCTTTCGCCCTCTCACTCCTGTGAATTGCGCACGATCGAGGTCCAGCTCGCTCTTTTTGATCTCAACCGCTGCCGCCTCTGTTGCCTGCAGGTCCGTGACTAACTTGACGAGCGCTTCCGTGTTGGCTTCTCCCGACCCGTTCACGTTCCAGTACACGTGACTGATGAAATCTGGCTCGTCCCCATCTTCCGGGTCGTCCGGCTTGAAACCCAGCATCCTCAGTGCCGGGCAGCCGGTTGCTTCAGGTGGCAGGCGAGTGGTGGCTGTCTACAGCATGCATGGCGTTGCTTTTTTCTTTGAGTTTCTTTCTGCCATATGCATTACTAGTCCGCTACTTACTGCCTTCTCTACTCGACATCCCTACTCGCAAAGCAAAGATGCCTAGATGCCTACTTCGTTTGTCGCCTACGAAAAGCCCAACCTCACGCCGATCATCTGACCTTGCATAGCATACAAAGACCCGCTATCTACTATCTACTCGCACTAGATTGCACTTTATGGCGCGAAATATGCCTTCTTTTAACTTGTGAAACGCCGCTTCCACTGCCGCTGCTTTAGTTCGACTGACGTCTGTGCCTCTCAGTCTTCTTTTGAACACGTGGAGCAACTGCGCGAAGTTGTTCTATCTCATATTCGCGACTACTCTGCCTACCTTGCCTTGCTTTTTCTGTTTTTGGGATGCGAGTTCTCTCTGCGCATGCTAAGAGTTTCTACTTATTCTGGGTTAAGCCACCACTGCCCACCTGCCAACCTGACTTGAAGCGCGTGCGTCTGATCTAACAAACCCTCTGCCCCTTCAACTTCTGCACCCGGAGTCCCCCCGCCCTCACGAGTCGGCAGCTTGCTCCCTCCTCTCGCGTGCTCGTGTTTGCTGGCGCTTGACCTCTTTCTCGGATTTTTCCTTCTTCTTGTCCTTTCGGCGGTCCGCCGTCAGTACCCGGGCGTCGCCTTTCTGCAATTTCTTCTCGAAATTTTCGGCCCGCTCTTCCTTTGTCATCTTCAAAAACTTTTTTCGGGATTTCTGGTGTGCGTCCCGCTTTCGCTTTTTTCTCTTGTCGACTTCGCCCTGTCGCGTGTTTGGCGTCATCGCGTCCAAGCGCTTCTGCAGGTTCTCCTTGCAGCGGTCGCGCACGATTTTCGCATACTCTTTCGTGCCCGGTTTGGCTCCTTCCACCGGCTGGCTCCTCGCTGGCGTGAACTCCCGTGGGACTGTCTGCTTTTTCAGTGGCTCGCCCGGGAATGCGATGTCCGGTCGCCCCGGGTTGTCCATTTCAAAGCCCTTGCGTAGCCGGGCCAGCTGCCTGCGCGCCTCCATCGTTTTCCGGGAATTCTGGTTTGTCGGTGTTGTTTCGGAGCTCTCTTCTAGCTCGCCCGGCTCTCTCACTGACTGCACTCCCTGCCTCACGCCCGCTCGCTCAATGCGTTTCCGTGCTTTTCCGGCGGGGGGAAGTCGCTGTCTTTCCGCACGCTACGGCCGGCACTGGCGCTGTGCTCCGTTACTGTCCGTCGCCGGGCTTCCTACCGCCTCGACGCTGTCTCCCGGTCGCTGTTTCCCGCCGCATGCCGTGCGTTACATCTACTACTACTGTGTGTGCGCTATCTGCTCGGCCGTGCCTACTAGTTTAATACAAGCATCTACTTAGCCCTATCTATTCGCTCTACCTTGAGCGGCCATACATACGAGGGGAGCAGATCGAACGGCGTCTGCTGCGCCTCCTTCTACTTTTCTCATGCATCTTAAACGGGCAGTCTCGGTGGATCAAAATTTCATAGGAGCTGGCCGAACACTCAAAACTGCCTTTTCTCTTGGCTTTTTGTTGTCTGTTTCCAAATGGGTCAACGGGAATCCTTCTTCCTGACTTTACTTAAAACAGTTTTAATCTCGCGCAGTAGTAGTGTATGTAATTCAAGACTTCCTGGACTGTCATCCACTATCATCCTTCGTCCCTTGCCCTCTTTAGTTCCGATTTGACCCCCCCGCCCGCGGCGTGAAAAGCGGCGACATTTCCTCTTCCGAAGACCATTCAGCGACCACTTGCTTCTGTCTCTTCGCTGGGTTTCCCGGCGTTGTCGCGGTGTCCGTCGCCCGCTTGCCGCTTTTCGTCTCTCGGTTTTGTGCGCGCTCTACTCCGTGGTCGGTTTTTTCCTGCGTGCCACCTCCCCCCGTGCTTGGGGCGCTCGGGGCGGCGTGGCGGTTCTGAAGCTGCTCTCTCTGTGACATTTGGATTTTTTCCATTTCTTTTGGATTCCAAAAAAATCTGTATTGCATGAGTACCAAAGGGAGTGTAATTCTTGCTACGCGGAGAGGGCATTTGTCATGCGGAATAGGCATCAAGAAGCTCTCAAAAAATCTGTGATGCTAGGGCATGCATCACAGACATCAGGGCTCATGCAAAACGTGCATGACAAGTGTCTGAATCTTCCAGACCCAGTCATTTTTACAGTTGATAAGCAAGTGGTCGGTCCCCAAGCGGTCCTGTGCTGTCGCTACGGTATTTCGCGTACTGAGAGGAAAAATCCCCCCTCCCCATATTGAAAAGGTATGTTTCCAAAAATTTGTGTTGCGGATTTGAGGTCACAAATCACATCTGTCTTGCAAGACGACAAGGGCAGATGCTTTCGCCCCATTAGGGAAGCGATTTGCCATGCTGGTGTGCTTATAGGGGAGCCGTTTGCCATGCTGAGCAACTAGACCCATACGCCCCTACCTAGCCTGGGGATCTGGCCGCAGTGCCGCTCTGCAATACAAATCTGATTTGTGTACTCAAATACAGCATCACAAATTTCGTTTTCGATATGGGGAGGGGGGATGTTTCATTTTGATATCGCGACCCAGGAGTAGATCCTGCAGCCCCCTGCTTGGCGACGTGGCTGAGTGCGGAGATCGCGCCCACCGCTCGTGACATGGCGTTGACAGCCCGGACGGCGTTCACTGCCGTGTTCATGTTCACGTGCAGAATGCCCGTGGTGGTCGTGTGGTGTGCCCGATCCTCGTAGATGAGCGGGTAGAATATTTTGTCCGCCTCCTGCAGAAGGTAGTCCTCCGCGAACTTGGGCTTCAGACCCGTCAGCTGTCCTGTGGAAAAACGTGGCCCTCCCGCCCGCAGAGACGACCCCAGAGTAGTTCTTGCCATGCAGATTTGCAATGAATATATTATTTATGGAAACACGACTTGGAATCGATGCGCCTCCCGCCCAAGGGAGGCGCTTATGATCTCAGTCGTGTTTGGACATTATTATTTGTAAGGCTGCAAACTACAGAATAGCACGGAGATGGCTTTCTTCCTTTGTGAAGATTCGGGTGCCCTTGATGCTCATGCTGCAGCTAACTTGCACTACAACAAACTGAGGGACATTGCATGCGTGACTCCCAATAAAACTTCCGGATTTGTGTACTTAGTTGCAGAGATCATGATGATCATCGTCCCAGTCATTGACTATGGGGCGTCGTCCATGACCACAGTGCGCCCCGTTTTTCCTCAGGATATGAGCTGGTACATGGTGAGCCGTATCGCCCCGGAGCGGTGCTCGCTACGGTAGATGCCGGTGCCATGGTGCAGCGTGGTGCGCTGGCCGGACGTCCGCTGCGCGTCGCGTAGTCGCTCCCGCGCCACCTTCTCGCGTTCTCGATCCACCAGGCGTGCGTGCCGCCGCGCGCCCTTGTGGAAGCAGGTATAGAACTCCATGTACTGGAAGTAGAAGGCGCAAAAAAGGGGAATGTCGAGGAGGAATTCCAAGGTGCAGAACAAGAGGTACCCGTTCCAGGGCATCAGCTTATAGGGACGGCGCCAGAGGCTAAAGAAGGACTTGGAGGCGAGAATCAGGATGGCGACGAAAAATCCCCGGAGGTCGATCTGGTACAGCAGCGTCCCGCGCTCGCGGAAATACCCGACGAGAATGTCGAAGTCGCCGGGGAGCTTCGCCTCGGCGCTACTGGCTGCCTTGAACTGCGCGCCCCAGTCGGCTCGCTCCCGCAGACCCTTGATAAAGAACAGTGCAGCGCAGCAAGCGAAAACGAATCGCTCCATGCGGGCCGGAGTCCCCCCTAAGGGCATGCAGTATCCTGAGTAAAAACGTACCCACACCAGAGTAACGATGGGGATTTTGCAACACAAACCTAGGGCCTTTGTGAGTCACGCATGACAAGTTGCGCTCTGCAGTGTAGTGCAGGTTAGCAAGTGCAGCCGCGTCACAGATTCATCTGCTCATCCTGTTCACAGCATTACAAATTCCAAAACACGATTGGAAATGGCTCTCATGGGGATGCGCATTACAAGTCTTCCTGTCTTTGCAAATCTGCACTACAACTCTAGTGTGGGTACGTTTTTACTCAGGATATGCAGGTGAAGTAGGTCACCGCCAGGATGAAAAACACGCTCAAGTTATCAAAGTGAAAAATCCCCCCTCCCCATATCAAAACCGAAATCTGTGATGCGGGATTTGTGAGGCGTGAGGCGTGAGCGGGATTTGTGTACACAAATCCAATCTGTCTAGCAGTAGAGGACTGCAGGCAGATGCAGCGCCTGAATAGGGGCGCTTTGCTGTAGGCACCTAGCAAGGCAGGCATATCCTCTGTAGGCGATACAGCATTACAAAGCGCCTGCGCAACGCGGGCGGTTCTCTGGCTTTGTCCTCTTGCAATACAGCGACGATTTGTGGTCGCAAATCAGCATCACAAATTTTCAGTAGTTCCCTTTTTTGGTATGGGGAGGGGGGATTTTTCCTCACAATACAAGTAGGTCGAGGTGCGTGACAGGTAGCGAAACACCCGGTAGTCTTTGAGGTAGAGCGTGATCCGCGCGATCTTTTCTTCTGGATGGACCGCTTATGCACTGCAAAAGTATCGCACTACAACTACAAATCGAATGACAAATTTCCTCCGCACGATGTAATGCTGATTGAACTTGCAAAAAAAAATTCAATATCAATTTGTATATGCATGAAGGCGATTAGTACTACGAACGAGTGCGATACTTTTGCAAGGCATACCACTGTGGCCAGCGCCAACTTTTGCGAGGCACCCCCCAGGTTCGCGTACTTCTGGATCTTTTTCTCGATCGTCTCCTGGATCACTTGCATCCGGGTTTTCGACCCCTCCGAGGAGGCCTCGTTCCGCTTCGCGTCGGTGATGCTTGCGTACTTTCGCTTGTAGCCCGACAAAGTGACGTATGAGAGTGCACAACTCTCCCCGCCCTCATTTGTAAATGCAAAATACCAAATTCACACCTCGCTTGTAAGCACTGTTAGCATGACAAATTTTGGAACCCCAAATAAATCCGCATGCAGATTTGTCATGCGAAAGCCCCTTTTTTGCTGTTGCTTGCGTTGCTGTTCATGCAATACTGTCAAATACAAATGATCGAAGAGGGGGAGATCATGTGCACTCTGATATGACGTTCGTTCGTCCCGCGTCGCCGGCGATGCAGATTACCATCAAAAAGTCGGAGATCAGGTTGTACCCCGCGAGGAGGGGGAAGATCAGGCTCGACCAGGTCATCATCATGCTCGCGAGCATGAAGTTGAACCGGGACCGCCCGAAATACTCGTCGTGCTTGTTGACGTCCCACGTGAAGGACCAGGCGTTCTTCACGTAGATGGGCTCGTAGTACACACTCAAAAACTGCTCCTCCAGCTGATGGTTCAGAAAGTACATGAGCCGGGTCACCGCCCACCACCACAACAGGGTGCGCATCATGTTGAACTGGTGCACGAAGTAGACCTCTGTGATGTTGGAAATCGCCAAGTCCCGCACCGTCAAGTCCTTCCACTTCCGAGGCAGCGCCTTCTTGGACAGCGCCGCGAACCGCGGGCCCAAGTACTTCTCGGGCTTGAACTCCGGAATGCGGAGGTATTTGCTAGTCCCTCGGACGCACCGCTCCTCGTCGTCGGTTTCGACGCCGCTGCTCGAGTCGGTGTCCTGGTCGATCTGCGGCAACTCTTCCTCGTCCTGCTGCTGCTCCAGGAAGGACTCACGTCCGGGGGCGAACTTGGACGCCGGACCGGTGGCCGTGGTGTCGATCAGCTCCACCTGGTCCGGCCCGGCAAAGTCGTCCGACGCGATGCATTGAGAGGAAAAATCCCCCCTCCCCATATCGAAAAGGCATGCTTCCGAAAATTTGTCCTGCTGATTTGAGACCACGAATCACGTCTGTCCTGCAAGAAGACAAATGCAGAGGCTTCCCTGCCATTATGGGAGCGGTTTGGCATGCTGTTGGGCCTAGAGGACAGCCGTTTGTAATGCTAAGCAACTACTAGACCAAAACGTCTCTCCCTAGGCTGCGGATCTGGCTGCGATGCCGTATTGCAAGACAGCGCGCATTTGTGTACACAAATCCTGCATCACAGAGTTCCCATTTGATATGGGGTGGGGGGATTTTTCCTTTTGATACGATGCTGGCCACGGAGCCGCGGTCTCCACCAATGGGAACGAGGGCGAGGTTGGCGTCCGGCAACATTTCGGCTTCCTCGCTTTCCGGGATGCTACCCAGCGAGCCGCCCCGCGAGGCGCGTGCGCCGTCCGCGGGCATGCTGCTGGCCCGCTCCCGGGCACCGTCCCCGGCCTCGGCGGTCCGCCCCCGCCCGGCCTCGTCGTCCGGACTCGAACTCTCCGCCCGCTCCGCGCTCCGAGACCGCGGCTCCCCGTCCACCTCGCCGTCTTTCTTCAACGGGATCTTGTGCCCCAAGCGCGCCTTGTACAGGTCATCCGCCGTCAGCGTCGAGAGCCGTCGGTGGCCGCGCTCTCCCGGCAGCTGAATGAGGCCGCGCCCAGACTTCTTGCCCTTGCCCTTCAGCAGGCGAAGCTGGTCGTCAATCATCTTCGCCGGGTCCGCCGCCCCTCCTTTGCCGTCCCGGACCCGCTGCTCCGCGTACCGCCGCCCGCGCTCGCTGCGCCCGGCGGACTTGTCCGCGTTGACTAGCGCCTCGAATTCGGGTGTGCCCTCCTTGGGGGCGCGGGCGCGCCGCTTCTCCAACATCAGCTGGTTGAAGTCAATGGGCCCCTTGCCCGCGTGCAGCGCCTGCTTGTCGAGCTCTTCCACTTTTTTCTTCCGCCGGGCCTCCTTTTTTTCCCGCAGCAAATCCGTCGGCGATTTGGCTTTTTGCGACATCTCCTTAAAGGAGTCGCTGTGCACCGACATGATGCGGTCCTCCATCGGAATCTCGCTGTCGGAGATGTCGCCGGCCTCCCGGAGCGGTTCATCGAACTGCACGGTCTTTTTCCCGTCTACAACAACGTCTCCTCCTGGTGAAGAACCAACGGGCAGCTCCCCTTCCGCGGGAGCTACACCTCCTCCTGCTCCCGTCGAGGACCCCGGCTCGCCTTCTTCCCCGTCCCGCGCGCTCCGCAGCGCCAGCGCACTGGACTGCCCCGTAGGAAGACTCATCATGGAGCTCTCCTCCCCGATGTCGCGCGTGAACCGCCGCGTAAAGGTCCGGGAGACCGCAGCAGGCTTGGCGTGTGGAACTTCGGGCGGGTCTGCGATGTCGTCGTCGTGGTGTGGTTGATCTTCGCCACCCGCTCCTCCGTCGTGGCGCACGTCGCCCTGCATCGCGTCGTCGCTCCCGACGCTGCGGCGGTGCGGCTGTTGCGAAGACGAGGACGAGCCCCCGACTTGGTCCTGTGCGCCGCCGCCGGGTGGTCCTGGCCCGGCATGGACGTCGCCAGCCATCGCATCATCGCTGCCCACGCTGCGGCGCTTTTGCTTTGACGAGGAGGACTTTGCAGCTGATGTTGAGTCTACTTTGTCCTTCATTGCGTCATCGCTGCCAACGCTGCGGCGCTTTGGCGACTTCGGGGGTCGAAGAACCTTTGGCGGGCCCGCGGCCGCGCCGCCGCCCGAATCGCCGCTCTTCGACTGCGAGGAGCGCGATGTACTGGAGGAAAAAAAGTGTTACTGTTACACATTGCAAGAAAAATAAAACCGAATATTTTCATACGTTCAGTAAGAATTTTTTTGGAACGCAGGTCGGCGAAAACTTCGTTTCTGATGAATGACGCAGACATGACGAATGCAGCCAGCCATCGGCCCCATCAGTTACGTCCTACACTAGCTAGCTGAGGGCGCGCCTATTTTGGCGCTCCTCTCCCAATGGCTGGCCCGGAATGCGGTTCGCTGGCCTTTTGTTTCCTGGCCCCATCCCGTGACAACATGAAGCAGAGAATACAGATGGAAGGGGACTCGGTCACAAGAGTGGCAAACCGCCTCCGGGTGAACATTGGCAGGGTTTTGGTAGCCCTGTAGCACGAGTGTTGCGCTATCAAGCATGCGCCGCTTGACTTGTAGGCGAGATATTTTCTCAGACACCCACGGAAGAGCCTGCGCCCGCAGGATCCCTGAAATTCAATCACGGACGTAGCCAGTAGCTTCGTACAGCATGCCTAGCCTAGTAGAATCGCACAGCCTAAGCCTAGCCAGCCTACGCCTATGCTTATGCCCATCGTGAGTCTTTCCATCCTGACAGTGTAAATGAGTGCCCCCACTCGGATACTCAACGGACGAAAATCATTGCTACCGATTCCGCTCCTGTTTTGATGTGTTCGAGACTTACACTGACACGAAAATGAAAACGCAATAGGCGTGACAGGTAGCCGCGGCTCGAAAAAAGTTCTAGCCTGCCCTTGAAAAAATACGCTATTTTCGATGTCGTGTGTAACTGTATCACTTTTTTCCTTCGATATGCGAGGAGCGCGATGTGCTGGAGGAAGACTCCCCCGTGCTCTCACGGTCATCCACCGCGGCTGCCGCGTCGCCCTCTGCCTCGCCCTCCGCCTTGACGTCTACCCTCCCGGCGCCCTTGGGCGCGCCGGCCAACGCGCCCTCCGATTCATCCTCCGGGTCGTCGTTTTCGTGCGGGCGAAGGCTCCGCTTCCGCCGGTTGCAGTAGGTGTCCTGCCAGTGCTGGGGGGTCCACACCTCGGTGATGATATATTTGGTGGTCTCCGAGGGCTTCGTGGAAATGCGGTCGATGTTGGTACGGCGCCAGGTGCACAGACACAGGATGATGAAGTAGATCTGCACCCACAAAATGGCGGGGAAGGCGGGGAGGAACGTGAGGTAGGGGTAGGGAATTTTCTCGTACTCCGGGCAACCCTTGTGGGCGGGGGGCGGAAAATTTTGGTATTCGTTGCTGTAGCATCAAATGCAAAAATGTCTGGGTCTGGAAGTTTCTAAACTTGTGATGCTGTCTCTAGATTCTAAAAAAATTTGCATTGAATGACCGGCAACATAACTCCAGTTTGTGCTACCCGGAGAGGGCATTTCTCATGCGGTAGAGGCATCACAAAGGCCTCTAAAAATCTGTCATGCTACAGCATGCATCACAGACATCACGAGTCTTCCAAAATATGCATGACAAACCTGGCAAGCTTCCAGACCCAGACATTTTTACATTTGATATGTAGTCCGGGGACTCGAAGCACAGGGTACCATTTTCCACGTCGCCCCCAAGCATCTCGTCGATCTGGTTTCCGTACAAGAAGTCGATCTTTCCGTCGGCCTCCCAGTCGACGCGGAGCACGTCCCACCGCTCGTACAGCGGAGCCGCACAGGCTGCGTCCTTCAGAAACCCCCGGAGGTCGCGCAAATGCGGCATGTACGACCACTTCAGCGTGCAGGGGTTCGCCCGCCGCGCCTTGTTGAACATGAAGGACATGTCCGTCATCCGGTCGAGGCCCCACTTGGACGTATCCGGGTTCGCGTGCAGACTGTTTTCGAACATCGCCTATCAAGTGCAAATATGTCCTCTGGGTCTGAAAACTTGTGACGCATGTCAGTGAATAGACAGCGCACTGTAATGCACCGCCAAGCATGACAGATTTTCTCGTGGCTCTGTGTTGCGTATTCCGTTTCCGCATGAGAAACATCGTTTTTGCATGACAGACAAGAGGAGGTCTTCCGATGGCCCTACGCAATACAGAGTTTGGAGTCATGCCAAACGAGCATGAGAAATCTCGCAATCTTCCAGAGCCAGACATATTTGCAATGCATATCGCCCGGGCTGAAACCACGTACTTCATGTACCAATTTTTCGTGCTCGGGTCGGCCCGGATGGTGTCTTTGAACATCTCATCCATGTTATCGCAAGAAAAAACTGTTTCACTGTAAACTTGTGATGCATAAAATGGAACGCAGAAGTATTTGTGGTCTTGCTACACATGCAAGAAAGTGGATTTTTAGCTGTGTTTTCCCTTAGGAAGCTTGCATGGCAAATTTTCTCTGTCATGTAGAGCGAACTTGTCATGCAAAACCTGCAAAATGATCCTACCTTACAGTGAAACAGTTTTTTCGTGGGATACATGTACACGTGGCGCATGTTGGTTGGGAAGGGCTCCGGTTGGTAATCTCCGTACATGTAAAGGCGGCACCCAAAAGAGTTCACACACCCCAGTATCAAAAGGAAAAATCCCCCCTCCCCATATCGAAACGACGTTTCTGATGCTGGATTTCCATACACAAATCAGATTTGTCTTGCAGTAGAGGACTGCAGGCATATGCCAAGCCTCAGTCGAGAGGTTTTGACGTAGGCGCCTAGCATGACAAACGCGCATGCTCTTAGCCCAACAGCATCACAAACCGCCTGCAAAATGCGGAACGCTTTCTGGACTTGCCTTCTTGCAAGACAGCCAGGATTTGAGGTCACAAATGCGCATCACAAATTTTCAGACGGATACGTTTTCGATATGGGGAGGGGGGATTTTTCCTTACGATACCCAGCGGAGCCGGTTCGTCCGCGTAGCTCCACATGCGGACTATGGCGTTCTCAATTGTTACATTCTCAACTGTTACATGAATTTGTGATGCAAGAATGGCAAAAGTGATAGGGGAGATCTTGCGCGTCTTGCATGACAGATTTGGCGCCGATTATCAGCCTGTTTGGCCCTCTGAGAATTTGTCATGCGGAGCAGCTTGATGGTGTCGATTCTGAAGGCTATTTTGCATGACAAATCATGTAACAGTTGAGAATGTAACAGTTGAGAACACCATACGGACGGAGCCGAACTTATGGATGTGTCAGGATCGAAATCGACGAAATCGAAAAACTTGTGATGTATAAAATGTAGGGCGCCGAAAGCTTGTATTGGGGAGCAGGCAAATGAGCCCGATTGTGAGCCTGTTTATGGGTATGCAATGTGCTGCCAGAGTAGCACGACAGGAGCAGTCTCCTTTGCTCAAACAGCATGACAGGCTGTATTTGGGTGCTCTCGAAATTGGTCATGCGCCACTTGGAAACTGAGGCTCCAACTGACATCGATTTTGTGCATCGCAAACTTTTCTACTTTGTCAATTTCGATTCTGACATTTCCATAGAACTTGGTCGGCGCGTAGTCCAGGGGAATGAAAATCCCGCGAGCGTTTACTTTTTGCTCTACACTATACAGATCTCCTCCTGCATCACTAGAAGAAGCTGCATCCGTGGCGTTGCCGGCGCCGTCCTGCTGCAGCGTCCTGCCTAATAAACCTCTCGTCGCGGAGGTCGCCCGCCGGTGGTCATGGGACACAGTAAAAGAGGCTTGAGGACCGCTCGGGCCGGGTAAAAGTGTACCTCTGACGGGAAAATTGTTCAGAAATTGGATCCGGTGCTCGTGGCGTCTTTCGTCCGTTATGTTTATAAGCCAGGCTGCCCGCTCTCGCTCGAATTCCTCCATTGGTGATGGCGGTGGTGTAAAAGGTGTCTCAACGACATCCTGTTGCAATTGCCTCGTCCGTGCACGAGCAAGTGCTGCTCCTGAGAGGGGTATGTCCTCGTAAAGCCACTGCCACCCCCAGGTGGAGTGAGCGGTCGCGGCCTGGGCACCCTTAAACATCTGGTTCAGGTACACGGCCTCCTCCATGCGCCACCTTCCCATATTCGGGTCCGCAAGTCCCGTGGCCGCGAACATCCGCGTGAAGTTGAACACTTTGCGCGTGTTCCACTTCTCCGTGTCCGGATTGGCCACCTTCGCGGTGTCAAACATTTGCGAGAAGTCTGTCACCCCCGTGGTGTTCCAGAGGGTGCAGTCGGGGGCCGCACGGTCGGTGTGCATGAACATGCCGTGCATGCTCTGCAGCTTCGAGGTATATGAACTGCAAAAATATCGTACTAGTATAAATCGCATGACAAATTTCTGCAAGCAGGAAAGTGGAATTTGTAATGCTGTTTCGCCCTAGGAAAAATATTTGTCATGCATGATTGCAATTAGTACGAGTACGATACTTTTGCAGAGCGTAAGGTATTCCACGCTGCAACGTCCGGGTTCGCGTTGGTGGCGTACGCGTATCAAATGTAAAAATGTCGGGGTCTGGAAGAGTCATGCTGTTTTTGCATGACACGCAAGGTCTGGCATGGAAGCTCTAGCATCACAGGTTTCGCGAAGCTCCCGCAATGCCTAATCCGCATGACAGATCCCCCATTGTGGTGACAGAAAGTGGGCAGCTTCTGCTACCTGTGCATGAGAGATTTTTCTGTGTTTTGAAATGCGCATCACAAGTTTGTCTTCTTCCAGACCCAGACATTTTTGCAATGTATAACGCGAACATGCGGACCATGTCGGTGACCTGGGTCACGTTCCACCCGGAGGTGGCCGGCTCGGCCAGAGGCGCGCGCATGAACATTTTGTGCATGTTTTTCACCCTCCGTGTGTCCCACGGACCCACGTCGGGCTTCGCCAGCGAATTGTTGTAGAACATGCGATCCATGCTGGTTACCGTGGACACGTCCCAATGGTCGGTCCGCGGCGCGATGTCGCGGTTGGCAAACATGAGGTCCATGTTGGTCAGACCTACCGCTCGGAAGTTGGGCCCAATCAACAGCACCGCTTTGCCGGCGTCCTGAATGAACCGCCGCATGGATTGCAGATTGGGTGTGGTCCAGAGCAGGATGTTGGGCTCTGCGTTTTGCGAGGCTTCGAACATAGACGCGATGGTCTGGATGCTTTGCATGTTCCACAGGGTCACGTTCGGGGTCGCTGCCACCGTGCCCTGGAACATTCCCGACATGTCCGTGGCGGCCCCGGTATTCCAATTCAAGACATCCTATCCAGTGAGAATATGTCTGGGTCTGTCTGGAAGATTGCAAGACTCGTCCTGCAGATTTTTCATGACCCACGGGGTCTGCCATGCAGGGCCTGGCACAACAGATTCATCTGTGCGATCTGTATCACTTCTATCACGCCTATCCTACATGAGACACTCCCTCTCAACTTCAACTTGGTCAAATAAAGTGGAAAGCTTTTGGGAACCATGCGTCACAGATCTTTGATGCACGATCCAGACTTAGCATGACAAGCCGCAGCGTTCCAGGCAACTCAGACGTTGTATTTGCAGTGCATACATCCGGCGTGGCCGCAACCGTCCCGCGGAACATGTTCGCGAAGGCTCCCCCGCTGCCGGTGTTCCAGGCAGTGGTGTTTGGGTTCGCAACTACCATGTTCATGAACGCGCCGGAGAAGTCCGCCACCTTGCCCACATTCCAGTCCGCCGTGTCCAGGGTCACTTGCAGGGCATCGGCAAACACGTTGGCAAGGCTGGTCACCTCGCCCAGATTCCAGCTGTTCAGATCGGCCAAAACCACGGTGGAAGAGTATCCTGAGTAAAAACGTACCCACACCAGAGTTGTCATGCAAATCTGCATGCTGAAAATGTTTCTCATGCGGAGCCCCATGAGAAGCATTTTCCAATCGTGTTTTGCAATTTGTCATGCTCCAATCAGCATGGTATGCTAGATCTGTGATGCTGCTGAGCTAGCTCAAACAGCACTACACTACGAATCCAAATTTGTCATGCAAAACAGCCAAAACTTGTGGATTTGTCTAGCCGATTCCCCAACTTGACTATGGTGTGGGTACGTTTTTACTCAGGATAAAGAGCCTTCGAACGACCCACTCATGGAAGTCACGGAGGGAAAGACCGCCACCAAGGCGGCGCCCGAACTGGTGCTCTGCAGCTCCCGCCGGGTAAACAGCCGTCTCTTCTGCCGCCCTTGTCCCGGCTTGGAAGCGAAAGAAGCGCGCGTGGAAGACGTCGGAGTAGTTGTTGTCCCGATTGTTGTCGTCCGAGTTGGTTGCGCAATTGCGGGATCTTCTTCGTCCTCCTGTCCGAAAAAGGCCGAGTACAGGTTTTCGGTCAGCGTGCTAGTCCTCGTGCTTTCTTCTCCTCCTGCCGCCTCGAGGAATGTGCCCCTCCCCTCGCTGCTCTCGTGCCTACCGCTCAACCACGGCAGCTTTATGACTGGATCTTGTGGATGCCAATTTCTTGGTCGCTCCCGCCAAGCATCCGCAAACTCCTCTCGTAAGTGCTTGCGTTCTTGTAGCGCTCTCAACATCACGGGTGACTCGGGTCGTGGAGATGTTGACGTTGTACTAGCTAGGGTGCTTGGTGGCGCGGAAGACATCGTAGTTGATGAAGTTGTGTAGCTCGCCGCACTATCCCTGGTGGTAGCAGCTGCTGTACTACTGCTGGGGACATCGGCTTGTTGACCAATATCACCTGCCGGACTACTAGATGTTGAGCCGTCAAGCAAATTTCGACGGCGCGGCATTCCCGGCGGGAGGGTTGTTGTAAATGTGCGCACACCGTTCTCGTAAAGCACGGACTCGTCAAAAGTTACCGTGCGCTCGATGCAGAGTCTCTTGAAAAGAAAGCAGTAGTACTCCACCCCGTGCGTGTGCAACGGCGATACCGTGATGTCGGTAAAGTCCAGGCTCTGCAGGTTGTCCAGCTCCGCAAAAGCCCCCTCGAAAGAGACCCAGCCGATCTCCCCGATGGCGATTATTTTCGTCAGGGCTTGCTTGAACGCCAAGTACGCCGGGTCCGGCGGGGTAGCAGCTTCTGTGTCCTCTTCTTGCACTCGGCGCGCGCGAGCATTGTCAACGAGCATTCCCACATCTTCACTCGTGGTCCTGCTGCTAGCTGCGGCTGTAGTGGACTCCTTTCCGGAGGTTCCAAGCAGTCGAGTCCGTCGGCTGTCCCGCAACAACTTGCGTCTCTCATAGGGATACTCGACCTGCTCGAGCCGGCGAATCTCGCGGCGCGCACTATAACCTGCTCAAGTGTTACAATCTCAACGAGCTGGTGTCGCAATGGAAACGGAGATGGATCGTGGTCCTGAAGTAGAAGTTGCGCGATCTAGATTTGCATCGGCAACAGCATAGTACGAGTACCAACACCAAGGGCACTACATAAACTTGCATTACATAAAGTAAGATGCGCATGACAAGTGCTGGAGTTGTCGGAACAAAGCGCGGACGACACACCCTTCGTTCTTTTACTAGTTCGTCGTTCATGCAAGATGACGAACAAGACTGTTGTTCAGCTTGATTTTATTGGAGCAGCTGTGGTTTTTGCGGGATCTGAGCGGGTCATACGCGCGCGCGTTCGTGACTGCCGGAACTGTAGTGGTGGCTCGGTCGGCAAGAGGAACTGCGTCCAAAGGGTCCGGCGTCAAGGTTTGCCACTGCGCGAAGTATGAACTGCAAAAGTATCGCACTCGTATAAATGCATTACAAATTTCCTCAGCGTCAGCATGAGAAAAAAAATTTGTAATGCGAATTTAGCTTAAGAACAAGATTTGTAATGCATGGTCGCAATACGAGTACGATACTTTTGCACAGGATACGAAGGATGCACCTACGATGACCACAGGGTACGAGCCCGCCGCGTTGTAGGTGAAAGCCACGTCTGCCAATGCCGTGCCGGTGGTAATCAGCATGGACCCCCCGGTGTCGTCCCCCCAGTACACCATCGCATCGTAGTGGGTGTCCCGAATCAGGGGGATCCGCACCCGCGTGTTCGCCGCACCGATTTGCAGATCGAACCGCGTGGGCTCGTCGCAGCCGAAGGGGATAACCCACCCACGCCCGGGCACGCTCCCCTGGCAGAGCTTCGGCTGGTAGTGCGCGGCGGCGTTGTGGATGGCGGTTCGGATGGCCGGCGCCGTGGGTTTCATGGTTTCCGGCGTGGCGCACACCGCATTTTTGAACATGTCCGTCACGTCCGCGTCGGGGCGGAAAAGCCAGCGGTTGATGCAGGGGTTCGCGTGGTCGGTCTGGGCAAACATCTCCACGAACGTGGTCACCTCCCGAACGTCCCAAAACACCACGCTCCAGGGTGCGAGCTTGGTGTTCGCGAACATGCGCTTCATGTTCCGCACCTTCGCGGTGTCCCACCGCGAGACCTCGGGGCTGCGGATCACGCCGGTCACGGAGTCGAACATGCTTTCCATGTTCGTAATCTGCGAGACGTCCCAGGTGTAGAAAAAGTCTTCCGCGGGGTCCTCCGCGAAGTCCAGCAGCGCCCCGTACCGGTGCCCCTGGGTTTCCAGCGCCGGCACAGTCTTCAACTCGGCCGCGTGGAACATAAACTGCAGGTCGTCCACGTTGGGCAGGTAGGCCCGGAACGTTGCCAGCGCCGGAATGGACAAGAGCCCGTCGCAGTACTGGAACATATCAAAAGGAAAAATCCCCCCTCCCCATATCGAAAACGAAATTTGTGATGCTGTATAATACAGCATTACAGGTCGATTTGTGTACTCGAATACAGTATTCGAGTACACAAATCGACCTGTAATGCTAGAAGGCCAAGAGACGCAGCTTTGGCCTCGTTTGCAGGCAATTTGTCATGCTGTTTCCCACTTCCAGCTGCCCCCTTTCATTCTGAAGATGCAAGGCTTTCCCAGCACGCCAACCAGCACTACAGTCCGCATCTCTTCCCTTCTAGCATGACAAAGCTGATTTGTAACCACGAATCTGCATCACAAATTTCTAGCTTGAGTATGGGGTGGGGGGATTTTTCATTTTGATAGAACAAAAACGCAAACAACAGGTGTCCGTAGATGCCCAACGACCACAGATGGCGCCAGGCCTTCTTGAAGTTGCGCACCTTCTCGTAGTCCGCGTGCGCGCTGTCATACAGCGTCCACCGGTCGATCTTCCCCCGCACCACCAGGTGGTACCACCCGACCTGGGTGTAGGTGTGCTCGGAGAGCGCCGTCGGGTGCGGTGCGGAGGCGGCGGTCCACACGCTGTCCGGCAGGGAGAACGCGGGCGCCATCTCGTCGTCCCAGTAGATTGTGTAGGCATGCTATCGTGTGAAAAATAAAGTGCTTCACTGTAAAGGATTTTGCAAGTTTTGCATCACAAGTTTGTCCTGCATCACAGAGAAAATCCGCCAACGTGCGAGATTCCTAAGGGAAAAGACAGCTAAAAAGCCATTGTCTTGCATGTGTAGCAAGACAAATACTTCTCAGATACATCTTCGGCATTACAAGTTTACAGTGAATGTGAAACAGTTTTTTCTTGCGATACATGCTGTGCCGTCGCGGACGTGTCGATCGGGAGCTTCACGGTGGTGGGCGCGGCGGTGATCTCCAGCGTGACCCGGAACGCGTCGTCGCTCGGGCAATCGGGGTCGGGTGCGTACTGCGGCAGCATCTGCGAGTTGTCGGGGTCGGCCTGCCCGAACACGTAGTCCAGGTTGTGGATGTTGTACGTGGGAGGCATCCGGCCGCTGTCCGGGCCGAAGTGCGGCGCTTGGCACACCGACACCTGCGGGTTCGCGCCCGCTTGCGTGGCGAAGTTGCCCAGCGCGGACTGCGTGGTGCCGTCCTTGGAGCTGCCGGCCAGGAACAGCCCCATGTTCTTCGACCAGTCGGTGGAATCCGACAAGCCCGCCACGGAGACGGCGGTATCAAGTGTAAAAATGTCTGGGTCGGGAAGGATGTAATTTGTGATGCGCATTTTAGAACACACAAAAATCTCTGATGCACAGGCAGCAAGAGCTGCTCACTTTTTGTCACCAAAATGGGGCATTTGTCATGCGGATTCGGCACTGCGGAAGCTTCTCGAAACCTGTGATGCTAGAGCGTCCATGTCAGACTTTCTGTTTCATGCAGAAACAGCATGACTCTTCCAGACCCAGACATTTTTACATTTGATAGGCGGCGGGCGCGAACCACGGCGCGAGGTTCGGGGTCGCGCAGTAGGCGTTCTGGAAGAGGTTCTGCATCTGCTGCAGGCTGCTCACCTGCCACCGGTAGGTGCAGGGCCGGGCGTTGTACGCATTCAGGAACATCCCGGAGATGTCGGTGACCTGGCGCAGGTCCCAATCGTGCACCTTGGGGTTCGCCGCGTACGCATCCTGGAACATGTTTTTCAAAGATCGCGTCTTGGACGTCTTCCAAATAGAGGTGTCCGGATTGGCCTTGGACGCGAAAGCGAACATCTATTACGATGAAAAATGTATGCCCCCACCCCCGAACTTCTTGGGAGCGTTTGCATTGCAAACCTTTCCAAGTGAAACGCCCGTCCTTTTGCATCTATCAGCATCACAGATTTCCAATTGTGAATACGAATAGCAAAAGTTTGCATTGCAAAAGATCCTAGCAAGAGCGGCGCTTGTCATGCAAGTGATGCGATACAGATACACGCCTAGACTCTGCATCAGAAAGATTCATACTCCTTCCATGCATGACAAAAAGTTTTCATTTGGAAACTTCGCATCACAAATTATTGCAAATTTGGGGGTGGGGGCATTTTTCCTTGCAATAACATCTGGTCGAAGTATTTCACGTTCCCCGTCTGCCACTTAGCCACGTCCGGGTTGGCGTTAGCCGCGGCGAAAAACATCTCCCGGAAGGACGTCACCGCCGACACGTCCCAGTCGGAGATGGTGGGGTTTACCCAGGGGGCGTTCCGGAACATGGCCTCGAGCGACCGGACCTTCCCCGTGTTCCAGTTGGCCAGGGTCTGCTGCGTGGTGTTCAGACCCACGTAGGTGCCCTCGAACATCAGCTCCAGGTTGATCACGTTCGACGTGTCCCAGCTGCCCAGGCCGTACACCATCTGCAGGCTCGAGCACTTCATGAACATGCGACTCATGTCCGTGATGCCGTTGGTCTGCCACCCGCTCGCGTTCACGAGCCGCAGGTTGTCGCTGCCCACAAACATCCCGCTCAGCGACTTCACCGTGGGTTCCTTAATCACGTCGCCCAAAATCCGTGCGGTCGGCAGCTCCTCCATGGCGCGGCAGCCCAGCAGCAAATCGTCCATCAACACCGTGCCGCTCCGCCCGAGCGCGTACAGGGTGACGATCCGCTCCTTGTAGTTGGTGATGTACCGGTGCGTGTCGTTTTGCAAGTCCGTGTCTATGCACTGCAAATAAAGTATCGTCCTAGTATATGAAATTGCATAAATACAAATTTTTCCGAACACTACAAAAGTGGAGTTTGTTTTTGGATTTGGTATAATGGGAAAGGTATTTCTTGTCATGCACGTTCGCAATTTCATCTACGAGCAAGATAAGTACTTTTGCAATTCATAGTGTCTCCGTAGTCGACATTCGCCGGAGTGTGGGTCCAGGGCGTAAGAATCCCGCGGACCACCACGGAGAACCGGCCCGTCTTGTAGTACGTGTGCTTGAATGCGAACTTCGTCGAGGACCCGTCCGACGCCGACATCTTCGCGCCGCTCCAAACGCGGTCCTCGAGGCTGTCTGCGGGCTCGTCCGGGTCGCCCCAGTACAGCGTGAACCGGTAGTCCTTGGTGTTGTCCTGCACATCGATGGGCAAGCGGAGGGTCCAGGGCACCTGTTCGATCCGCACGTTCACGCGGAAGGGGTCGTCGTCCGGACAGGTGACGTCGAAGCCGTCCGAGTTCCACCCGAGCTTCTGGCAATTTTCCATCACCCCGGCGTTCAGCGCCCACTGGGTCACGTTCACGTTGTTGTTGGCGACAAAATCGAGCCACGGCTCCAGGTTCGGACTGGCGCACACCGCGTCCTTGATGAAGAGGGACAGGTCCGTGGTCTTCGAGAACTGCCAGTTGGTGATGCACGGCTTCGCGCCCCGCGCGTTGTGGAACAGCTCGCGCATGGTCTCGATGTTCTCCACCTTCCAGAGCCGCACGTCCGGCTCCGCATTCGCCGTGTTCTTGAACATGCGCTCCACGGTGGTGGCCTTGTGCGTACTTGGGAACCACTTCGCGACATCCGGGTTGGCTTTGGTGGCGCCCTCGAAGGTGGACAGAAACGTGCGCCCGGCCGTCGTGTCCCACTCCGTGGTCCGCGGCTCGGCTTCCGGCGCGTAGAAGTACATCTCCGAGAAGTCCGTCACCTTGGCGACGTTCCACAGGGTCGTGTCCCACTGGCCGACGTTCGAGTAAGCGAACATGCGGCGCATGGTGGTGACCTGACCCAGAGCCCAGGCCGCCACCCCCTGCTTCTGGTCGACGGTGACCTGCAGCCCCGCGCTGGGGCCGTTCGCGTTGACGTCGGGAACCGCCTCGTGGTAGCCCGAGGTGCGGAGACTTTGCGCGTAGAGAAAGGTCTCCTCCGTGGTGCGCACGGAGGAGGTATCCCAGGTGTCGAACCCGGTCACGTTCTCCAGCTTGAGAGCTTGGTGGAAGGTGCGGTAAAGGGAGGTGACCTGCGCGACATCCCACGTGCCCACATCCAGCGTCCGCAGCTCCCGCGCGTTGTCGAACATCTTCACCAGCGAGGTGACTCGCGGCCACGCGTACAGAAAAGCGCGGTGGTCGGTTTTCATCTCTGTCAGTTCCGAGCTCTCTTGAAACAGCCTGGGTATCAGGTGGTGCATGGACTGTCCGAGTTGCTTCACGTCGCGCAACGACTTCTTGAAGGCGACCACCTGGTCCACGACCGCAGCGTCATCCTGCACGTCGGCCCAACCTGGGTCCAGCACTCCCCGCACGGTTACCAGGTAGCGGCCCGCCTGCCGATACGCGTGCGTGAACGCGAAGTCTCCGCGGTGACTGGTGACCACCTCTTGCAGTGTGGGGGAGTGGCCGGCCTCACCCCAGTACACGGTGAATTTGTACGTGTTGAGCGTTTCGGACACCCCGCCCGCGTTCGTCTTGGTTAGCGTGGGACTGCCGTGGAGTGGGAGCTGCAGGGTGGTGTTCACGCGATCATTGGTCACTTCGATTTCGACGCGGAACGGATCGTCCGTGGGACAGCTGTTGTCCGCGCGGTGTCCCTGGTTCTCAAAACTGAGCTCGTACGCACTGCCGTCCGCGGTTGTCAAACACTCGAGCGCGGTGTGTGCCGTGTTCAGCGCCCAGTCTTGCGAGTCCACGAGGCCGGAGAGGTCCCAGTCCACCACGTTCGGGGAGGCACAGACCGCATCCCGAAACACGTTCCGCATCCGCACCAGCTTGGCCGCGCCGAAGACCCAGTGCGAGACGCAGGGCTTGGCCCGGCGCGCGTTGTCGAACATGTCCGAGATCACGCCCACCGCACCCACGTCCCAAAGGGTCACGTTGGGCTCCGCGACGATCGCATCCTGGAACATGCCCTCGAACGTGGTCGCTTTACTCACGGCCCACTTGCCCGTCTGGGCTTGTGCGGCTCGCGCGTTCTGGAACATCCGCGTGAAGTCGCGGCCACTGGACACATCCCACTCCCGCACATCCGGGTCGAATGTCGTGGCGTTGGCGAACGCGTCGCCGAAATCAGTCACCTGCGAAACATCCCACAACGGCACCTCGAAGTTCGCCAGAACGCTGTCCTTGAAGGTCGCCTTTAGCGTCTTCACTTTCGTGATTTGCCAGGATGCAAGCGAAGTCGCTGCGTAGGTAGCCGAAACCGTGTTCAAATCCGCGGTATCGAGGGCACTGAGTCCTGCGAAGGCATAGGCGAGGTCCGTCACTTGCGTCACCTTTGTGGCCCAGTTGCCCAACCCCGCGAGGTTGGTCAGCGACTTGGCGCTCTGGAACATCCGGCGCATCGTGTATCCCACAGAAAAAAGCTGGCAGGGCATATTTGTAATGCAAAAATAAATATGCAGAAAAATTTGTCGTGGGTGGCCCCATAGCATGCTGTTTCGGATACGCAATACAGATTTTTCTGTGTATTTATTTTTGCATTTTACAAATATGCCCTGCCAGCTTTTTTCTGTGTGATATCGTGGTCACACTGCCGACCTCATACGAGGACACGTCCAGCGACGCCAAGTCTTGTACGTTCTCAAACATGGCTTCCGTGCTCGTGACAGTCGGCCAGTAGCGCGACAGCAGCTGTGCGGTTTGCGGGTGCGGGACCAGGAGCGACTCCGCACCTTGAATATGAGAAGGCACAAGAACTCCCCCCCCCCTCATTTGTATGTTGGCATGAAGTAGAGCAACACAAGCGCTGGCAAAGATGCAGCTTTTGCTTGACAAATTGCTAGAGGATTGTACGTACTGCTGTTTTGGATAAAATAAAAATTCCGGAGTCTGTCATGCAAACAGTGCTAACAGGCAAAGGGTGGACTTGCAATTTTGCATGACAAATGAGGGGGAGGGCGAGCAGTTGTGCACTTTCATATTGAAAGAGGAACGGATACAAAACTGCGCCGCTCGTGCCGATAGCACGCAGCGTGCGGAAGCTCTTTTTCCACGCCCGAATCTCCTCGAACCGCGTGCCGTTACCGAGCTCCACCTCTGCGCGGTAGGCCGCCGGCGCGATGCGAAAGTGGATGGCCTCTCTTGCGCCCGTACTGTAGTCGAGCGTCTCCTCCATCAGGTCCTTCCACTGGGCGATTGCGCCGCGGACCACCACCGAGTACGTGCCCACGCTCGCGTAGGTGTGGTTGTGCGCGCCCCCCTGGATGTCGGAGCTTCCGTCGGCCGCCCCGGCGACAGAGAAGCAGTCCGCGCAGCGCACATAGGAGGCAAAGTCGCCTTCCTCTGCGCGCTCGCCGTCCCCCCAGTGCACCGTGAACCGGTTGCCCGTCTCGTCGTCGTACAGGGGCAGCCGCACGTTCAGCTGAGCCGGGTCCGTCAACTCGATGTCTATGCGGAACGGCGAGTCCCCTGGGCAGTTGGAGTCGCCCCCGTCCGTGGTCATGCGCCACAGGTCGTCCGCATTGTCCTGCCACCGTGCTGCACAGGAACTTTTCAACGCGGTCCCGTCCAGCCACGCTTCGTTCTTCGTTACATTCTGCAACTTCCAGCGGGCAATGTTGGGGCTGGCGCAGGGAGCGTCCTTGAACATCGTGTCCAGCAGCAGATGCTGCTGGGCGTGGGAGACAACCGGCCAGTACGTCACGCACGGGTTGGCCCGCGCTGCGGCCCGGAAAGTGCCCGACATGTCGGTCACCTTCTGAACCTGCCACAACCGCACGTCGGGATCCGCCTTCACGATCGCGCGGAACATGCCCCGCGTCACCTCGGCGTTCCGTAAGTCCCAGTTGGTCACGTTCAGGGACTGGGCCGTGTAGCCGCGGAACAAATTCGCAAAGACTCGGCCACTCCCGGTGTCCCAGGCGGAGACGTCGAGATCCGCGGCGGTGGCGCCACGGAACATGTCGGCGAAGTTGGAGACCTTGGTGACATTCCAGTTCCTCACGTCCGGATTGGCGGCGGTGGCATCGCGGAACATGCCCTGCACCTCCTCCGCCCCGCCCAGGTCCCACAGGGCGAGATCCGGGGTCACCGTTGGGGCCTGCGCGAACAGGTGCTGGAAATGCTTCCCCGTCGCGACATTCCAAGTGGTCACGGAGGACGCGCCAGTGCCCGGGATCTGCAGCTTGGCGGCGCCCTGAAAGGCTGCGCGGAAATCCGTCACCTGCGCCACGTTCCAGTGCTCCAGGCCCGAAAGCAGTGGCACCGTTGCGGAATTGGCAAACGCGTAGGCCACGTCGGTGACCTTTGAGACGTCCCAGTTCTCCAGGTCGTTCACCGTCTGCAGCTTCGCGGTGTTCCGCAGCATGCCGCGAAGACTGCGCGCGCCAGCCCAATACCGAGCAAACCGGTCGCTGTCGAGACTCGTGAGTTCGGCGATCTCCGTGCTGTCTTCGTACAGATACGCAAACAGGCGGTGGCCCTCCTTCCCGAGGTTTCTGACCCGCCGGTACGTCCATTTTAAATTGACTACTTCCTGGTCGTGCCCGCTCGCGTGCGGCAACCTGGGATCCTCGTCGTCGCGGAGGCCCTGGAGCTTCGCGTCTCCGAGTGTCGTGGTGACCTGGGCAGACTTCCACCGCGCGAGAGTGCCGCGGACGGTCACCTCGTAGCGGCCCGGATCAGTGTAGGTATGCGTGCTGACACCGAAAGTCCGGCGGAAGAGCTTGCTCCCGAGCCCGCCCGTCAGCGTCACGTCGGGGCTTGAAACTTGGGCCAGGTCGCACTGCCGGTACCGAGCACAGACCCCGCGGGAGGCGTTCGCCACGAACCAGAAAAAATTGCACTGTGGGTCCGGCTTACAGACCGCGGCGCACCCCTGCTCCGACTGTAATTTGTTCGAAGGCAGCTGCGTGTTCGTGGCGTCGTCCAGGGCAATCAAATCCTGACTCTCTACGTTGCAGTACGCGTTCACGTGGTACAGTTCGAATGCAGTGTACTCCAAAACGGCGAGATCCGGGCTCGACATGTTTGCTAGCGTGAGCTGCCGTCTATCCGGATGGACGAAGTCCTGCAATTTGAGGTTCTGCGCGTCTCCCCAGAATATCGTGAAGGCGTGCGCGTCGTCGAGGTTCAGCGGTAGTTTCACCGTGAGTGGGGCGGACTCTACCTCAATCCGAACACGAAACGGGTCGTCATCGTTGCACTTGAGGTCCGCACCCCGACCGAAGGCAGCGTTCTGCTTGTCGTCGTTGAAGTTTTCCGTCATCTCCGCCGCACCGCAGAGGTGCAGCTGCCCCGCGCCCGTTGCGACGTCCTCACTCCCCACCTCGAGGGACGGGGTCAAACCGTCCACCAAGAAGTCCGACCAGAAGCCTTCTGCCAGGTTTGGCGTTGCGCAGGTGGCGTTGTAAAACATGCGCCGCACGGTGGCCACCTTTTGCACGTTCCAGCTGGACACGCACGGATTGGCCTTCACCGCGTGCGCAAACATTCGCTCCGTAGTCTTCACGGAGTCCGTTTGCCAGGCCGTGACGTTTGGTTTCGCCACGGAGGCAGATTCGAACAGAGCATGCATGCTGGTCACTTTGCGAACGTCCCACTTCGTCACGGTCGGGTTGGCGCTGGCCGCACCCTGAAACACATCCGCCAGGTTTTCCGCGCTTCCCACATCCCAGAGGCTCACGTCCGGATCGGCGACCACAGCACCACGGAACAAAGCGTTGAAATCCGTGACGCCGGACACATCCCATTGGCTCACGTCGGGGTCTGCAATCTCCAAGTTCTCGAACATCTGCCCCACGTGGCGTGCTTTCCGCGTCTGCCACTTGGACACATCCGGGTTGGCCTTGTGCACGTTCGAGAACGTCGCCTCGAACGTCGTCACGTTGTGCACCGCCCAGTTCTCCGTGGCCGAAGGCACCACGCTTGTCAACGCGACCGAGTCCGCGAACAGGGCCCGCATCGTCTGCGCCGCTTGAACATTCCAGGAGGCCAACCCACTTATTGTCTGCAGCTGCGTGCAATTTTGAAAGGTGGACTCGAACTCCTGGACCTCCGCCAGGCTCCAGGACGCCGCGTCGATCGCGGACAGGGAAACGCAATTGCGAAACATGGCACTGATACTGGTCATCGCCGCGCCACTCCAGTACCGGTTCAGCAGCGACGGCCGCACCGACAGGGAGCTGCTCTCCACTTTGGTAGCGCCATCAAACAGGTTCTTTAGCAGATTGCCCGTGCCGGCGTGCTGGTAGCCGACGTTGAGCAACTGCTTCCAGGCCTGCTTGTAGTCCACCACCGCGGGCTCGTTTTCAACATCGTTGGCGGGTTGCCACCCCGAGCTTATCTCCTTGAAGCGCACGGTGATCACGTACTCCCCCGGCCGGTTGTAGGTGTGGTTGTAGGTAGTGAGAAACCGGTGCACGGACGTCCCCCCTTCCGCCACTATCCTGAGTAAAAACGTCCCCACACCAGAGTCAGGATGGGGATTTTGCAACACAAACCTAGGAGTTTTGGGAGTCACGCATGACAAATTGCACTCCGCAGTGTAGACTAGTGCAGGTTAGCAAGTGCAGCCGCATCACAGATTCATCTGCTCATCCTGTTCACAGCATCACAAATTCAAAAACACGATTGGAAATGGCTCTCATGGGGATGCGCATTACAAGTCTTCCAGTCTTTGCAAATCTGCATTGCAACTCTGGTGTGGGTACGTTTTTACTCAGGATAGCCACCGCGGTTTCGTTGTCCGGCTTGAAATCGGGATGCAGTTCGGTGTCCCCATCGGGATCGTCCCAGTACACGGTGACCTGGTCGGAACTGGCGTCCTCCCACGAGATAGGGATCGTCACCGTGTACTATCAAATTTTGCAAATTATATGTCTGGGTCTGGTGGAAACTTGTGATGCAAATCTCTGAATCTGAAAAATGGTGTTGGTGGGCGCACTACAATATAATGCAGCCAAGCATGACAAGTTTTTGCACTGCCATGTGTTTCGTTTTCCGCATGGCAAACTGCGTCTTTGCATGACAGGCAAGAGGCCCCGTTCCTGCTTCCGCATCACAGATTATACTAAGAGTCATGCCAGACAAGCATGACAAGTCCTACGTTCTTCCAGACGGCCCAAACACTTTTGCAATGCATATGTACGGAACCGTGTCGATCTTGAGCTTGACACGGAACGGATCCTCGTCCTCCGGGCACGAGGTGTCCGCTCCGTCGGCGGTGGAGGCCAGCTCGTCGGCGGTTGGGCTTGCCAAGTCGGCCACGTCGCGGAAGTGGCTCGCGTCGGCGCAATTGTACGTGTCCGCCCCGGCGAAAAGCCCCGCCCGAAACAGGACGGACCGCCGCTGCGTGCTGTTTTCCACAATGTCCGTCACCTTCGAGAAGTCCAGCCGTGCAACGTTGGGGGTGGCGCAGTGGGCGTCTGCGAGGAAGCCCTTCACCTTCTCCAGCGAGGGCGTGTGCCAACGCCCGAGGCACGGCACGACGAGCTTCGCCTCCCGGAACATGCCGGCGATGCTGGTGACCTTGCTCACGTCCCAGTACGTCACGTTCACCTTGCGGGCGCTCGGGGTCTTGCGGAACATGGAGCCAAGGTCCACCGCCTGTGCGGTGTCCCAGTTGGCCGTTTCGGGGTCGGCCTTCGCGGCCTGCCGGAACATGGCGTTGAAGTTGCGCGCCCGCTTCGTGTCCCACAATCCCGTGCTCGGCTGCGCCTCCAGCGTGCGGCGAAACATGTCGCTGAAATCCGTCACCCGCCCCGTCTGCCAGGCAGCCACGTCCGGGTTGATCGCGAGCGCGGAATCGAACATCCCTTGGAAGGACTTGGCGTTGCCGGTGTTCCAGTTTTTCAGGGGGAAATTCACGCGCCCCGAGTTGAGAAACAGTTGCGAGAAGTCGGTCACCAGGCTGACGTCCCACTCCTCCAGTACGTCGTTCGCCAGGCTGCTGTCGCCGCTGGAATGCACCGGCACCAGGTTGGGGGTGTCGGCAAACAGCCGGCGCAGACTGGTCACCTGCCCCACGTCGTGCCACAGGTCCAGCCCCTTCACCGACTCCAGATATCGTGCGCCCGCAAACAGGTTCACCAGGTTGTCGATGTTCCCGGTTACGTACCACTTCGTTGTGTCGAGGTGCGTAACCGCCACCGCTTTCTCGAACATGGACCTGAGCGACGTCACCAAGGGCCAGTGTCGCTCCAGCACCGGGTCCAACTGGTTTCCCGGACTGCGGATGGGGTAGTTGGTGGCCTCCTGCAGGAGGAAGGGGAACAGGCGCGGCCCGCTGGACCCCAGCGACCGGAGGGTGCGCCAGCTCTGCTTCCACTGCTTCTTCAGCGCCTTGTCGGGACTCCCGGGCACGATGTCGTGCCATCCCGCCACGCGACCGCGAATCAAAACTTCGTAGGTGCCGGCCGCGGCGTAGGTGTGCGTGGTGGCCCGGGTTTTGGTAGCGCGACTGCTGCCGAAGTGGGCGAAAAGCATGTCGGACTCTTCCAGCGTCTTGCTGCCGTACTCGCTGTCCCCCCAGTAGATGGTGAACGCGTTAGCGTTGGTGCCGTGCTCGTCCCAGACGACCTGGTTGTGCACCCCCGCCTCCAAGTCCGCGAGGGACGTGTGTTCATTCCAGGTCCGCAGCGGGACCATGACCTTCGTGCTGCTGCTGGGAATCAGAATCTGCACCCGAAACGCATCGTCCTCGGGGCAGCTCGTGTCCACGTACCCGTTACTGGCATCTGCAAATAGCTCGGCGTCCGACAGCGTGCACTCATCGTCGGTGCCGGCCACCGCAGACCGGCGCAGAAACGACGCCGTCTTGTGGAAGGCCTGGTCTGCCCCGTCCGGGCCAAGCAACGACCGCAGCGTCCAGAAGGCCACGTTGGGAGACGCACAGCTGGCCTGCGCGAACGCCGCCTGCATAGCCTGCAGCCGCTCCACGTTCCAGAACGAAACGCAGGGGCGCGCGATTTTCGCGTTGAAGAACATGCGCTCCATCGTGAGCAGCGAGTCGGTGCCCCAGTAGGTCACGTTGGGCTCCGCCGCCGTGGCGTTTTCGAACATGCTGCGCATGCTGGTCACGAACTCGGTTTGCCACTTGCTCACCGCAGGCTTCGCCGTCAGCGCGTCCTTCCACATCCGCTCCATGGAGGTCGCGCGCCCCGTGGTCCAGTTTCCCACAAACGGGTTTGCCTTCACCGCTATCAAATGCAAAAGCGTCTGGGTCTGGAAGATTCTGAGACCTGTCATGCACGTTTTGCATGAGCCATGATGTCTGTGTGTGATGCATGCCCTAGCATCACAGATTTTTTGAGGGCCTCCTGATGCCTGTTCCGCAAGACAAATGCCCTCTCCGCGTAGCAAAAATTACATGCCGTTTGCTGCTCATGCAATACAGATTTTTTTGGAATCCAAGTCCAGCATCACAAGTTGCATTTTTCTTCCAGACCCAGACATATTTGCATTTGATAACCGCGTTTTCGAACATGCTCGTGTAGTCTTCCACCCGGGTTACATCCCACCGGGAAAGGTCGGGGACCGCCTCCTCCGCGTTGCGGAGGAAGGTCGCGAGGCTGGTCACCTTGGACACGTCCCAGTTGCTGCAGTCCGGGTTGGCCACCGCCGCGCCGTCGAACATACCACTCAGGTCCCGCGTTTGCCCGGTGTTCCAGTTCGCGGTTTCCGAGGTGAGGCGCAGCTGCGCGTTCTGCTGAAACATCCGCCCCAGGTCCTTCGCGCTGGAAAAGTCCCAGGTCTCGATTCCGGGGACCTGGGTCAGGCTCACGCAGTTCTGGAACATGCCGCTGAAGTCGGTCACCGTGCTATCGAAAGGAAAACTCCCCCCTCCCCATATCGAAAACGAAATTTGTGGTGCTGTATTTGAGAACACAAATCAGCTTTGTATTGCAGGAAGGCATTCCGGCCAGATCCCCAGCCTAGGCAGGGGTGTATGGGTCTAGTTGTTCAGCATGGCAAACGGCTCCCTTTTAGGCCCAACAGCATGACAAATCGCTTCCATAACGGGGCGAAGCTTCTGGCCTTGTCTTCTTGCAAGACAAATGTGAGTTG
>CAJINV010000003.1:5484727-5545775 GCA_905178155.1 Amoebophrya sp. A120
GGTAGTCATGCGCCATAAGTCATCGCCGCTGTCCGACCACCGCGCACAGCTGCTTTTTACGCCAGTGCCGTCGAGCCACTCCGCGCTCGAATTCACTTGCTGCAGATCCCAGCGGGCCACGTTGGGCGAGGCGCACGGAGCGTCCTTGAACATGCCGTCCATCAACAGCCCGCTTGTGCTCACTGACCACAAGGTCACGCACGGGTTTGCGCGCGCTGCCCCACGGAACATGTTCGAGGCATCCGTTACCTGACCCACCTGCCACAATCGCACGTCCGGGTCGGCGGTGAGCGCGTCGCGAAACATTTCGGTCATGTCGGTCACCTTCGCGACCTGCCAGGCGCTCACGTCCGGGTTGGCCTTCGCCACTTCGCGAAACATTCCCCGCGTCACCTGAGCGCTGCTCATGTCCCACTTGGAGACGTCAAGCGTGGCGGTGCCGTACTTGAAGAACATCTCCGCAAAATTTTTGCCCCTTTCGGTGTTCCAGACCGAGACGTTCAGGTTGGCGACCGCCGCGGCATCGTGGAACACGCGGGTGAAGTCGGTGACTCGCGAAACGTTCCAGTTGCCCACGTCCGGGTTCGCGGTCGCAGCTTCACTAAACATGCTCTGCAGCTCCTCCGCGCGACTCAAGTCCCACGCGGCGAGGTCGGGTTCCGCTTTCCCGGTCCGCTGGAACAGGTTCTGGAAGTGCTTGCCGCTGCCAACCCGCCAGTTGGTCACAGAGGACGACCCGCTGGCGGGTATCTGCACCTTCTGCGCGCCCTGGAACGCAGCCCGGAAGTCGGTTACCTGGGACACGTCCCACTGCTCCAGGCCGGGCAACAGCGGCACCGCGGGCGCCTCCGAAAACGCGTAAGAAATATCGGTCACCCGCGAAACGTCCCAGCGGCTCAAGTCATTCAAGGTGTCCAGCTTGCCCGCGTTGCGAAAGATCGCCTGCAAGTTGACAACCCTCGACCAGTGCCGCGCGAAGACGTCGTTGTCCTCACTCGTCAGGTATCAAGTGTAAAAATGTCTGGGTCTGGAAGAGTGCATGTTTGTCATGCTTGTCTGGCATGACTCTCAAATCTGTCATGCACGTTACTCAAGAGCGCCACTTTTCTGTCATGCAGCAACGCAGTTTGTCATGCAGAATAGGCAACACCTAGAAGCTCAGAAACTTGTCATGCTGAGCCAGCACTTGTGGTCTCCTCATGATACGCCACCCAGCAGCACAAGTTTCCAGACCCACACATTTTTGCACTTGATATCAGGGCCGTAATCTCGCCGCTGTCCTCAAACAAGCGCGCGAGGAGGTTGTGCCCCGTCTTCCCGAGACTGCGTACCCGGCGGTAGGCGTTTTTGAACCCGCGCATTGCGGCGTCCGTGGTCACAGCGTGCACGAGACGTGGATCATTGGTGTCTTTCACACCCGCAAGCCCCGCGTCCCCGAGCGTTATCGTAAGGAAGAATCCCTCACCGCATATCGAAAAGGCACGTCTCAGGAGATTTGCATTGCTGACTTGTGACCACAAATCGTCTCTGTCTTGCAAGAACGCAACCTCACAGGTTGCCGCACTCTGCAGGCGGTTTGTAATGCTGTTGGCCCTACAGCCTAGACGTTTGCCATGCTTAGCGCCTAGCCCAAAACTTCCCTACTCCGGGTTGATAAAGGCCTGCTGTCCTCTCCAGCAAGACAAATCTGATTTGTGTACGCAAATCCAGCATCAGAAACTTCGTTTTGATATGGGGAGGGGGGATTTTTCCTTTTGATAAGCGTTGTTACGGTTTCGGGGGATCTCCACCCAGCGAGGCTCCCACGGATGACCACTTCGAACGTGCCCGTGGCGGTGTAGTTTCTTTCCACGTACAGAACCTGGAAGGGCGACGCGCTTCCCGTTGTAGATGGTTGGTCCGGCCCGGGATGGACGATGTTTACCAACTGCCCGGAGTCCGACTTTATGCCCTGCAAAGATGTTGGATATCTCTATCTGAGCCTGGGTCTGGAAACAAACTTTTTTGCATGCAGCTCTCGGTGTAAGAACTATTACTATTCATCATATATTCTAAACAGCGAAGGAAATAAGCTGGTCACTCGTGGTCACAACTCAGCGAAGTGACTTAAATTTCCAAGGCGCGACGGACATTCATCCGAGGACTCGGAAGGCCCCACAAAAACGGGCGACGCTGGAGCATCCACGTCTATCTGAGACCTCGTTGGCCATACAGAGTGGGAGCCTGCATAGCAAACATCTGCACTCTTTCTCTTCCAGGAGAGGGAGACCGCGCCCTAGTATCGAACATAGAACTTTGCAATGCATAAAGCTGCCGTCGCCCCAGTACACCGTGAACGCGTGTGATTCAGCGCCGTCGAGCGGAAGCTTTACCGATGCGGGAGCGCTCGCGATCTCGATTTGCACCCGGAACGGATCGTCGTCCGGGGTCAGCAAATCAATGCCCCGTCCGACGGTGGCGTTGTGCTGCGCGTCATTGAAGTGCTCTTGCATCTCCGCGCTGCCGCATTGACTCAAAACGCCCGCGCCCACCGCCACGTCGGTAGCGATCACGTTTAGGGTCGTGTTGACCGCATCCACCGCGTAGTCGGACCAGAAAAATTCGGCGAAGTTTATAACTCGCTCAGGTGTTACAATCTCAAACGTTACAATAGAGTTTGGAAATCTGTGATGCTAAAACAACCGCACCGACATTGCCATTGTCCAGCGTAGCTTTGGAGGCAAGCCTCCGCAGGTGCTGGAACGGCATAGGGTCAGAACCGCGAAAACATCGCGCGTATTTCTTCATCCCCGGGCACTCTTATATATTTCGACCATACTTTGCGCTCACAACTGTAATAGAAGCAGACAGGGAGCCCGCGACTGAATCACACAGACCCCCAGAGACCTGCTATACTATGGAAATCAGTATATGGAGACTGACAGACCCAAGCCGTATAAAGATCTCAAAGATCTACAGCAAGGGCGTTTTAGAGCTTCCACACAGACAGTGCGACTACAAGACATAGATGTGGATATTGAAGTTCTGCGGCCCTTTCTGTGGACTGGGGGGGATACCGACACAGAAGCTTTGATTTATTTTTGGTTGAAGAGAAGGCTGCAGAGCGAAAACGAGACCTGTAGTCACTAGTAGAAACAATAACACAAAGACAAACAGAAGCAGCACCATGAGATAATAACTTACCTACCCCTTACCTAAATACCACACGTCGATTAGTCGCACAGCCGTGTGGTCAGGTCCGCGACATCGATCATGGTAGGACCTTGTTGGAAGGTCTGACTTTTAGCGAGAAGTGGGGCACTCCTTATCTCCAACCGACTAACCACCGCCGTAGCATGGGGACAAGGCAAGCTGCATACAAAGTCTGGCACTCCTTCCCCATTCCGCGTTTCATTCTGTCCGCTGCCATAGAATCGCGGCCCTAGCAGGGGAACAAGGCGAGCCGTGCGAGGACTGGAGCCCCCACTTGTATTCCGGCCATGATAGCATCGCAGGAACGCGTCGGAAAATCGGGGTTTTTTCCGACTTCGGAGACCGGGGATTCCCGACCGCCACTAAAGCGGCAGCCGTAGCATGGGGACAAGGCGAGCTGTGTAGAGGTTCTGCTGATCCTTCCCCTCTTCGCTTCTTCCTGCTGTCCTCGACCGTCTAATCGCGGCCATAGCATGGGAACAAGGCGAGCCGTATTCCGCAATTTCCGGCTGTCGCCGTCAGGGAGTGATTATAGACCACGTTCGGAGGCGAAAACTTCGCCTCCACAAAGAGCCGGAAAAGCCTAGGGACTGTGAACTAGGGTTAGATGCGGACCTACCTCTTCATCTAGCACAAAGGAAGACTCACAGTCGCGGCGGGGCCTGCATAGGAGCTGCAGGTACAGAGGAGTGCACACCAGGTCGCATGACAACGTCCAACACCAAGACAGCCCATAGTTCGCTTTTCCAGCTCTCCGCGAGGCAGCCACATCTTGTTAGTAAACGCAAACCGCGTCCCGCCCAGCGTAGTCCGGCCTGCGTTTGGTTCGGAGAAGGGCGGGGGTCGACTGTCCAGGCGCGCAGCCGCCTGTCTTTTGTTTTTTTTATTGTTTTATTTATGAAGAGGGCAGCAAGGGTGCGAGTTTTCGATGTTGCTACCTAGTACTATCATGAGCTCCCAAAACTACACAGGCCCGCGGTCGCTTTCTGACCGCAACTATGCGGCAACCACGCCTTTTGTTTTCTCCATTCACATCGTTTCCAAAATGTCATGCAAGGGGCCGGAGCAGAAAACCAAAAACAGACGCAAACCAGAACAACGAGATGAACCAGAAGACGAGGGATGGATAGCACGCATGTGCAGTTAGTTGCGCCTTCATCTCTGGGCAACTCTTGTCTTTCGCCCAGTTCAGCTTGGCCTGCGTCGTTCCCGTATTGCATCTCGGTTTCTGGAGCCCGTGGGCGTTTCGCGGTGCCGGCGAAGGGCCTTGCTCCTGCCCCGGTACGTTAAGTGCAAAAGAGGACGCAGGCGATCCATCTTAGTACGACTTGCTGTCGCTCATCGGGATCGCTCGACGACGACGTTACTCACAACGACGCCCTCGTGCCGAGCGAACACTGGAGACCGGTCCACTTCGCTATTCCAGGCGCGCAACTGGCTCCCGGGGTACCATAGTCGAGCCCTCCTGCGGCGGTGCTTCGACCGCGTTGTTTGCGGCACGCTTTTGCCGACTCGCGGCCGAGAGAAATAAGGGCGTCTTCAAGAGAAAACACAAAAGCACCCGGTGAGAATGTATATCTATACCCGCCTGGGGCAGCAGAGTGTGACCACTGCGATGGAGATTTAGTAGCAGTTGCGGGCTGATCATAGAAACTCGAGGTCAATTTGTTGTAGCGCATCTGTGAAAATATCGTCGTCGTGGTCGTCCTTGACCGCCTTGGATTCAGAGGCCAGTTCTCCTTGCCCACTGTGCGCGCCCTGGTTGCCACGCGGCCGGGTTGCAGCGTAGTGCACCCTCGTCCAGTGGACTAGTTCGATCACTGGGTAATCCGGGCTGTTTGCGTCGTCAGAGGCTGGAGCCCCGATGGGCACTGGCACGGGGTCCTTCGGGTGGGAGGTGGTTAGATGTATCTTGATCAGGTACTCCTCCGCGAGCGCGGTCAAAGTGAAATGGTCGCCCCAGGTGCCTTCCTGTGCCATTTCCAACAGGTATTCCTGCCACTCGTGATCCGAGCAGCCTAGCTGAGCCTGATAATGTGCCCGGTTTACCTGGAGGCGATTGACAGCCTTGGCCCGCAGCTCCTGGTGACGGAGCTCGGACCCCGCGAACAACATCTGGCTGAGGGCTCGGAACTGACAGTTTCCGTCCCCTTTGGTTGGCAATCGCCCGAGGTTTCTGGAGTGAAGTCGCGCGTCTATCCGCTCGTCATTCTCCTGTTGCTCGTGGAGGGCGCGGAGGGATTCTGCGACTGCTTGGACCTCCCATTTGTCCTGCCCTTCTCTTATATCGCTGCCCCGCTGTGATTGCTGACGCCCTGATGCCGGCCACTTCGCGTTCTCCTGCCTGTGATGCAAGAATGCATGATCTAGCCAATTCTCATAGGATTGCGCATGACAGGTTCCGGAGCGGGAGCATCAAACCCCACTACAATCTGGCGAAATTTGTATTGCAGAAAGTGGAACGCTCTGCGAGTCTGTCATGCTCATCATGCAAGACAAGTCTCAGATTCTATTGTAACGTTTGAGATTGTAACGTTTGAGCAAGTCATAAAGTTCGGCGTCGCGCACGTGGCGTTGAGAAACATCTCCTTCAGGTTGCCGATCTTATGAGACTACACAACTCCCCCTCCCCCTCATTTGTAATGCAAAACTCCAAATTATCCACCCTTTGCCCCTTGGCACTTTTTGCATGACAAGTTCTGCAACCTCAAACAGCACTACAATCCCGGGTGAATTTGTCATGCAAAACCTGCATTCTTGCCGACGCTTGTATTGCTGTTTGTGCCAGACAAATGAGGGGGAAGGGGAGTTGTGCACTGTCATAGACCTTGCGCACATTCCAGAAGGAAACCACCGGGCTAGCCTTCACCGCGTTCGCAAACATCCGCCGCATGCTGCGAACGTTCTTGGTTTGCCAGCTGGTCACGTTCGGTTTCGCGAGTGTTGCCGCCTCGAACATCGAGGCCAAGCTGGTCGCCTGGCGAACGTCCCAGTCGTGCACGACGGGATTTGCGGTGGCCGCGTCCTTGAAGAGGGCCGTAAAGGTTTTTCCACTGCCGGTGTCCCACGTATCCACCACCGGGTCAAAGGCCTGGGCATTGGCGAAGGCGTAGCTGAAATCGGTCACCTGGGACACGTCCCACTTCGCCACGTTGAAGTGAGCCAGCGGGGTGTCTTGGAAAATACTCCGCAGACTCTTCACCTTTCCCACCTGCCAATCGTTGAGGGCCGTAGTCGCGTAGTTAGCGGCGAGGCCGGCGCTCGCCGAGGTTTCCAGTGCGTCCAGCCCGGAAAAGGTGTAGGACAAGTCCGTCACTTCGGCGACTTTCGAGGCCCAATTTCCCAGCCCAGGCAGGCGCACCAGCTTGTTCACATTCTGAAACATGCGGGTCATGCTCGTCACCTTCGAGGTGTCGTACGAAGACACGTCGAGTTCGGTCAGGCTCTGGCAGCAGTCTTCGAACATGGACTGCGTGCTATCCTGAGTAAAAACGTACCCACGTAATGCAGATTTGCAAAGACAGGAAGACTTGTAATGCGCATCCCCATGAGAGCCATTTCCAGTCGTGCTTTGGAATTTGTGATGCTGTGAACAGAGTGAGCAGATGAATCTGTGATGCGGCTGCACTTGCTAACCAGCACCACACTGCGGAGCGCAATTTGTCATGCGTGACTCCCTAAACTCCTAGGTTTGTGTTGCAAAATCCCCATCCTGACTCTGGTGTGGGGACGTTTTTACTCAGGATACGTGCTGGTTGCGGAGGCCCAAAAGTTGCCTAGCAACTGCGCCGTCTGTGGCACCTCCGGCATCATCGAGGACGCCTCCTGGAACAGAAACGGGAAAAGCGATCCGCCGCTGCTGCCGACCGCGCGCAAAGTGCGGAAACTGCGTTTCCACATCCGCGTCCATTCTACCGCGGTCGTCGTCCCCGAAGTACTAGATGTTGCCGAGCTCAATATCCTTAGGTCCTTCCAGCCAACAATATTGCCGCGTACAACAACGGAATACGTGCCCGTGGCTGCATACGTGTGATTGAGAGCCCCTCGGGACAGATCGGACGCGCCGTCGTCCGTAAAGCAGTCCGAGCAGCGCACGTAAGAAGCAAAATCCCCCTTGGACGCCGTCGTTCCATCGCCCCAATGTACGGTAAACCGGTTCGCCGTTTCGTCCTCGTCGATTTGCAGGCGCACACTGAGCTGAGACGCGTCGGTGAGCTCGATATCCACGCGGAAGGGGGAGTCACCGGGGCAGTTGGGGTCGCTGCCGTCGGTGGTCATGCGCCACAAATCATCACTGCTGTCCGACCACCGCGCGCAGCTGCTTTTCACTCCCGTGTCATCGAGCCAGCCCAAGCTCGCTGAGGCGTCTTGCAGGCCCGCCCATCTCGCGATGTTTGGAGTCGCGCAGGGTGCGCCTTTGAAGAGTCTGGTCATGTCGAGTTCTCCAGCGGCGCTCGAGTTCACCGGCCAAAAGGTCACGCACGGGTTGGCCCGTTGAGCCCCACTAAAGGCCTCCCGCATGTCGGTCACCTTATCAACTGTAAAAATGTCTGGGTCTGGAAGAATTCATGTTTGTCATGCTTGTCTGGCATGACTCTTAAATCTGTCATGCACGTTACCCAAGATCTGCGTTTTTCTGTGATGCAGAAGCGCAGTTTGTCATGCAGAATAGGCAACACCTAGGAGCTCAGAAACTTGTCATGCTGAGCCAGCATTTGTAGCCTCATCATGAGAGGCTACCCAGCATCACAAGTTCCCAGACCCAGACATTTTTACATTTGATACACCTTGCCAACCTGCCACAGCCGGACGTCGGGGTCCGCCTTAGCGACGTCTCCGAACATACTCCGGATCACGCGCGCACTGCTCATGTCCCAAGCGGCTACCTTGAGATGGGAAGAGGTGCTCTCTCGAAACATCGCCGCAAAGTGCCTGCCTTTCTCGGTGTTCCAGGAAGACGTGTCCAGATTCGGATACACGGCACCGGCGGCACGGTCGAACATGCGCGAGAAGTCCGTATCAAATGCAAATTTGTCTGGGTCTGGAAGTTGATTCTAAACTTGTCATGCTGTTTTTGGACTCTGAAAAAATTTGTATTGCATGACCAGCAAGAGGGATACAATCTGTGCTACACGGACAGGGCATTTCTCAGGCGGAAGGCGCATCAAGAAGCCCTCTAAAAGTAAGTCTCGTCTGCGAAGCTAGGTCATGCATTACAGGCATCATGGGTCATGAGAAATATGCATGAGAAATCTTGCATTCTAATTCTTCCAGACCCAGACATTTTTGCAATACATAGTCCGTCACTTGAGACACATTCCAGGAGCTCACGTCCGGATTGATAGCGGCTGAGTCCCCGAACATGTCCTGCACCTCTTCCGCGTGGCGGAGGTCCCAGCTCGCCAAGGTCGCCGCGATCTTCGAGCCAGTTCTAGCAAACATGCCCTGAAAATGCTTCCCGCGCGCCACGGGCCATGCTTCGATGGAATTGCTACCCGTGCTAGCGATCTCCAGTGCCTGACCACCCTGGAACATCGCCCGAAAGTCTGTCACCTGCGACACATCCCAATCCTTGATCCCTGGCACAGTATCGACGACCGGCAACTCTGCAAAAGCATACGACACGTCCGTCACCTTTGACAGGTCCCAGGTCTGCACACTCGCCACGGTCTGCAGCTTGGCCGCCCTGCGGAAGAGAGCGCGCACACTCCGCACCTTCGACCAGTGGCGGAGGAACACTTCGTTGTCTTCGCTGGTGAGCTGCGTGACCTCCGAGCTGTGCTCGTACAAATGGGCAAAAAGGTTGTGGCCGGTCTTGCCGAGGCTCCGGACCCGGCGGTAGGAGTTTTTGAAGTTTGCCACCTCCCCGTCGGTCGTCGTTACATACGGGAGCCGGGCGTCGTCGGTGTCCCGGACGCCCTCCAGCCCAACGTCACCCAGGGTTGTCACGGTTTCCGCCGACACCCACCCTCCGAGGCTGCCGCGGATGACAATCTCGTAGGTGCCCGTCTGTGTGTACGTTTTGTTTGCGGTGAGCACTTCGTGGTAGGATGTGCCGTTCGCCGCCAGGAGGCCGCTGACGCCGAGGCTGGCCGGGTAGACCATTTTGGAGAACTGTCCGGAGTCGGCGTTGGTGCTGCTGTCCCCCCAGAAGATCGTGAACGCGTGGCCCCCTCCCGTGGCCGCGGCCAGGGGCAGACGTACATTCAACGGCGCGGTGACCACTTCGATTTGCAGTCGGAAGGGGTCGTCGTCTTCGCCGGCAAGCAAATCCAGCCCCCGACCGTATTCCGAATCCTGCACGGCGTCGTTAAACTGACCCTGCATTTCGGTCGTGCCGCAGTGGGTGAGCATTCCGGCGAAAACGCCCACATCGGTGGTGGTCAGCCCCAGACTGGGATTCTCCGCATCCACGGCGTAGTCGGACCAGTATCAAATGCAAACATGTCTGGGTCTGGAAGAATGCAAGTTTCTCATGCTTGTCTGGCATGACAGACTCTCAAACAGATCTGTGTTGCGTCAGCACGAAGAGGCTGCTCTCTTGCATGTCATTGTTGTTGTTAGACGGCCCCCCTGTGGTCGTCCTCACGGCGTCATCATCATCTTGGCCCTCGGCTGTTTTGGACAGATTTTGGTTGTGCCCAGCAAGATGCCGGATGTCATGCAAAATAAACGCAGTTTGTCATGAGGAATACGCAACACCTAGCAGCCCAAAAAGTTGTCATGCTTGGCTGCGTATTGCATTTGCAGTGCGAAAAATATCATTCATTTTTAGCATTTACACGCAGACATATAATTTGCAGTCCATAACCAGTAGTCCTCCGCGAAGTTCGGAGTAGCGCAGGTGGCGTTGTAGAAAAATTCCTGGAGGTTGCCCGCCTTGCGGACATTCCAGAACGAAACCACGGGGCTGGCCTTCACCGCGTTCGCGAACATGCGCGTGAGTACACGGACGTTGCCCGTTTGCCACCCGGTCACGTTGGGCTTCGCGGCCGTGGCCGACTCGAACATTGACATCATGTCCGTCACCTGGCGCACGTCCCACAGAGTCACAGCTGGGTTCGCCAGCGGCAGGTCGCGGAACAGGTGGGCCAGGTTCCTTGCGCTGCCCGTGTTCCAGTTCCCCACTACCGGCTGCGCCGAGGCCGCGCCGCGGAACATCGCACCAAAGTCCGTCACGGCGGAGACATCCCAGCTCGACACCGCGGGATCCGCGGCAACCGCGTTCTCGAACATGCGGCCGAGGTGCCTCGCCTTGTTAGAAACCTGCCACTTCGAGGTGTCGGGAACCACCTCAGCGCCGGCGTCGCGAAACATCCCTTCGAAGGTCTGCACGCTAGAAACGTCCCAGTTTTCCGTGGACGCCGCTGCTATCGTCACCTGCGTGCAGCCCGCGAAGAGGTTACGAAGGCTGGTGGCGGCCCCCAGGGCCCAGGACCCCAGGCCAGCAACGGTCGTTATCCAGTGCAAACATCAATATGTCTGGGTCTGGAAACTTGTGACGCTAAAATGTGGATGATGGAGACACTTTCGAATGCACCAGCCCAGCATGACATCTTTCCAGAACGCTTTCTCGTAGGCAGTCCGCATGAGAAACTACCGCGTTTTTGCATGACAAAAATGGCTGCCACTTCTTTTGTTGGTTATGCAATCCAGATCTACTACCAGAAATGTAGAGCTAGCATTACAAATTCCAACTTTCCAGACTCAGACACATTTGCATTTGATAGTCGTGAGCCCGGAGCAATCCTGGAACGCAGCGTCGAAATTGCGGACCGTCGACAGGTCCCAGGTCGCGGTGCTGAGAGCGGTGAGGGTGGCCGCTCCGCGAAACATTCCGCTGATGCTGCTCACCGCTGGCGCGCCCCAGTACCTGCGCAGCAGGGACGGGCGGACCGAGTAGGAGCTGTCCCCCAGAATGGTGGCCCCGTCGTACAGGTTCTGCAAAAGCCCCGGCCCGTGGGGATCCTGGTAGCCGACGTTCAACAGCTGCGTCCACGCGCGCTTGAACGTCGTGTATTGGTTCTCCTGTCCAGATGAAGTCCTCGAGGGCTGCCACCCGGTGGTGAGTCCGCGAAATCGCACCGTCACCACGTACTCGCCGGTCGTACTTATCGCACAGAGACAGAAAGTTAACGCTTGCCATAAGCATTCCACTTGGATTAAGAACTTTTTCGCGATAGGATACGAGAAGGACGCACGGAAGATGAAGATCTGTCCTGCAGCAGCATCTCTTGAGCAGAAAGTACTTAGTTCCAATTACTGCCTGCCCAATATTAATGAATGTCATGACACTTCTTCATTCCTACTTTACTTTGTCAATTATTCTACCCGGGGCCATCATCATTTCCAAATGCCAACAGCAAAGACCAAAAGGCGCGCTAAAATTTTCTGCAGGATATTCTCGTAAGTATACGAAAAAGAGGTCGTCGCAGCCACCGCGGTCCCGCTGTTTGCCGTGGCGTCCCGTGTCACATTCGGGCCACTACCGGGCACGCCCCAGTAAACCGTGACGCGGCTCGCGTTGGAGGAGCTTACAGCTTCGGGGAGAAGCGGCAGCGTCACAGTGTAAGGAACGGTGTCGATCCGGAGTTTCACGCGGAAGGGGTCCTCCTCCCCGGGACAGGCAGTGTCGGCCCCGTCCGCCGTCGTGGCCAGTTCCTCTGCCGTGGGCCCCGACAGGTCGGCAATATCGTTAAAGTGTGACTGGTCAGAGCAGACTTGATTAGCCAGAGAAGTGTCGCCGGCGGAGAAGACTCCGGCGCCCTGCAGCATCGTATCGGGATCAGGTCCCAATTTCACACTCGCACGGAAGTTGAGGCCCGCCAAGTTGGGCGTGGCACAGTGCGCATTGACAAAGAGATTCTGCACAATTCTTGCAGCAGAAACGTCCCAGAGCCCCACACATGGGACTGCCACTTTTGCGCCGTTGAACATCTGTTGCATGTTCGTAACCTTGGACACGTCCCAATGCGTCACGTTCGGTCGCGCGCTGATCGTCTTTGAAAACATGAAGCTTAAGTCCACGGCATTTCCCATCGACCACTCCCCGGTGGCGGGGTCCGCCTTCCTCGCCTCGTGGAACATCGTCTTAAAATTTGAGCCCCTGCTTGTGTCCCAGGCGGAGGTGTCCGGCGTCGCTTCCACTGTGCCACGAAACATTTCCGCGAAATTTTCTACCTGGCCGGTGTTCCAGTTCGCGACGTCCGGGTTCACTTTCCCGGCCAATTTAAACATCCCCTCTAAAGTGGTCACGGCACCGGTCTGCCACGCGCCAAGGTTGTCGTCCGGGGGAAATTCCAGCTCAGCACAATCCTGAAACATTCCCTCAAAGCTCTCTGCACTGGAGACGTCCCAACCGCCGATGCCGGAGATCCGCGTGACCTTGGAATCTTCGAACGCAAAATTGAAATTGCGGACCGTCGACAGGTCCCCTCGTACAAGGGAAGGCACACCCGTACCAGAAAAGGAAACGACTTTTTGTACTTATTTGCATTTGCGGTGTGGTGATGTGACGAAACTCCGGTAGAGGAACGAAAACCTGCCACGCAACATACATAGTGACTGCATCGCGAAAAAGAAAATGTAGTGCAAGCTTCTTAGACAAAAAAATATTTGTCAGGCGAGCTTGAAGAGCTGCCCTCGTCCTGTCGTTGGTTTCCTGGATGTTAATTGTTAATCGCGAAAAAGACAAAAAGCTCACAAAGGTACCACGAAGATCAAGATTTCTGAAGATGATAAACAGACAACAGTCGCCACCTTTTGAATTTGATGCTTTTCGTGCCACGAGACTGCGTCACAAGCAATATTTCGTAGTATGGTATGGGCGTGCTTCTTTTTGTAGGATACCCAGGTCGCGGTGCTGAGAGCGGTGAGGGTGGCCGCTCCGCGAAACATTCCGCTGATGCTGCTCACCGCTGGCGCGCCCCAGTACCTGCGCAGCAGGGACGGGCGGACCGAGTAGGAGCTGTCCCCCAGAATGGTGGCCCCGTCGTACAGGTTCTGCAAAAGCCCCGGCCCGTGGGGATCCTGGTAGCCGACGTTCAACAGCTGCGTCCACGCGCGCTTGAACGTCGTGTATTGGTTCTCCTGTCCAGATGAAGTCCTCGAGGGCTGCCACCCGGTGGTGAGTCCGCGAAATCGCACCGTCACCACGTACTCGCCGGTCGTACTTATCGCACAGAGACAGAAAGTTAACGCTTGCCATAAGCATTCCACTTGGATTAAGAACTTTTTCGCGATAGGATACGAGAAGGACGCACGGAAGATGAAGATCTGTCCTGCAGCAGCATCTCTTGAGCAGAAAGTACTTAGTTCCAATTACTGCCTGCCCAATATTAATGAATGTCATGACACTTCTTCATTCCTACTTTACTTTGTCAATTATTCTACCCGGGGCCATCATCATTTCCAAATGCCAACAGCAAAGACCAAAAGGCGCGCTAAAATTTTCTGCAGGATATTCTCGTAAGTATACGAAAAAGAGGTCGTCGCAGCCACCGCGGTCCCGCTGTTTGCCGTGGCGTCCCGTGTCACATTCGGGCCACTACCGGGCACGCCCCAGTAAACCGTGACGCGGCTCGCGTTGGAGGAGCTTACAGCTTCGGGGAGAAGCGGCAGCGTCACAGTGTAAGGAACGGTGTCGATCCGGAGTTTCACGCGGAAGGGGTCCTCCTCCCCGGGACAGGCAGTGTCGGCCCCGTCCGCCGTCGTGGCCAGTTCCTCTGCCGTGGGCCCCGACAGGTCGGCAATATCGTTAAAGTGTGACTGGTCAGAGCAGACTTGATTAGCCAGAGAAGTGTCGCCGGCGGAGAACACTCCGGCGCCCTGCAGTATCGTATCGGGATCAGGTCCCAAATTCACACTCGCACGGAAGTTGAGGCCCGCCAAGTTGGGCGTGGCACAGTGCGCATTGAAAAAGAGATTCTTCACAATTCTTGCAGCAGAAACGTCCCAGAGCCCCACACATGGGACTGCCACTTTTGCGCCGCTGAACATCTGTTGCATGTTCGTAACCTTGGACACGTCCCAATGCGTCACGTTCGGTCGCGCGCTGATCGTCTTTGAAAACATGAAGCTTAAGTCCACGGCATTTCCCATCGACCACTCCCCGGTGGCGGGGTCCGCCTTCCTCGCCTCGTGGAACATCGTCTTAAAATTTGAGCCCCTGCTTGTGTCCCAGGCGGAGGTGTCCGGCGTCGCTTCCACTGTGCCACGAAACATTTCCGCGAAATTTTCTACCTGGCCGGTGTTCCAGTTCGCGACGTCCGGGTTCACTTTCCCGGCCAATTTAAACATCCCCTCTAAAGTGGTCACGGCACCGGTCTGCCACGCGCCAAGGTTGTCGTCCGGGGGAAATTCCAGCTCAGCACAATCCTGAAACATTCCTTCAATGTATTACAGTGAAAAATGGGTCACCCTGATCCGAAGTTTCCAAATGAAAACTTTTTGTCATGCATGAAAGGAGTGCCAATCTTTCTGATGCAGAGTCTAGGCGTATCTAGCATCGCTTGCATGGCAAGCGGGAGCGCCGCTCTTGCTGGGATCTTTTGCAATACAAATATTTGCTCTTCACGATTGAAAACCTGTGACGCTGATAGATGCAAGAGGGCGAGTATTCCATTTGGAAAGGTTTGCAATACAAACGCTCCCAAGTTCTGGGGTGGGGGCATTTTTCATTGTAATACAAGGCTCTCTGCGCTGGAGACGTCCCAACTGCCGATGCCGATGATCCGCGTGAGCTTGGTCATATGAGCAGGCACAACTCCTCCTCCCCCTCATTTGAAGGGCACGAGCAGCGGCAATAGAAACAGTGACAGAGTTACCCCTAGCGCTGTTGCTGTAGCTTTTGCATTACAAGTCCAGACGCGGACTGTATTACTGTCTGAGTTGTACTCCAGTTTGTCATGCAAGGCAGCGCTACATAGTACAAGTACTACAAGGCAAGAGCAAGACCAAGAGCTCGAGTCGCAGCTTTGCATTACAATCAAATGAGGGGGACGGGGGGCGCTGGGCGCTCTGATAGGTCATGCCAGCGAACGCGAAGCGGAACGTCGTCACCTTGCTCACGTCCCACTGCCGAGCGTCAAGCTCGGTGATGCCGGAGTCCTGCAGGAACCGACTCATGTCCGTGTCAAGGAGAAAAATCCCCTCCCCATATCAAATTCTCTGGCGCGGGATTTCAGGACACAAATGTTGAGTCCTGTCTTGCAGTAGAGGACTGCAGGCGTATGCCAGGCCTGAGGCGCCGCGAGGTTTAATTTTGGCGTAGGCAGCTAGCATGACAAATGTCTGCGCTGTAAGCCCAGCAGCATCGCCACAATCCGCCTGCAAAGTGCGGCGGGCTCCCTGGATAATGTGCCTTCTTGCAACACAGACAGGATTTGTGGGCACAAACCTCCAGCACAAATTTTGATTTTCAGACGGATGGCGCGCTTACAATATAACTCCTATTGCTGAGCGGTGTGAGTTAAAAGTTTGCGCCGGGAACGAAAACGATCAGCCTCGGATTTTTTTTCGCAAGTTTAAAACTTTCAGGTTCTTCGACGAGTGTGCGAAGCTCTGTGTTCAAAAATTTTCGCACAACTTTGAAAGTTTCAGGATCTTCGAAGAAAGTGCGAAGATCGGCGTCGTTTCCTTCGGTGGGTCGTTTATTGCGGAGAATTTTTCTGGCGCGAAATTTCCGCGCGCGAAATATTTTGCCGAGCCGAATTGTTTTCCCTGGCGCCTTTTTTTTGGACAAGAATATTGCGCGCCCAAAATATTTTGGCCGCCGCGGTTTTTTTGCTGAGAGCAAATTTATTTTGCCCGACGAAATTTCTTCGCTGGACGCAAATTTTTTGCGGCCAATTTTTTCGCGCGCGTCCATCTCTCAACTTCCATCGCAAGCCCCATCGCCCAACTCCATCGCCCGACTCTCATTGCCCAACTCTCATCGCCCCACTTCCATCGCCCAGCGCCCCACTTCCATCGCCCAACTGACATCTTCCACCTCCGCGCTTCCGACTCCCATCGCCCAACTTCCACCGCCCAACTCCCATCGCCCAACTTTCATCGCCCAACTCCCGTCGCCTAACTTCCATCGCCCAACCCCCATCGCCCGACTTTCATCGCCCAACTTCGTTCCCGCGCGCGAAATATTTTGGCCACTAAATTTTTCTGGCGCAAAATTTCCGCGCGCGAAATATTTTGCCGAACCGAATTATTTTCCCTGGCGCCTTTTTTTTGGACAAGAATATTGCGCGCCCAAAATATTTTGGCCGCCGCGATTTTTTTGCTGGGAGCAAATTTATTTTGCCCGACGAAATTTCTTCGCTGGGCGCAAATTTTTTGCGGCCAATTTTTTCGCGCGCGTCCATCTCTCAACTTCCATCGCAAGCCCCATCGCCCAACTCCATCGCCCGACTCTCATTGCCCAACTCTCATCGCCCCACTTCCATCGCCCAGCGCCCCACTTCCATCGCCCAACTGACATCTTCCACCTCCGCGCTTCCGACTCCCATCGCCCAACTTCCACCGCCCAACTCCCATCGCCCAACTTTCATCGCCCAACTCCCGTCGCCTAACTTCCATCGCCCAACCCCCATCGCCCGACTTTCATCGCCCAACTTCGTTCCCGCGCGCGAAATATTTTGGCCACTAAATTTTTCGGCGCAAAATTTCCGCGCGCGAAATATTTTGGCGAGCCAAATTTTTTCCCTGAGGTAATTTTTTTGGCCAAGGAATTTCGCGCGCGCAAAAAATTTTGGCTGTTGGAAGTTTTTTGCTGGGGGCGAGTTTTTTTTGGCCAGCGAAATTTCCTCGCTGGAGCAAAATTTTTCGCGCCCAATCTTTTCGCGCGTCCATCTCTCAACATCCATCGCAACGCCCATCGCCCAACTCCCATCGCCCAACTCCTATCGCCCAACTCCCATCGCCCAACTCCCGTCGTCGGACTCCCATCGCCCGACCCTCAGCGCCCAACTCTCATCGCCCAACTCGCATCGCCCGACTCTCATCTTCCACCTCCGCGCGCCCAACTCCCATCGCCCAACTCCCATCGCCCAACTTCTAGCGCTCAACTCCCTTCGCCTAACTCCCATCGCCCAACTCTGTTCCCGCGCGCGAAATATTTTGGCCGCTGGAGTTTTTCCTGCTGGAAAATTTTCCGGCGCGCGAAATTCGCGAAATTTTTTGGCCGCCGGAGTTTTTTTGGGTGCGTGGAGAAATTTTCTTGGCGCGAATTTTTGTTCGCGCGCAATATTTTGGCCAGGACATATTTTGTCCCGAAGGAAGAATTTTTTTGCGTCGAATTTTCTCGCGGGCGCGCGAAATATTTTGGCCGCCGGGATATCTTTGCTGGATCCAAAATCTTTGCGGACAACTTTTTTGCGCCCAACTCGCGTCGCCTAACTCCCGGCGCCCAACTCCCGTCGCCCAATTCCCGTCGCCCAACTCTAATTGCCGACTTTTATACGCGACGGCTTGCGCGCGCAAGTGCTTTTGGTGGGTGTGGGGGGAGGGTGGTGGGGCTCGGCGCGCAAAAAGAAAAGGCCCAAAGCCCAAAAGCATTCGGCGCTGGCTGTCGAACGCGCTCACTCTTCTCCAGGCTTTACGACATAAGCTCGCGCCTCCCCTCGCGGGCCGTGCGTCTCTCTATCGCTCTCTCTCACTTTGAACACGCTTGGCCTGCTCCGGATTGCCGCGTCTTCCCGAGGTGCGTTCTTGCGCTTGCTTTGCTTTGTTTTTCGCGCGTCGTGTTTTCTGTGTCGTTCCCTCACTCTTCGCAAAGCCATTCGGTCCCTTCCTCGGGGATTCCAAATTCATCGGCCTCGACGAGGTTCTCCAAAGTCGTGACAGCACTATCACGATAGAAGTTAATTTGTCGCCGCCACCTCGGGCGGCTTAGCATCGTGTAAACAATTCCGTGGAGGATCCAAATCGTCGCGATCGAAATAACGTACAGAATGTGTGTCAGGCGGAGGAGCCGGGGCGGTGGTGGCTGCTAAATCGCTTCTAAATTTTGCGGGATTTTTCAAAAACGGCCTTCCCGGGGAATATGCGAACGGCGCCGCACCTCAAAAGGGGGGAGAAGAAAAAAAGCAAAGACGAGATGGGGAAGGCAGAGGCAAATGGTGCGGGCCCGAGGAAAAGAAGACATAGGAGAAACTCCGGCGCGGCCCCCTGCGCACTGCTGGTGGGGAGAAGCCCGGAGAAGCGCTGCAAAATACGGAGAAGCAAATCATGGGGCCGATTTCGCAGACGAGATGCGCACCTGCCCCGAAGCGCTCTAAATCGCACTCTAAATGGGTATGCTAAATGGGGGCTCTAAATCGAGCCCCTCTAAATGGCATGCTAAATGGGGGCCCTAAATCAAGCCCCTCTAAATGGCATGCTAAATGAGCATGCTAAATGAGGGCTCTAAGTCGCATGCTAAATCGCATGCTAAATCGACCCTCTAAATCGCATGCTAAACCAGGCCTCTAAGTGGCCTGCTATAGCATGCGGGAAAACACCCTGTCGGAGCACCGCGAAATTACCCAAAACCCGAAAACCTTCCCGAAAGCACTGCGCTTCGGGATTTAGCGCAATCTCGCGGGGTGCCGAAAAGGTGTTTTCCCGCAGGACGCGGCGTCACAATGTCAAGAACTTCGGGTTTGCAACGCCGGAGCGGAAGGTCCGACCAAAACAGCGACACAAGGACTGTCCGGAAAAGGACCGGACAACAAGGCGCCCAACCCCCCGACGAAAGCATGGACGAAAAGCAAAAAGGAACAACGCGCCCGGGGTCACCCAACAAAAAAACCAACGTCCCCCTCGACCAGGTGAAGGCCACGACACCTGGAAAAGACACCCGAGACAGGGGCGCCGGCGCCCTGGAATATGGAAAACGATACCCAAGGAAACGGCCCAAATTTTTAAATTTTAATTTTTGCCCACACGCCAACACGTCCCCCAGGTGGTACACGGGCCCGGCGCGAGCAGTTGGCCCGGCCAGCGGGGCAGGCAACTCACCAAGCGGGGCCACCGCGGCGGCGCGGCCCGACTTTGCAAAGCCCTCCAGAAGGGGCGCGCCCCACTGCGCATGGTTTTGGGAAATCCCGGAAAATTTAGAAGATATTTAGCAGCTTTCCCCGCCCCGGAGCCCTCCGACTGATGTGTGGCAACACGGTTCGGCCCTGAAAACTGTGAATCGTGCTGACCACGCACGGCCGGACGCCGATCGCAAGCACTAACCAGCGCGACGCGGGGTCTCCGTCGCAATCTTCCTGCCAGGTGCTGTTGAGGGGGACCGGTTCTTCGCATCCGTCCACGTCGAAACGCACGTCCACAAATGTGCGGCCGAACCCTCGAACAGTTCCGCGCGAATTTGTGGCGTACGTTTTCCCGAGTAGCCGGAGCGGACCAGTTAAGGCGATGCGCTCGCCTAAGAAGAGCTCGAGTTTTTCAGATTTGGTGGATTCTTCTTCGTCAAACCCCTCCATGAGGGGGTTTTGCAGATTGAGCAACCGCGGGCAGTAAGTTCGGCACGTCGCACCCTTTGCACGCAGCGCCCGCGCTCGCACCGCAAGAACACGGCGCCGCTCTCGGTGGCACCCGACCACGATTTCCACGCCGTTGACTGCTTCAATGCCGCAAGGCGCGCCGCGTATTCTTTCATCCAGCCACTGATAAGAATACTCGACGTCCTCCGCCCCCACTCTTCCAAACGTGGTCAGGTCGATTTCTTTCGTTTCACCAGTTCGCACCCGATCAAGCTCGCGGCTCCACTCTTCCTCGAAGAAGCGCGGACTGCATCCGCCGTTGTCGATGCGCACGCGCCGAAACCGCGCGAGATTTTGCACAAAGTGCGCAAATGGGCGAGAGGTAGGCCCGAGAAAAGAGTCCATGGACCGGAACACTCGCACGACGCTCGCAAGCTGATACGTGTCGCAAAAAAAGAAAACGCGCTTCCCGCCCCAAAGTTTTGCCGGCTCATCCGCACTGGCAAGATTTTGCAGCTGCTCCCAGTGCAACGCCTCCCGGCCAATATTTTCTGCGCAGCGGGTACACCACTCCGCGTTCGCCATGGCAACCTCATCGATTACGACCCAGTCCGCGGCTCCTACGAGGGCGCGCTGCTCCTCGCTCCAGGCCGCGCTGTCCTCAAGGTCAATAGTCAACCCGCAGCCGTCATGCATCGTCTTGCCGTTGATGATGGTCGCTGCTTGCCCCGTTGCGGCAAGGATCACGATGATGAGTTTCCTTTCGTACGCTATAAGCTCCAGAGCGCGAATTATCTTGGCCTTGCCCGCTCCTGCCGGTTCGTTGCAAGTCATCAGGTCTGCCGCGCCTTCGTCTCCTGGGTCTTCGTCGACGATTTGGTAGAGGGCAGCCTTCTGGCCCGGCATCAGCTCCAAGGCGTTTGGGTTGGCGCCGTGTAGCAAATCAGCCAGCTCGCGCGCGTGTTCCTGGCGCTTTTCCCTGTTACGGGCGTGGTAACATTTGATATAGTGGCGCCGCTGCTCCAGCTCGCTACCAAATTGCTGCAGGTGCGCCCCTGCCTCTGGCAGCGTCATTCGAATGATGTGCCTGTCTACCCCATCGCGCTCGAGCCTTTTGGCGATGACATCTAGCGGGATGCCATGCTCTGCCACAAGCCAGTCCCATGCTGCTCGCCGGGCTTCGGTGTCGAAGTTCAGAAAATACTTGACGAACAACGTAAGCAGTCCACTCTGCGGCCGGAGCTGGTGCACTTCGTCGAGGAAGTTGCGAAAAGCAAAACGCTTCATATGGGCGGGATAGTTCCACCGTGCCATGCTTGCTTCAGGGTCGTCGAAATACTCCTGAACGTCCGCGCGGTTCACTAAATGCAATCCGCACAACCAAAGCAGGTAAGTGTCGTCGTGGTGGTCTGCACGAAGATGGAAGACATTGCGCGCGGGGTCAAGATTCGCGAGCATTTTGTCGGTCTGCTGGAGCGCCAGACTCGCGCCCGCGATTGCCACCCGGTTCGCAACCAAATAACAGCGAAAGGCCTGCAGCTGGGTGAGCTCTGTTACGACGCCGAGCCGGTTGGGGGCCGTGAACTCCTCTTCGTGCAGGTGCTCATGCCATTGGGCATACACCTCAACAAAGCGCCGCGCCCCGGTGCTCCTGGTGTTCAACGTGAAACGCTCGAGAGACCACGCGGCGTACTTTTCCGGGCGGTCCAGCCAGTTATTGACCGCGTCGGCCGCCGTCGCGTTACCAATGAAGAGGGGCGCGTCCTCGATTCGCTTGCGGTCCACTATCACCGTCACCAGCCGTCCCCTCGGGAGGTGCACGCCGAATCGCGACACCCCATACAAATCCGCCGCGGCTTCCGAAGCTGGCAAGACTTGCGCGGAATGCAGCGTCTTTATCTCATCGAACCCGCCTTCCTGCTCGAACATTTGCCAAGAACCTTGATCCGAATCACGGCCGAGCGGCTTGACTTTCTTAATCGGGTACGTGATCACATAGCGAATTTTGTTCGCCCCACCGACTCCATTTGCGTGCGTGTGCGCCAAAAACCGACAGAAAGTCTTCTTATCGATCCCGACACACATTTCGTCGCCCTCTTTCGTTTCGATCTGCAGGAAACCCTTTTCATCGAGATACGTTTCGGCGACAAGCGCAGCCGGGCAAAGTTTCTTACACTGAACGCGCCCCGGCACCCGGCAGGCATCCGTGTGATGGTGATAGAAAACACGATCGGCAGTCTCGCGCCAGCGCCCACATTCTTCAGGAATCCAGTCCCGGCTTCGCTCGATAAATTCATCAAACGCCGTGGCAGTCAGGAGCGGGTCGGCAAACCAGGTAAGGCTGTGCCGGTGTGGCCGGCCCTGGGTTGGCTGCGGTTCGTCGCCCCAAGTAATCGCTGCCGTTTCGCCGTACAGACTCTCCACCTCTTCGACATGCTTGCGCATTTTCGCCTGGAACGCGCGCACGCTCGGGCACGGCTCATCGAGAACGGGGCAAGATTTCCACGGCCGCCGCTCCGCTTCTGCTCGCATTTCTACCATGTCGTCGCCCTGCGTGGCCGTTGTCATCAGGTCAGCAGCCCCAAGCTTGCGCATGATCGCAAACGCCTTGCACCGCTGCGCGTTGACTTCTTCTAATGAGCCCGGAATGTTGGCGGGAAGGCGTTTCGGCAGTGCGCCGTCGTGGCTCGCCGCGTAGTGTGCCTGATACGCCAAGACGAGGCGCTGCCGTTTGTTCAAGGCGTAGCGGAGCAGAAGCACCTGGTGCAAATCATACAACACGGGCGCCGTCATTTCGGGGCGGGCAAAATACTGCCGCAGAAAACTTTCGAGCGATACGCCCTGCGGTAGCGACAATCCGTTGACAAACAAAAGCGGGAACTCAACCCCTAGCAGCGACTCCCACAATTTGGTCAATTCCTCACGCTTGATGTGCATGCGCCCCGCGTCCAAGTCGTTTTCTCGCTTCGTAGGGAAGAAAATCTCCGCCCCGTTTCGCATGTGCGCAGGCCCAAGGCGGCAAGTCACTCCACAGACGCCCCCGGCATCCACCCAGCTCCAAACCAAGGCCCGCGACCGGGTCCGGATCTAATAAATAACGCCGAAACTGCGGATGGTTGTACACCGGGTGCCCGCCGTCGGGGCGCGCCAGTAGCTCAAACATGGCGAGCGCGTCCCGTTTGTCTGCCGCGGCCGGTCGCGGTCGCCCTTGGCCTAAAGAGACTGCGACGCTAATTCCCAAATTTTCGGCGAGGTAATTCGGACACTACAATCCCGCCCCGAAAGCAAACAACTGCGCAGCATGCGGAAAACGGTCGCTCGGCCGCCCCATGTACTTGCGCGCGCGCCCCGTATGCTGCCGCACGTTTCCAGGCTCAAATTGATACCGCATCATCGAGACGGCGTCGCTGGCGCGGGCGTACCGCGTTGCCGCATTTTCGACGCCATCCCATTCGTTCGGGTAATCCTCGCGCCCTGCTATCAAATCGCTCCAGAATTCCTCCGACAAAGCTTCGGAGCCGTTTTTGCAGAGCGTGCAAGTTAACTGCTCCCCCGAGTGCTCGCAGAAAGTCGCCTCTGTATTTTCGTACACCCGAACCGCGCACCACTTACAGGGCACAGCAGCCGCCGCCATTTCTTCGAAGAGGTTCGGCGGCCGGGGCGTTTGAAATTCTGGCGCCGCGAAGGCATTCGAGCGGATGGCGCACGGCCTGCAGAGATTGTCGCAACGAGCCGGCCCGCGCTGCGCCTTTCATAAACAAATCACATTTCATGTGCAATTTTTAGTCGATCGCTTTCGAACCAAAATTTTTGAGCCGGAAAATTTGTATTGCACACTGAACAAGCAACTTTAGGACCAGCAATTTCTACTGCACAGTGGAACTGCAATTTTTGAACACCGAACTTTCGACATTTTGAACTTTCAGCTTCTTTTTGTCACTTCGTGCATCATCACATTATTTGATTTCAGGACATGATCATCACATTATAACTTCATGCGAAAACTAATTTCGAGCGACGTTCTTCACCACTTCCCACCCCATCTCTTCCTTTTTTCTTTCCCCCTTCGCAAACTCGTTTACCCTCCCCTTGCACGACATAAGCTGTCCCCTTGTAATTTATGGGAAGGGGCGATTTTTCATGACAGTAGTCCGTTACGAGCGACCAGTCTGTTTTGGCGAACGCGGAGGTGGCGTTTATGGTAACCACCCCCGAGGTGCTATCCTAAGCAAAAACGTCCCCACCCCACAGTCAAGCTGGGAATCTAGTAGCAACACAAGTCTTCAAGTTTTGGGAGCTGTGCATGACAAGTTTCCCTCTGCAGTGTAGTGCTGGTCGGCAAGGAAAGCCGCATGAGAAAGCCATTTATTTCTCATCCTGTTTACAGCATTACAAATTTCAAAATACGATACCATTGGAAAAAATGCCTCTTATGGCGCTGCGCATTGCAAATGTTCCTGTCAACCTTCTTGCCCATTTGCATGACAACTCTGGAGTGGGGACGTTTTTACTCAGGATAGGTGCCGCTGAGGAGATTTGGAAGTACGTACCCGTAGGAGGAGCCAAAAGATTCTACGCTGCGCAGCGCGTCGCGCCAGTTTTGCAGGTAGGCAGCGGTTATTAAATGCAAAAATGTCTGGGTCTGGAAGTGAAGAGTCATGCTGTTTGTGCACGACACAGAAGGTGGTCTGGCATGGAAGCTCTAGCATCACAGGTTTCGAGAAGCTTCCGCAATGCCGGATCCGCATGACAAATCCCCCATTTTGGTGACAGAAATAAGTGGGCAGCTTTTGCTACCTATGCATGAGAGATTTTTCTGTGTTCTGAAATGCGCATCACAAGTTGCATCCTTCCAACCCAGACATTTTCGCAGTGGATAGCGTTGAAGCCGGCGGGCGCGGCGACCGTGGGATCCTGCCACCCCAGAAGACGGCCCCGAATCGTCACCGCGTACTATTAAAGTGAAAAAAGCCCCCACACCATATCGAGTGACGCATGCTGTATTTCAGTAAGTACACAAATCCAATTTGTGTTGCAGCAGAGCACTGCACGCAGCTCGCAAGCCTAGGTAGGGGCCTCTTGGTGTAGGCGCCTAGCATGGTAGACGGCTGCCCTGTAGTAGACCCTACAGCGTTATAAATCGCCTGCATAACGTGCCGGGCAGCCTGGACATGGCAAGCCTTCTTGCAAGACAGACGCGATTTGTGGTCACAAATCTGCATCACAAGTTTTCAGATGGGTGCGCTTTCAATATGGGGAGGGGGGATTTTTCCTTACGATACGTACTCCCTATCAAATACAAGTCGTGTGGCTGGGTCTGCAAAAGTGCATGATCAACGTTGGCGATGCACATTTTTTTTGGATGACCCATGATGTCTGTGAAGATGTCAGCATAGATAAAAATTCTTTCAGAGTTTCTTGATGCTTATCGTTATCCCGCAAGAGGAACAGTGCCGTCTCCGCATAGTAAAAACTGAAGCCCTCATCTTCTTGCTGCTGGAGCTGGTCATGATGCAAGAATATATTTAAAGATTAATTTTGTTAGAATCACAGCTAAAAATGATCACAGCACGACAAGTTGCAGCATTCTTCCAGACCCAGACAGAATATTTGCACTTTGTACTCCCCAGCGTTGGCGTACGTGTAGTTGAACGCGGAGAATCGCGAGAGGTACACGTTGGGAGGCGTGTCGTCGGGGGTATCACCGAACTGCACCCACGGCGCGCCGGTCCAGAAGAGCTCCCCCAGCTCGGTAGAAGACGAGGAGGCGCCCGCCGCGCTCGCGTCGCCCCAAAACACGGTGAAATCGTTGTCGTGGAACGGCTCGAGCCCGTTTTCCAGGTACCCGCTGACCCAGTTGGTTGGCACGTTTAGGGGCAGCTGCACGGTGGTGCCAGGCGAGGTTATAACCTGCTCAGGTGTTACAATCTCAATAAACGTTACAATAGAATCTGGAATTTGTCTTGCAAGAAGTGCATGATCTACCACCCTACTCCCACAGGATTCCGCATGACAAGTTTTGGAGTCCCAGTCCGCACTACAATCTGGCGAAATTTGTATTGCAGAAAGTGGAATGCTGTCCGAGTCTGTCGTGTTGATCATGCAAGACAAATCTCAGATTCTATTGTAACGTTTGAGATTGTAACGCTTGAGCAGGTCATAGAGGTGATCTCGATTTTCACCCGGAAGGCGTCGTCCTCGGCGCACGCGATCTGGTCGGTCGCCAGCGAACAGACCGCGTCGTCTATTACAGTAAAAAATGCCCCGACCCCGGAAGTTGCAAACGTTTCTCATGCATAAGGTTTTCAAATGAAGAGCTAGAGCTTTTTATCTATGCATGAAAGCACTGCGAGTCTTTCTGATGCAAAATCTAGACTGCGCAAGGTATCTTTTTTTGCATAACAGATCCGCCTGCTGTTGGGCTCCTTTGCAACGCCAATTTGAGCTATTCAGCATGGAGTAAGAGTCTCTGTGATGCTGATATATGCAAGAAGGCGGGGAATGTTTCCATTGGAAAGATTTGCATATACAAATACTGCCGAGTGCTGGGCGGGAGGGGGCATTTTTCACTGTAATATCGTCCAGAATGTCCGTCCCCAGCGCGGAGCGAATCGGACGCTGAGACTCGTTCAGGCCCCCGTACCGGAACCCATATTCGGCGGTGGTCTCGTCGTAGCTCGTGATGGCCACGAAGTCCCTCATCCGCGACCACCAACTGTTCACGTTGGGGGTAGCACAAGAGAGACTCCGAAACATGTCCCCGAAGTCGGAGGCGTTGAAGCTGACGTTCCAGTGGGAAACACAGGGCGACGCGGACGTCGCGCCGCTGAACATTTCCGAAAACCTGAGCCCTTCTTCCACCCGCCACCCGCGGACGTCAGGGTTGGCGCTCGTCGCGTCCTTGAACATGCGGGAGAAGTCGGTTCCGCTGGAAACGTCCCAACGTTGCGTGTCGGGGTCAGCCAAGGTTGCGCCCTCGAACATGCTCGAGAAATCGGCGCCGCTGGAAACGTCCCAATACTGCGTGTCGGGGTCAGCCGAGGTTGCGCCCTCGAACATGCGGCTGAAGTTCTTCCCGCGGGACACGTCCCAGTTGCCCACGATGGGGTTGGACTGGTTAGCCCCCAAGAACATCGCTCCGAAATCCGTCGCGCTTCCCACCGTCCAGTTCCTGAGGTCCACCACCATCTGCGGCGAGGACGAGCCGGAGCCCCCACTGAGCGCGCTGGACAATTGCCGCCGCCCGCCTCCGTCCGCGGGCCGTCCCGTGAGGCCCACGCAACCGTCAAACATCCCCGCGAAGCTTGCCACCTTGGCCGTGTCCCAACCGTACACGTTGGGATTCGCGTTTGCGGCCCCCGCAAAGACGCCCGTCATGTCCTGGACATTGGAAGTGTCCCACGAGGCGACCGCGTCGTCCAAGTTCAGATTTGCCATGCCAGAGAACATCCCGGACAGCGATTTCGCCTTGGAGGTGTCCCAGGTCTCCAGACCGACCAGCTCGGTGATCGCCGTGCCGCCTTCGAACATTTTCTCGAAGCTGGTGATCTGGCTCGTCACCGAGGCGAGCGCAGACAGGTCCAGCGCGCCGGAGAGTTTGGCGTTGCCTTGAAACGCCCCCGCCATGGACCCGGACGCCGCGAAGCTGGTCGCCAGCTCGGTCAGCACCTCGGGCGTCACCTCTTCGATCTCACTGAGGGGCGGCCGCGGCTGCGTGGCCTTGCTCCGACCCCGCGAGAGCACGGTGGTTTGCATCGTTTTGTAATTGGTTATTTTGGCCTGGTCACTCTCCGCCAGTTGGGAAATCTCCTCGTCCGTCAAAAATGTCGACCGAAACCGCCCACGCACGACGACCTGGCGGGTGCTGTCCAACGCACTGGCGTCATACGTGTGCTCCACCGTCAACGGGCTCTGCAGCGGTCGCCAATACTTCAACAGATTTCCGACAACGTCCGTCGCCAGTGTGAACAGTTGGACACCGCACACGGAGATTCTTCCCTTTCCGTTCCGGTGATTGGTCCCGAACCTGATCTGATTAGTCGATTTCCCCTGCAGATCATGAACCGTGCCGGTCCCTGCCGTTTGGCCGTAGTTGATGTTTAAGTTTACGGCTCCGTATCCCACGAGTGTGTACCTCATGTAACTTATGTCACTACTATAGCCTACCCAAAAGATCATCTTGGTCAGGGAGTACGTCCCCCCCAGATTAAGAAAGAATTTGCCATACTGATAGTCCCTGCTCTGGTAGCAGGAGGTGACGCTCGCGTGCTCAGACGCGAAGGAAAGCTGCTCTTCCATGTTTGCGTGGTTCGGATCGAAGCGCAACGGGTTATCCTTCCCCAAATGGGCCGCGTAGGACTCTCGATGATAAGTGGTCATCTGCGATAGCGGCAGCTCCACCTCGGGGGCATCGTACAAGGGGACCTCGCGGGTGTCGTCCTCGTCCCAGAAAAACTGCAGGTTTGGTTCTTCCGTGTCTGCCACCGGGAAGCGGACCGTGCGTTCCTCGCTGGTCGTTCCAGTAGCGGGAAGCTTGAGTAGGGCCCGGTAGGGGGTGTCGCTGGGACAGTGCAGGTCGCGGCCCGGGCCGTCGATCGCGCCAAACAGGTAGTCCAGGTTCGCACATTCCGTCGACAACCGCCCCGCACCCTCCGCCCAGCGGTCGACGATCAGACCAGCCCAGGCTTTTGCATCCGGCTCGTCGAAGATGGCTCCCATGGTGCCCCCGCTGGAATACACCTTTTGCAAGGGCCATCCGGCGAGGTTTGGGGTGGCGCAGGGGGCGCCGCGAAACATGGAATTCATCAAAATCCCGTGCGCTGGCAGGGCATCCATGTTCTGTCCGGTGATGGAATTCGACCGTGAGAAAACCAGCGCGATCGTCTCGCCGAGCGTGCGCGCCACAGCTTCACGCGCGGCACTGCCGACAGTTGTATTCTCGGGGACATACATCATGGACCCAGCCACGCGCCAATCCGTTACGCACGGCGCCAGCTGCTTCGCAAGGTTGAACGCGTGGCGAAAATCGGTCCCCCGGGACACGTCCCACGCGGTCACATTGGCGCCCCACCTGAGGCTCTCTGCACCACGGAACATGGAGTTAAAAGAGCCCACACCCGAGACATTCCAGTTGTCCACCCCGGGCTGAACGATATCGAAAGGAGAAACTCCCCCTCCCCATATCAAAGCGAGGCTTCTGATGGTGGACTTCCACACACAAATCAGATTTGTCTTGCAGTTGAGCACCGCAGGCATATGCCGAGCCTGAGTCGAGAGGTTTTGACGTAGGCGCCCGCGCCTAGCATGGCGCCAAATGTCTATGCTGTAAGCCCAACAGCATCACAAACCGCCTGCATAAAGAGGCGGACTCTCTGGAGTTGCCTCCTTGCAAGACAGACAGGATCTGTCTCTGTGGTCACAAACCTACATATACAAATTTGCAACCGGATGCGTTTTCAGTACGGGGAGGGGGGATGTTTCCTCACAATAGACGACGCGCAAGATTTCGTTTCCGGCCACGTCCGGGTCTGCGACCAGCCCGGATTCCCCCAGCATCGTGAGCTTCTTGCAGTCCCGGAACATGCCGGCAAGCGATGCAACGCCAGATACATCCCACGTATGCAGCCCGCGCACACTTGTTAGCTCCTGACAGCCCCTGAAAACATTTTCCACCTGTCGGAGAGGGGCACAAGAACTTCTAGTACCGGGGCCAGGGACAGAAGCAGAGGCGGCCGCTCCCGCTCCACCAAGGAATCCTTGTCCTTGGTGGGTTTTTGCAGCTGAGCGCGGCTCTAAAGGCGGCAAAAAGCCAACGTCTACGGCAGTCAGCTTGGTGGCCCCTGCGAACATGCTTCGGAGCGAGTACTGGCATGGCGACGCTGCGAGGCTTGGGAGCGGCGCCGGACCTCCTCCTTGCTGGCTCGCAGTCACGGTTTCGTGGGCAGTCGACAGCTCTTGCCGAAGACGCGTAAAGGCGGCATCTGTGGCGACAAACGTTTCTAGGTGTTGGCTCCCCCGGAACAGGCCCGGCACCAGCGCGCGGCGACTGCGGCCCAGCGCAAGCACTTCTGACCACGGCGAGTTCCGCGCAGAACTGGAGCCGTCCGGGGTGGCAAAGGAGGCACCAAGCCACCCTGCGATTTTACCTCGAATCGTCACATGGTACGTCCCGGCGCTCCGAAACACGTGGCGAAGCTGCGGCTTTTCGCATCGTAGAGTGCGGGGGTCAAGCAGAAACCCGTCGTTGCACTTGCGGCAAGCGTTTGCGCGCCTCTTCAGCGAGACCCGTGCGCACGCCGGGAAAATGGCAGGTTCCCCGTTGGTGCACTGACATTCGCTACCCGCGTGGTAAATGGTGTATGCTGTACACGCCCCGGCCGGACACGGTAGAATCCTCGCCTTCTCTGGACAGTGCCCGACCGTCGCAGGCGAACCATCGACAATCGTGGCATGGAAGCTGCTCCCGGCCGCCGGGCAGGAGGTGGAAAGGGTGACGTCCGTGCTGCTTCCGAACGCTGCGGTGTACGATTCTGCATTGGGTTCGGGCCGACCACTGCTCGGCTCAAGCTCGATCTTTCCCGCAGTCGTCGCTGTACCATCGTGGTTGGCCTTGGAGACGAGCCAACCGTCCGCGGCATCTTCCTGCAGGGTAGTTGACCAATAGACGTCGCCACTACTTTGCACGAAGCCCCAGGTAACCACGTTACCCTTCGCAGGGAGCACCAGCTCGCGCACACTCAAGCCCGTCTAACCTGTGGAAAAACGTCCCCGCCTCAGAGTTGTCACGCAAATCTGCTTGCTTAGAATCAATGCTTCTCATGCGGAGCACCATGAGAAGCACTTTCTATATTGAAGTTGTGTTTTGTTGTTTGTGATGCTTAAACCGACCGAAATTAGTACAAACGCGCCTTGCATGTTCCCCTTCCGCAGATGGTCGGGCGTCCAATGCACGGAGTCAGACGGACCACCAGGGCCATCGTCATCATTCTTTGGGGTTTGTGATCGTGATGCTCGAATCAGCATAATGTTAGTATACATTTGTAATCCTGCACCTGCTGAAGACAAGTAGGTAAACAGGATTTTTTTGTTATGCGCAACAGGCAAGAAAGCTGAGTGATTTGTCTACTACTTAGCAGCTTGCCCATCGTGACAGACTCTGGAGTGGGGACGTTTTTGGTCAGGATACCGTCCCCTCCTCAACCATCTCGCCCAGGGCCCGCGCCGAGGCCGCGAACCGAACCTGGTCGCTCTCCTCCTCGGGCTCGGTGTAGTCCGCTACATCCGACACGAACTCTTGGCCGCCGACGGTGATCCTGCGTTCCGTAGGTGGCGGACCTCCTATGGCGCGGTACCGCCGCGCGTAGTCGGCCGAGATGGTCCGCACGTCCTCGACTTCCCAGCCGTATCCGGTGTGGTTCAGCTTTTGCGCGGCACCGGCCGTGTACGCGGTTTGGTAGTCCACCCGGTCCCGGGGCAGAAGCGCGAGCTTCGCTTCGACGCGGCTGAGGGTGAAGTCCTCTACGAGCTTTTTCCCGGGGTAGTACCCGATACGGGTGAAGCGGCGCACGGCTCCGCGGTCCAAGCGAAGCGGCCCCGCCGCCTGCGCGGCAGACGACGGGGAAGCCCCGGCCTTGCGGAGCTGCAGGTGGGAGGATCCAAACAAAGCCGTGGCCCGATCCAAAACCCCAGATACCGTGCCCAAATCGGCGTCCGCAAATGACCACGCGAACGTGTGCCGTTCCGGCTCGTGGTCCGCCTGTATGCCCCACGTCGTGGTCAGTGCGTTGGCCGCGCCGTCCGTTTCCCGCTGCTTCAGATCGGAATCATCCTTCAACGTCCACCTACCCGAACTCGTGTGGTCCGTGAAAATTTTCAGGCTCGGCTGCCCAGCGTCATAGCTGTGATCTTGCTCGGACCAGGTCTCCCCCGGTTCGTACCGGAGAAAAAAGTGGGCGCTCGACCCGACGAAAGATTGGGAAAACGTGCTCTCCCAGTGTACTAAATGGTCGACGTCGTCCGGCACATCGTAGAAAAGAAAATCGCTGCCCCATTCGCTGGCAGAATGTGCGTACGCAGGATCCGCATCGGCAGCAACGGGCGCTTTGAATGCGTTGCAGACGAAGTTGTGGTCCCGCGAGGCGCCCGCTTGCTGCTGCGATATGCTTTCTTGGATACCCGCCATGGCATTGCAGAGTCCCCCCGAGTAAGCCGCGTTAGAGACCCATCCCGTGACATCGGTGGCAATCTTTAGATCACACTGAGACGTGGCGGTCGAGTGCCCATAGCTGGTGCAACGAGTATGAGCCTCGCACCGCCTCCGGCATTCTTCCGGGGTCGCGACGGAAGAAATTGAAATGTCCTGGGCGCCATCGGTAGTGGCGGTTTCGCCGGTTCTCATTTCGCAATTCTTGCGAGCCTGGACCATCGTCATCGCGTCCGCTTCGGTCGCGAGAGCTGCCGCCAGCACAACCGAACCGGCCTCCTCTTCAGTCGAACGCTGTGCCGGCAGCACGCGGACCGCGCCTTCTACTATCCAGCAAAAAACACCCATCCCCAGATGGGTGCATCATCATCATCATCATCATGTAGTGCACATGACAAAGAAAACTGCCCTTGAACTTGATGCATTTTTTGCATGACAAATTGGATCATGGGGATGGGTGTTTTTTCCTGGATATCCACGGGCTTGATTCGACTCCGGCTGCTGCGGCCGCGGCCGTCCTCGTGGAGCTCGGGGTCTCCGTAGGCCCGCGCCGCGGCTTCGGCGAGACTAGGCGGAATGGCACAGGAGGCGCCTTGAAAGCCTTCGTGTCCCGTCGTGCCTTGCGCATTGCTCGCTTGGTCGTGCAGCTGGGGAGACACGAGCTGGCACGTGTTCGTAGCCGCCTCATGTTGCCAGCCGGTGCAGCTGGGGTGCCGCTCGCATGCCGCTTGGCAATCTGGCGCCCCGGGCGTCGTCCACGATGCCAAACTGGAGGGCATGTGCGCCGCGTCTCCGTGGTAGGCAAAGGTGGCCACGCTGGGCCCGCAGGTCTTGCGCGCGGCGGGGTGCGGGTTGCGAGCGGAAACTAACCCCGGACACGGATTGGACCCATCGAACGTATCAAAGGCAAATATGTCTGGGTCTGGAAAGTTGGAATCTGTCATGCTAGCTCTACATTTTTCCTGGGAGATCTGTATTGCATAACCAACAAAAGTGGCAGCCATGTTTGTCATGCAAAAACGCAGATTCTCATGCGGACCACCTATGAGAAAGCTTTCATCTGGAAAGTTGTCATACTGGGCTGCCTTCGACAGTGTTTCCATCATCCACATTGTAGCATCACACGTTTCCAGACCCAGACATATTTGCAATGCATAGAACAGCGGCTGATGCATCTGAGAGAGTGGAATGTAGTTGTGATTCACCTTGAAGTCCGCTACGTAATCCTTCGGGTAGAGAAGTCGGTCCACGACTTGGAGGCTTGGCTGCGCGGTCCTTTCGGTCGAAGGGACCCGCTCCGCGCGCGCGCGGTGCGTCACTGTGATGCGCACCAAATCTGCGTCCTCGCGAAGGCCCTTCCTCGCGTCGGGGGTCGCCGTGGCAGTCGTTGCCCAGTTATCCTGGTCCGCGTGCTGGGGCATCCCAGCCTCATCGGCAACAGACGGGGGCAGTTGACTCGCGCGCGCGGGCGCGTGTCGGACCGCGTACTTGGCGAGGTGCTGGGTAGAAGATGGGTCGGAATTCGTGGCAGACGTGGCAGCCTCGACGTGACCAAGCAGAAGGTCGTCTTCATCCTCGTGTGCGATTACAAAGCTGCCGCTCGAGACTGGAACATCATGCTCAAGCCCATCGATGGTGAGTGGGACCGCCCCATTTTGCAGCTCGCTGGGATGAAGCCGCATCGGCGTCGGAAGGTTGTGCCTCATGACTTCGAACACGTTTCCGTAGGGTGCAGCGCTGATCGCATCTGCAGATATCGCTGGTGGTCCAGGAGGTGGTCCTATTTCAACCTTGTAACTACCACCTGGGGCGCTCGCACTGCCCGGCCCAGCGTTGTTCGTAATCACCCGGTCGGCAAGCGCAAACACGTTGTGCCCCAGGGCGCCCGAGAAGTCACCCGCTAGCTCTGCAACGTTGTGGGTCGCACGTGAGGTGGCATCCAGCCGGACATCCGGGGACCCGGTGCGGCGCTCCTCCGCCAGGACATCTGCAGACGTGCCCACGCTGGTAAATTCATCGCCCCAATAAACGGTAAACGCGTTGCTTGGGAGAGAAAAATCGATGGGGAGAGCAACTTCCTGATCGGCAACCGTTGTGGTAACAATCGCACGAAAGGGAGTGTCATACGGACACTGTAGGTCTCGTCCAACCCCGCCGTCGCTCGTGGTATCATACAACTCCTCCAGCCCCAAGCAGTCCGATAGCCGCCCGGCATTTCGGGCCCAGTGGTGGGCCCCCACCGTCTCTGGAGCCGGAGGACGACGAGACAGCTATGGGAGTGCGCAACTCCCCCTTCCCCTCATTTGTAACCCAAAAATGCCAAATCCCGTCTGAGTGGACTATAACTTTTGGCTGTGCTTGCATGACAAGCTCTGCGAACCCAAACCGTATATTGCTCCGTTTTTAATGCAGAGACTGCAATTTTGAAGTCGTGGTTTCTGTTGCTAGATGAAATGCACTCCAGATGAGGGCGAGGAGGAGTTGTGCACTTTCATAACAGCATGCCCAGGTGTATAGTGATTCCATTGCCGTAGCATCCCATGTAAGAGTGGCCAGCAGCGGGTGTGGCGCCCGGGCTTGCTATATCATCAAACTGCCCTGGCTCGCAAGGGTTCTCTAACCACATCGCCACGTCCGAGATCCACGTGCGCTCGTTCACACGGAGGCGCTGAAAACAAAAATTGTTGCTTCCTTCGTACGTTAGAGCGACCGAGGCCACGGCTGCAGTCGGGACTTGCAGTGCGGTAAAAGTGTGCTGTGCTATGGCGCCGTTAGTAGCAGGCGTCGCCACGCTTCCGCTCGCCTCCTCGCCAGTAGTGGTTTTCACAAGTAGGCCAATGTTCCCAACGCCGCCAGCAACCGGGTGGCTACAACTGTCCAGCGTCACGGTCACTGGTGTTGCTGCAGGCGCAGTCTGCTCCACTACGTCTTGCGGGCTGCGAATCATGAAAGGTAGCGGATAGCGAAAGGGATCGCCAAGGAGCCACAATTCTTCGCCGAGTAGTTCGAGACCTGGGCCTAATCTGATACTCGACAGACAAAGGGTGTCGGCGTCAGTCTGTGAAAAAGTCAGGTGCAGGAGGTGCGCCCCGCCACCTCTTCGCAACGGCACCGGAGTGGCGAAGTTTTGCTGCTGTACCTCTCCCGGGGACTGCAGCGTGAAGGTCAGGGTGTGTTCCTCTAAGGTTTCGGCCCGCAGTGTCACCGTGACCGGGTTCGCGCTACCGCTGTCGCTGTTAAACTCATTGCTACAAGTTTGAAGCACGACCGTCGTCACGAAGTCGACGTACTCTGCCTCGGACCAGTGCTCGTGGTGGGCGTCGCGACCGTGAAGATCGTGGTCCCGGTCCTGGATTGGGTCGTTGACCTCCTCGAGAAACCGCTGCTGAAACTGCCCGCCCCAGTGGAATACGTTGGGGGTCGCGCACGTCGCTCCATCAAACATGTAGCTGATGTCCAAGCGGTTCCGCGGCTGCGCTGGTTCGTCCCCACCTGTAGTTGATGTTAGTACTTTGGCAATGTTGAGCTTCTGACTCTGGGGCGCCCGGATTGCGTCGGGTACGGTGAGCGGCACACATCGCTCCAACCGAACGGCTGTGTCCGTCGTGTAACACCAAATTGTTTCCTGGCGGGTCGGATTTCGGCAGTAGTTGTGGTCTCCCAGGCCCTGCAATCCCGCGTTTATCCAAGAAAAAAACGCCATCGCAATCACATTTAGGAGGCTTTGCATCAGAAATTTGTCTTGCATGACAAATTTTTCTTGTATTGCAAAAAAACAAAGGGAAAAAATCGCCTATAACTCTATGACTGTGATGCTTTTTTGCGCATGACGAAAATTTTTGTACTACTGCAAAAATGTGCAAAAGTGATTGTGATGGTGTTTTTTTCTTGAATAGCGTTGCGATTAGTGGTCGTCGACGCTTCGTGATTGTACTCGCTCAAGTCGTGTGTGTTCGGAGTTTGTGTCCTCCAGTTCTGGCACGTTTTTCCCGAGATGGTGCGGCTCTGGCAGCCGCGGTAAAACCGGCTTTCGAGGCCCGGGAGGAGCGTCTCGTCGCAGTTCAGGGAAGTGCCGGCGGGAGGCAACAACTCCCCGCTCACCTGGGTCTCCGTCGCGACAGTCATCGGAGGTACTATTCCGGCCCCGCGCAGCGACTCGGAGCCCACGTCCCACCACGTGACACAGGGGTTGATGCGCGCGCTATCAAAAGGAAAAATCCCCCCTCCCCATACCGAAAAGGTATACTTTCGGAAATTTCTTGCGATGCTGATTTGTGGCCACACATCGCCTCTGTCTTGCAAAAAGGCAAATCCAGAAGGCCTTCCGCATTATACCGGCGGTTTGTGATGCTGTTGGGCCTACAGCATGGACTTTTGTCATGCTGAGCGCCTAGGCCAAAACCTCTCCCACTCAGGCTTGATGTGGGCCGGCAGTCCTCTACTGCAAGACAGAGCTGATTTGTGACCACGAATCTGCATCACAGATTTCCGTTTTGATATGAGGAGGGGGGATTTTTCCTTTTGATACGCGCAGCGCTGAAACATCCCCCGCATGTCCTCCACGACGGGGAACCGCCACGCGGTCACGTTCAGCGCGCGGAGCACCACAGCATCGCGGAACATGCCACTGGTGTTACGGCAGGACTCGAGGTTCCACGTCTCAATCCCACTCACCGAGGTGAGGCTCGTGCAGCCGTCAAACATCTGCGCTACCGTCTTCACGTTGCCGGTCTCCCAGCGCTCCAGGCCCCGCACGGTACGCAACTTAGTACAGCCGCGAAACAAGTTAGACAGGTCCGTTACTGCTCCGATACCACTTGAGAGCGGGGCCAGGTCCACCTCGGTCAGCTCCACGAAGTTCTCGAAAAGTCTATCCTGAGCAAAAACGTCGCCACCCTAGGGCTCTTGCAATGCAAATCTGCATGCCAACAAAGCTTCTCACGCGGAGCCCCATGAGAAGCTTTTTCCAGTCGTGTTTTGGAACTTGTGATGCCAGAATCAGCGCTATATGCTAGATCTGTGACGCTGCTAAACTAGCTCGACAGAATTACACCAAGAGGGCAAACTTGTCATGCGAAACCACCAACGCTGGTTGATTTGTATAGCAGATTTCCCATCTTGACTATGGGGTGCTGGGGACGTTTTATTTACACAGGATAAAGTCCATGCAGAGAAAGGAACTGGTACCTGGACGGGGCGGGAAGCACCGGGCTGGACCGCAAAGCGTCTTCCACGTACGCGTCGTCCACGTTGTTCTCCTCCTCGTCCTATCAGATGTAAAAATGTCTGGGTCTGGAAGATTGCCAGGTTTGTCATGCATATTTTGAATGATCCATGATGTCTGTGATGCATGCCCTAGCATCACAGATTTTTAGAGGACTTAGCGATGCCTCTACCGCATGAGAAACTTCCTTTCCGCGTAGCACAAACTGGAGTCCTCTTGCTGGTCATCATGCAATACAAATTTTGATTTTCTTAGAATCCAGAGACAGCATTACATACAAGTTTAGAATCTTCCAGACCCAAACATTTTTGCAATGCATACGTCATCCCGCCGCGCGCGCGCATACTCGAGATCGGCCTGCTGGCGGTGGCGACGGAGCAAAGCCCCCAAGTGATGCGCATCCACCGTTTTCATCGCTTGGCTGAAAAGGTTGGCGTTGAAAACCTTCGCGAAGTCTTCGTTGTGTACGCCCCCCAGGGCGCCAACGGTCTCGACCTGCATTCCCAGGGCATCGTAGAAGTTTTGCACCTCGCCCGCGTTTACCGACTTCGCGTGCGGGCGTTCCCATCCATCCTGAAACTGCCCAGTCAGGGTGAGTTGGTAGACCCCGGAGTGATAGAAGGTGTGCACCGCATCGGCGCGGGTGAACCGAGAGATTTCTTCCTTCCCCAGGCGCTCGCGCACGAAAAAAACCTGGTTTGCAGCGCAGCCCGAAATTTCCACGGTCGCGAGTTGCAGCCCGTCCTCCCGATTGCCCACATGCAGCTCGTGGAGGCCCGGCGAAAGCGCGACCGCGATCCCTACTTTGTCGGACGGTAGAGTGACTGTAGCGTAGGTGTTTGCTTCGGAGTCCGTTCGTCCATGGTCTGCGCCGCCGTTTCCAAATGTATGGGCTGTATAATCTTCTTTGTCAGCCCAATCCGCGAGAGAGTCGGCAGCGGAGTCCCACCAGACGTAGAGGCTGTCGTCGAGAGCTCGTCTTTGGCATTCTCCGAAGACGCCATAGGGGAAGCGGAAATTTATCTCACAGGCTTCGGTTGTAAAATCCGCATCGTTGATGCTATTCACAGTCGTGACCCGCGCTTGAATTTTGTATTGACAATTGGAAACCGAAGTGCTGTGTGCGTTGTAAACGAGAAAGGAGGCCATCCCGAGTTCGCCGAGGTGCGTGTATTCCGGTGCGACCGGTGAGAACTGATCCGCCGGCATAAGTTGTACATTGTCTGCCCGGTTTGGAACTGCAAGATATTTTCGGAATTCGTGTCCTTGCACCTGCGATCCGTCGGTTCGCGCATGCGTATCCGTTACCACCTGCATGCGCCCACGCAACCTGTGATAATCGTGCGCCGCGTAAATTTTCTGTCCGAGCTTCTCGAACACTTGGCCGGTTGCCTGGTCCTCCACGAGATCTGCACGGCCGGCGGCGGCATCGGAGAGGCTCGGCGAACCGCTGTCCACCGCGTGCGGCGCAGCCACACACTGGTGCTCGGCTACGGAGCCCACGTACGCCGCCCGGGGGATGGCCGGGCAGGGCCCCGTGGTCACGGTCCCGTCTGCCACCGTGCTCCAACGGCAGCAAGCCCCGGGGTGTCCCTCTGCCGTGTCACAGGCCGCGCAGAGCGCGTTGTTCGTGCAGCTGCCCGGGCAGGCCCGCCCGGTACCAGCGCGCAGCGCCGGCTTCGGGTACTCGCGCGCCTCCGGGGGAATGATACAGACGAAGTCGCTCGTGCGCTGGAACACATCCACGGGCACTGGCTTTCCCGCCGAGACGAGGCAGGGATCACGGGGACCCGCGCCCCACTTGCAGCAGGCGCCGGCAACTCCGCGCTCCACGTCGTCGCAAAAGGTACACCATCCCCCCTCTTGACCACACGACGCGTAGCAGCCACCAAGGCCCTGTGTGGGCTCCACCTGGTCCTCTCGACGTAGGGTGGTAGTTGTGCCAGCACCTCCTCCCTTGGACGACCAGGAAGATACGCCCCGGCGCGACCCTTCCACGGACACCTCCAGCACCTCCCCCGCGACGCGGCCGTGCAGGTCGTCAAACAAGGTATGACTTGCAAGAGTAATATCGTAATCGTACTACTAGTATGGATTGCATCACAAATTCTGCCAAGAGCAAAAATGGAGTTTGTCATGCTGGAAATTGGAGGTAACAAGGACAGATATCAATATGTGTCATGCATGTTGACTGAATGCAATTCATACGAGTTCATGTACTTATATATACGATACATTTGCACTGGATACAAGGAGGGCCACTGCAACAGAAGGTACTGCCCGGGGCTCGCTCGTGAGCAGTCCACCGTGATTTGATACGTTTCCGAGATCGGCGTCGCGAGGGGGAGCCCTCGCTTCGTACCATACTCCTTCTCGAACCTGACCGTTTCGCAGGCCTCGTCGAGGCCGCTCGGAGCCTGGGAAGCGAGAAAGTAATCTGGGCACTCCAAGTCATGCTGAGGCATTTGCTCTGGGAGCGGTTCATCCTGTATGAGAGTGCACAACTCGCCCTCCGCCCCCTCATTTGTATTATAGCATGAACGGCAATACGAGCATTAGCAAATGCAAAAACGCAGGTTTTGCATGATAAATTTGCACAGGAGAGTAGTGCCATTTCGGCTGCCAGAAGAGATGAACTTGTCCTGCATACCCGACTGCACCACATCAAAAACCTTTGCACCGTCGCCGCAAGCAGCTACGGCCGCAGGAGATCTAGGGTCAGAACCGCGAAAGGTATCGCGAGTATATCTTCATCCCCGAGATGAACTTGTCATGCAAACAGTGCCAAGAGGCACAGCCTGGGTTTGGTATTTTGCATGACAAATGAGGGGGACGGAGCGTTGGGCAACCTCATATCCTGCCCGATGGGGTCGCAATACTCAAACCTCACGTTCGGGTCTATCGAATGCAAGTATGTCTGGGTCTAGAAAGTTGTGACGCGGAACTGTGGATGATGAAAACATTTCCGAAATAAAAATGCAGCCAAGCATGAGAAGTTTGCGGAACGCTTTCCCGTAGGCGTTGCCTTGCGCATGAAGAGAAGCTGCATCTTCGTAATGACAGTTCCAGTTGCAAGACTAGCTAGCATTACAAGTTCCAATTATTTTCCAGACCCCGACATATTTGCAATGCATAGGGTCAGTAGTTAGGCAAAAGATCGTCTCCACGGCGCCATGAGCCGTATCGTGTCTACAGTAGTTATGATCGCCCGTTACGCCGTGGGAATGCGTATGAGGACTCTGACTTGACCACTTCTGGCACTGCCTCCCGGATCTCGTTCGGGTCTGGCACCCAACGTAGCCGCTGCCGTCCCCGGGACTATTCGGAATCCTTTCGTCGCAAGCACTTTGTCGCTTCTCGGCCCCAACGGGATCGCAGAGCTCGATCGGCACGTTCGGATCCAGAGTGTAGCACCAGATCGTGGGTTGATTGTCAGTTGTGTCCCCGGGTCGCGGAAAATCGGGGTTGCGGCAGTAGTTGTGGTCCCCAACGGACTTAAACGAACTTGCGTCGTGCGGGGTCTGGCTCGTCCACTTCTGACAGACTCGCCCGGACCGCGTCCGGGTCTGGCACCCCACGTAAGCTGTGCCCGCGCCTCTTAGCGTCTCGTCGCACGGACTTTGTCGCTTGCGAACCAAGGGATCCTCCAACGGCAACCCGTCGCCCGTTCTCAAGCTCGGGTCCGAAGTGTAACAAAAAATCGACGACTGTGTCGAAGAAGATACCAGTGTGTGCCGCAAGAAGTTGTGGTCCCCAGCGTGGGCCGCGTTGGTACCGGAACCCCCGTCAAACGTATCGTGCGTGTGCGGTGACTGGTCCGTCCACTTCTGGCACGGGACGCCCTCCAAAGTTCGGGTCGCGCAGCCGACGTAATTTATTGTCCATTTCGCCGCGTCGGTGTCTTCATCCACGTCCGCCTCGTCGCACAGAGACGTGTCGCTGTGCGGCACAGCGTATCGCTTCGCGGACGCGGCCAACTCGCAACCCCCCGTCGTGGCGTCCACGCGGCAACTGTTCACCGCCCGTTGCCGCCGCAGCATCGCTCCCTCCTCGCCGGTTACCAGCACCTGAAAACCGCGGTCGGACTCCGGCGAGAGGTCCTCCACGTTCAGCCCCTTGTGGTAGGTGCACTGCTCTGTGTGGCCCGAGGTGTAGTGAGGCGTCTCCGGCATGGAAGAGAAAAAGTTCCGCCGCGAACCGTCTGCCGCACAGCTGGAGGAGGTCGAGGACGCCGTGGCGCGGAAAGCGATGCGCACTTTGTACACCTGGGAGACGTGCTCCAGGTCCAGCAGCAGCCACGGGCAGCGCTGCTCCCGGGACACCCAGGATCCGGTTGTGAAGGATCGATCTAAAACGAACCGAGGCTCGTTACTCGAGGCTCCGGTCGTCCGATAGGCCTCACTCGACGCCAGTACGTGCGTTCGATCATTTGGGAGGAGGGATTCCAGCTGCGCCTCCTGCCGGCCCCACCTCAGCGGGGAGCCAAACATGTTATCAAATGCAAATATCTCTGGGTCTGGAAGAATGCAAGACTTGGTGGGTTGGTTGGTTGGTTGGTTGGTTGGTTGGTTGGTTGGTTGTTTGGTTGGTTGGTTGGTTGGATAGCGCCTGTCGCCGGTAATGCATAACCAGGCAGCTGCGCAGATTTTTAGAGGGCCTCCTGATGCCTATTCCGCATGAAAAATGCCCTCTACATGTAAGTAGCACAAACTGGACCCCTCTTGCTGGTCATGCAATACTGGTTTTTTTAGAATGCAGCGACAGTGTCATAAGTTGCAACCTTCCGGACCCAGACATATTTGCAATGCATACACGTCGGGGTCTAGCAACGTGGACCCGTAGCGCGCTCCTGGCACGGGGGAGTGCGGCTCCGCGTTCTGCGACGCGGGAGGGCCCGCCGCGTCGCCCCAAAAAACCGAGAAGGAGGCCCGACTGTGATCTGGGAGCGGCAGCCGCACGCGCAGCTGGGACTCCCCGCTCGGAATCTGAATATTCAGCAAAGCGCGAAAGGGACTGTTATCGTACGAAAAAAGTGTTTCACTGTAAGGATTTTGCAGGTTTTGCATCACAAGTTTATTCTACATGACAGAGAAAATTTGCCATGCAAGGTTCCTAAGGGAAAACACACCTAAAAATCCACTGTCTTGCAGCATGTGTAGGAAGACAAACACTTGTGAGATGCAATTTCTGCATTACAAGTTTACAGTGAAACAGTTTTTTCTGGCGATAACTGTCCCCGCGGCTGCAATGCTCGTCGCGCACCACTCCGGTGGAGGCGTCAACTACGTGATGCAAAACCTGCGCCGGGCATGCGCTGATCGTGTTGGTGCCAACAGGCTGGAGCTGCGCGACCGAGGCCGACGTCGCCGCCACGTGGACACGAGGTAAGAATGTTACCAGGGGGAACGTGACCGCGTCCTTGTAACACCCCATGGCAACTTCACCATCGGCCAGAGGATTGGCCGGAGACGAGTCGACCGATGTTGCAATATCAGCTCCGCACGGATCGTCAAGCCACAGCTGCATGCCTGCAACTACTACGTGCCACACATTATGTTCGTTCACCCGCAGCTCCTGCAGACACAGACCGTTGTCCGAGTTATACTTCGTCACGGCGATGGACCTTATGCCGGCTCTCGGGATATGGAGACTACCGAACGTCGCCTCGACCCACGCGTCTGGTGTCACAGGCACCGACACGCTCTCGGTGGCTTCCTCGCCAGTTGTGGACTTCACCGTGATGTCAAAAGACCCGGCGCCCGCGCTTACACTGTGGCGACACGCTTGTATACTTACCCTGAGCGCTGTGGGCGACGCCGTCTGGTGCTGCGGGCTCGGAAACAAAACGGGCAGCGGCCACCGTGCGTGCGTGGATTTAAAGCAGTTGGCCCCCCTACTTGTGCAGTCATTCCCAAACCACCACTCCTCGCTCAAGAGGGAAAACTGCTGTCCGAGGTCATCCTCCAGTTTGATACTCGACAGGCAGACGTCGTTGGAAGCTGTGGTGGCATATGAAACGCCTGCAAGATACACGATGCCGCGCTGTAAGAGAAGGGGATTCGCAAAGTCCTTCCGCAGAGTCGTGCCCGGGTTAGGAAGATCGAAATCGAGTGTGTGCACTGCGAAGTTGGTCGCGTCTTCTCCCGCTCGAAGGAGCATCTTCACTGGGACGTCTCCTCCGCTGTCGGAGCTGTACTCCGTGCTGCACGATTGCACCTCGACGGTGGCTAGCTGCGCGACCGAGGCCGCCGCCGCCACATTGACAGGAGGTAAGAATGTAGTTCGCATGTGGAACGTGACCGCGTCCTTGTAACACCCCATGGCAACTTCACCATCGGCAAGAGGATTGGCCGGAGACGAGTCGACCGATACTGCAAGATTAGCTGAGCACGGATTGCCAAACCACAGCTGCATGCCGGCAATCACCACCTCGTAGTCCCTGGGTTTTTCCGCGATCCGCAGCCCCTGGAGACACATACCGTTGTCCGTGTTATAGTTCGTCAAGGCAATGGACCTTATGCCGGCTCTCGGGATCTGCCAACTACCGAACTCCACATCGACCCACTCGTCTGATGCCGCAGGCACCGTCGACATGGTCTGGGTGACTTCCTCGCCAGTCGTGGACTTCAGCGTGATGTCTAAGGACCCGGCGCCCGAGCTTGTACTGTGGCGACACGATTGTATCTGTACACGGAGCTGATTGACCGGCGCCTGCTGCTGCGCGCTAAGAATCAAAACGGGCAGCGGCCACCGTGCGTGCGTGGATTTGAAGCAGTTCGCCCCTCTGCTTGTGCAGTCATTCCCAAACCACCACTCCTCGCTTAGCAGGATAAACTGCTGTCCGAGGTCATCTTCCAGTTTGATACTTCGCAGGCAGACGTCGTCGGAAGCTGTGGTGACATATGAAACGCCTGCAAGATACGTGATACCCCGCTGTAAAGGAACGGGATTCGCGAAGTCCTTCCGCAGAGTCAGGCCAGGGTTAGGAAGATCGAAATCGAGTGTGTGCACTGCGAAGTTGGTGTCGTCTTCTCCTGCTCGAAGGAGTATCTTCACGGGAACGTCTCCTCCGCTGTCGGAACTGTACCCCGCGCTGCACGATTGCACCTCGACGGTGGACACAGAAATGACATTACTCGGCTGATTTTTTACACTCGTTGCAATGTCGATATAGTCAGCCTTGAAGGAGAAAGCGTCCTCGAGGGCCAAGGCAGTCACATCCTGCGTCATTGGATACGGGGAGGCCACCACGCCTTCACCTGTCCGGTCGCGCCAGTCGTGCCCGGCAAACGCAGTCCCGAACCCGCAGGCCTGACCGTCGGCGAAGCCCGTCATGTTCGAGGCAACTGCGCGCCCGGTCAGGTTCCAACGGCCCAAGCAAACAACACCGGCGGCGGAGGATCCCCGAAGAAACGCACTGAAATCACGCCCCGGCCCCTGGTGCGGAACTACCAGGGACGCGCCGAACGTTGCGAACGCGGTCGCCGTGAGGTCCAAATGTGGCACCACGCCCGCGCCGCCCATGTCCTCGAACATCCCGCCCAGCTCCGGGACGCGACTCAGGTCCCAGCGCTGCAGGTCGGGGTCTGCATGTCTGGCTTGGGCGAACAGGCTCTGCAAGGCCCCCGTGCCTTCTGCACCGGTCGTGGTCGTCCCTTCGCGCACGTACACGTGGGCTATGGAAGTGTCAGAGCCGAAATTGACGAAATCGAAAAATTTGCGACGCACAAAATCGATGTTAGTTGGAGCTTCAGTTTTCAAGTGGCGCATCGCAAATTTCGGGAGCACCCAAATCCAGTCTGTCATGCTGCTTGGGCAAAGAAGACTGCTCCTGTCATGCTACTCTGGAAGCACATTGCATACCCCAAAACAGGCTTACAGTCGGTCAAGTCTCATAATTTGCCTGCTCCCCTCCAATTCAGGCCTTCAGTGGCCTACATTTTATGCATCACAAGTTTTTCGATTTTGTCGATTTCGATTCTGACACATCCATATGGGCCCCGCAGATGGTAAGCCGATCATCGCCAAAGCCGTAAAGCGGTGCGTTGGAGGTGCGGTCTGCTTGGGCCAGCACGTACACATATTTCACCGGTTGCTTCGCCCACAGTTTGCCCGCGTCCAGGGAGACCACCGTGCCGCCTTCGCTGCCCGGCGCGACGCGCCCGAGCTGAATGTAGTCCACGCCCGCCACCATCTGTCCGCCCGTGACCAGGGCGTACAGCTCTCGCGCGATGGCGGCGTGGTTGCTCGATTGATCTTGGTCCACGGTGATCGGGGGATCCAACCACACGGTAGCATGGTCCAGCCGTGCCAGCACGCCCGGATCTGTATCCTCCCGGTTGAACAGGTGCAGGTGGGACAAATGCCGCCTCACCCCGCCCCGCCACGGGGTGGGTTGCACCCGCCACCAGTTGAGACCCGTCTCCGGGGTGCTCGAGGTAGCGCCGGTCCCCGCTGTGAAAGCGCAGGTAGCGCCCCAATCCGAGTTGCCACTCACGTAGCTGAGCGGGTTTGTCGCCACTTTGTCCAAGTAACTGCTGCTGCTGGTATCAATACTGGACTGCTGGGCCATCAGGTCTGCCGCGGCCACCCGTCTTGTGGTATCCGTCAACCCGCCCATACCGTTCTCATGAGGAAAACTCCCTCCTCCCCAAGAACCGCATATTGACGATGCACGAAAGCCGAAAAAAATTATGCTGCTTGTGCCTATTGGTGCGCGCACTATCTAGCACACTTGGGCTGGCAAAAATCTGTGCGCGCGTTTTAGTCGACAGTCGAAACTACATATTGCACTATCATGCTAGTAAAGGGCTGGACTTCTTCTAGAAAGAACCTCAGCAGATCTAAAAGTCGCCCCCTATCCCTTGCATGCCGCAAGAAGACAAAGACGACTTCGGTCTGGGCCTCATACCAATCCCCTTTCGCGTATTTTGGCGAGGAGTCATCTATGAAAGCGCCAGAACCGAAATTCACTACAGAGTTGCAATAATTTGCGACACATGATAGAATCGCTACCAGTTAGCAGCCCAATCTCTGAGCGGCGCGTGACAAACTTCTGCAGCACCCAAATCCGGTTTGCCATGCTATAGCCGTTGAGGCAAAAATGACATCTGTTATCATGCTCCTTCGGTAGGTGTATCTCGAGCCCTAAAGAGGCCTAGTACAAGCGGCCTCACTTGCCTTCTCTGCAAGACAGGCACTTTTTGCCTCGCATATTGTATAATTATGCCCATGCAAGTTTTTCAACTTTGTGTTTGTCAACTTCGGTCCTGACGCTTCCATAGCATTTTTCCTCTCAATACGTGAGGCTCGGGAAAGCCCACACACTCGTGTCCGCGTTCAAAAACCGAGAGCCCTGGAACATACGGGAAAGCTATCGCGGAGGAGATCCCCCCTCCCCAGATTGAAGCGGCACGCTTCTGAAACTTCGTCACACTGATTCGCGGCTACCGATCGTGCCTGTCTTGCAGGGGGGCAAATCCAGAAAGTCCGCCGCATTGTGCAGGCGGTTTGTGATGCTTGCTGTTACTAGAGCCACAAGGCGTCGCGCGTCCGTCATGCTACCTCAGCGCCTACCTCAGAACATCCCTGCCCAGGCTTTGCGTCTGCCTGCAGTCCCTCACACACTGCAAGACGGGGCTGATTCGTGTACGCAAATTCCGCATCACTGATTTCGATTCAAATACTTACGAGAAGGGGGGATTTTTCTTCTTGATAAAAGCGTCAAGGCATTCGGCGCCTCAACGTGTCGAAGATTGTCTAACCCCAGCCAATTCCCGTAGCTTCCTGTGTAAAAAAGTGCCCACCCTGTGAATATATACGAGTACAGCTTCTTGCCGCGCTAAACAGACCGCGGCGCTGCCCTTATTTCTGTCTCTTCCTCCAGGTCCAGCATCGACGACGAATTACGCGTAGCATGCTTGGCCTTTCCATGTATCTATGTGCAAACTGTGGCCGCGGTAAGTGGCTGTCACGCAAGCAAGCTCTGTCATGCCGACACCGAAATGCGAGCATCCTCAACATCTACCGGCCACCGTGCCAACTTTCCAACAGGAAATCATGCAGCACAGCATCGCACTCACTTACTTGTGCCCAAACTTGCCATGCCCAGGCCCATCTCGCAGCAGAGTTCCTGAATTTATGTGCGCTGGAGGGGCGTGGCTCGCGTACTTACTAGTACCTTCTTCTCGGGGCAACATGAAGGTTATTTGGGGCTGCTCCACAGGGTGGGGACGTTTTCGCACAGGATACTTCGTTAAATCTGAACAAACTTCCCACATCCGTGACGGTGGACGCCATCAGCCGCCGCACGGACGGCAGCTTGACCCCCGGTTCGAAGCCCTCAAACAGAGACGGCGCGGTAGCCAAGGAGTCCAGAGACCACGCCGAGCTTGCGGAGGAGCCAAGGTCTCCGAAGTTACCCTGAAGCTCTCCCTTGTAGGAACTCATCGCCGGTCGCTATTCTGAATAAAAACGTCCCCCCCCAGAGTTATCATGCAAATCTGCATGCCAAAAAAGTTCCTCGTGCGGAGCTCCGTGGGAACCACTTTCATTCTAGTCGTGTTTTGGAATTTTTCATGCTACAATTATCAGCGTCATGCGCTAGATCTGTGACGCTTCGGAAGTAGCTCAACAGGGTTACACTCTACAGGGACAAGCTTGTCATGCGAAACAACCAAAGCTGGCTGGTTTGTCGTAGCAGATTTCCCATCTTGACTATGGTGCGAGGACATTTTTACTCAGGATAGTCGCAGCGTGGAGGTCATCGTCCGACTCGTCACTCTGATCGGGGTATTCAACAAAGACTGCAGCTGCTGCAGACCGTCGTGAGCGTAGGCGTAGTCGGCGCTCTTTCCACCTGTGTCCGTCGGCCGCCCCGCTGTAGTGGTCTTCGCACTCCCGGGTATATCCAGTGCCGTCCGAACTAGAGAGAGGTCGGACCTTGCTCCGAGAAGTTGTTGGTGGTCCATCGCAGGGAAAAAGTGTTTACAGCGACACGACACTTGTCGCAACTTTAGCAACACAGACTTGCCCTGCATTGCAGAGATGAAAACTTGCCATGCAAAGATCCTACGGGACGAAAACACGTATGAAACGAGGCTCGCCATGCCTTTCCAGCATGAGAGAGGTTGTCTGTCTTGCACGTTCTGCAACACAATGTGTAACTGTAAAACGCTTTTTTCGTTGCATATGGTCCATCCCTTGTTCATTCGCCGTTCTTCCCCGAGCCTCATACTCCCCGGACAGGTGGTTTGCAAAGAAAACTTGCTCGTAGGCAGAGCCGTCGCTGGCAAACACGAGCGCGCGGTTTTCTCTGGGCATTGGCATCAGTGCTGAGGAGGTGGTGCTCGCCGGACTCTCCTGGAACAACGCTGGCCTTGCGAAGTAGTCTTGTGAAGCCACGGCACCAGCAAGGTGGCTCAGCGGGTACGGAACACCGCTGGCGGCACTGATCGTATGCTCACCTCGTCCCCTCGCGTCTGGTCCTTGGATGCCGAGGTCGGACGGCAAAAATGTTCGGCTGCGTCGGGTACACTCTCCGAAAATTTTCACTTCGTTCAGCTGCAGCCTCCGGCCGATCGTGGTTTTCCACTGGCGGTCTGGTAACTCAACAAACACGTAGCGCCCGACCGCAACTCCCGGCGGGCAGAACGCCGTGAGTTTCCACATAGGCTCGGCCGCGTCGGCAGGAAGTCCCGCAAAACCAACGCGCTCGAAGCCGTACCGCATCGTCCGCAGGACCCGAGCCGGGGATATGCCGTACCTTTCCACGCCTGAAGCTACCTCATTCGCCCCGGAGGGGTCCAGGCTAAAGGATCCGCACCATACCACCCGTCCGCGAGGAGCGAAGCCATCTCCCTCGTCCTGTCCATCTTCGTCGTGCCTCGCCGTGGACTGCGCCTGACCCTGCTGCGACTCCAGATCCACCTCGCCAGCGGCACCAACAGAAAGTGGCTGTCCTCCCTCGTCCCCCAAGACAACGTCATCGATATTGTAGTGCGTCATCGGGTTGTAGTTGTGACAACCTGAGCTGCCGAATGCACAACTGGAGTAGTATCAAATGCAAATGCGTGTCTGGGTCTGGAAGAATGCACGTTTGTCATGCTTGTCATCTCACATCATGAGTCTTCAACTTGTCAGTAACGCATGAGCAGGAAAAACGTGTCTCGCATGTATGCAAAAATGCAGTTTGATGCCATGCGGAAAGCAAAACACATTGGAGTCCAAAACGTTGTGGAGGTGCGTGGCTGCGTATTGCAGTCGTGCGTCCAGAATTCACAAACTAGCATCACACGCTTTCATCCCACACCAAGACATATTTGCAAAAATGCATAAGTTGGAAACCCCAACGATGACACGCGAATTCGGCGTCCAGGAGTAGGCCTGCTCGGTCGTGCACTCTGACAGACCATCCATGAAGAGTAGGCACGGCTTTGTGGTGAATATTTCAACGCGCGTGATCCGCCTCGGCCGATCATAGCGCCCTGCCACATTCATTTGGTACCATGCAAGGCGGATGAACCATTTGGGCACGTACGCATCCGTTCGAGTCGTACTGCACTCCGTCGTGTGGTCGCCGTCGCTGCAGAGCCCCGCGTGGTTCATCATGTGGTCCGTACTCAACTCCGCGGGTCCAAGCAAGCGAATCTCGTTTGACAAAACGCGACTTCTGGTGGTCGTGCGCAGTATCCTGAGTAAAAACGTACCCACACCAGAGTTGTAATGCAGATTTGCAAAGACAGGAAGACTTGTAATGCGCATCCGCATGAGAGCCATTTCCAATCGTGTTTTGGAATTTGTGATGCTGTGAACAGGATGAGCAGATGAATCTGTGATGCGGCTGCACTTGCTAACCTGCACTACACTGCAGAGTGCAGCTTGTCATGCGTGACTCACAAAACTCCTAGGCTTGTGTTGCAAAATCCCCATCCTGACTCTGGTGTGGGTACGTTTTTACTCAGGATACGCAGCAGTTTTGCGGTAGCCGACGAGAGAGAGCCCCTGCTGCCATCCTCTGCCACGACCGATGCGGGCGGCGAGGAGGTTGTTCTTGGGGTACTACCTCCAGACCCGCCTGCTGGTGCAGATGAAGACCGGCCGGAGGTAGAAGCGACCTGATTGGCTGGAACAAGGGGTAGCACTTCCTGCTCCTCGAAAATCAGATCGGGCAACGCGTTGGAGTACGGCTGCGAGACCGTGCGATGCTGCACAGAATCCTGTGTGCGGTAGAAATACGTATTCGCAGCGAGGCGGTCGGCCCCCTCGACGTCGCTGTCGCTGAGGCGGTCTGCCTGCAGGGGGTCCTCACAAATGGGATGGTCGGGGGCAAGATCAGGATTGGTGAACCCATCGCTGATCCCCTCCGCGCGAGCCTTCGCATACAACACCCCTCCAGAGTCGAGGGGCGTTAGCCCGGCCGCACAACTGCGAAACCTCTCGCACGCAACGCCCTCCGCTACGCGGAAGAAGTTGCACGCCAAGTCCTCTGCGCACTCCGCCGCACATGCGCTGTAAGTGTGATACTCTGGCAGGGTGTCAACGTCGGACTCGATCTTGTAGGATTCGACTCGGTCGTTCTCTGGAGCACAGTTTGCATTGGTGGCCATGCGAAGGAAAGAAACTCCTACTCCCAACACGTCGTCACTGGTGAAAGAACGAGTCTTCGATGAGCGCGTCGACCGCCCTAGCGGCACACAAGCCTCCAACACCGTTCCCGGGTCCGTAGTAATGCACCAGATTATCAAATGCAAAAATGTCTGGGTCTGGAAGAATGCAAGACTTGTCATGCATGTTTATCATGACCCATGATGCCTGTAATGCTTGACCTAGCATCGCAGACTTTTAGAGCGCTTCCTGAACCTTATACACCTTCCGCATGAGAAATGCCGTGTCCGTGTAGCAACAACGAACTGTCCCCCTTTTGCTGGTCACGCAATAGAATTTTTTTTGGATTCCAAAAACAGAATGACAAGTTGCAATCTTCCCGACCCAGACATTTATTTTTGCAGTTGATACAGATGCTCGTGTACCCATTCGGGTTGCGGCAGAAGTTGTGGTCTCCGAGTCCTCCGTCGCCATCAAGATCAGTGCCGTGCGTGTGCGGAGACTGCGCCGTCCACTTCTGGCACAGCCTTCCCGTGATGGTCCGGGTCTGGCAGCCACGATAGGTCGCGCCGCTGTCCAGGGTGGACATGCTTTCATCGCAAAAAGTGACGTCGGTTCGCGGCAACCGCAAGTGCGGTGCGGTTTGCAACTGCAACTGCAATTTCCGCGCGCGATCGTAGTGGTCCACCTTACGCAGGTAGGGCATCCCTAGTGGATTCGTGTCCACATCCTCGAAGTCGAAGGGAAGCCCGAAGACTTGAATCTCGGCCACGGCGAGACGGCGAAAGCTATCGGCGCTCCTTTTCTTGGCATTCACCCACAGGTACCTCCCCTTCTTTCGGTAGTACTTACAATTGGCAACGAGCCGACGCGGTGTCGATCGGCGGTCCCGCATACTCACCAGAGAGGGACTCGTTTGCACGGACGGAGCCTGGTCGAGCAAAGACCGGCGATTCAGCTCGGAGAGGTCCGCTCCGTACGAGTGGCCAAAGTACTCCGTTGGAGAGTACGACACATCGTTTCCGCATCTGCCCCGCGCGTCGCTTGCCACCAGCAGGTCGAAGCACCCCCTTCCGGTGTCATCATCTGTTCCTGAGTAGCTGGAACCAGTGTCCCCGCACACAGGAATCTTGGAAACGCCGGTTTGGAGGGGTACGGTGTGTGTGGGGTCTACCCAATCTTTCTGCGCGCAAGAGACCTCGCCAAAATCCCGGTCCACGAACGAGAGAGTGCTCTCGCCTTGTGTGTCAACAGCATCGGAGAATGCGAGGGTGTCGCGGCCACGGTGGCTAAAGAGGTCGAAACCGCAGTCCGGCTGCCCAAATACGTAGGCGTACGAGACGGTACGCAGTCCGCCCAGGTCGACCTGTATCCACGGACTCAGTTCCGGTGCCGACACTGCTAAGCCCGCGTACCCGTGGAGCAGACCGTCGATCGCGTTGCGTGCCCGAAACCGATCCAGGGCCGTGGTTCCGGCCTTCGTATGGCGCGTGATGTCTGTGGGGTCGTGCCTCTCGTCCAGCATATTTGCCTTCTATCAAATGTAAAAATGTCTGGGTCTGGAAGAATGCAACTTGTGATGCTGCATTTGGATTCCAAAAAAATCGAGCAAGAAAAAGTTTCGGGTCACACCATAAAATTAATTAAATAATTACAAAAAATGAAATTAAACGCAGCAATTCATTATTTACCACAGCACGCCCCCGATGGTACGGCGGGCCTTGTCGGCGCCTCCGGGCCGCAGCGCTTTGCCGGCCTGGCAAAACCAGGGGCCGGCGATTTCGCGCAAAATCCATGCGGCTGGTCAGACGCTTCCACGCCGCCCCAGGACCAGCAACAAGTCTGGGCGCCGGCCAGCGCCTTGCCGCTTCCGGGCGTCCTACGCGCGTAGGGAGCCCGGAAAAGCCCCGCGGCCTTCTTTTTTCGGGCGCCCTACGTACAGGCGGGCGGGGCCGGCGGACCAAAAAGTCGCGGCAACCTTCGCCCGGCGGTAGCTTAGCAGCTGTCCCCCGAGCCCGAGCCAACCGGCCAACCCGCTCTGTGATCTTCGTCACGGCGAACTTTTTCGCCAAAATCGCTGGGCGACAATTTCGTGGCCCGTCCCCACACCTGGCCAGACGCCTCCGCCCCAGCCATGAAGTCAGCCACAAATCCGGACGACGGGAACCCTGTCGCCGTTTCCGGGCGTTCTACGGGCGTAGGGGGCCCGGAAACGCTCGGCGGCGTTCCGGGTGTGATGGTGGTCACCTGGCCAATTCTACGGAACGGCCGCGAAACTGTCGACCCCGGTGATCACGCGCGGGCGCCTTTCGGTGATGGAGGTGATCACCTGGCCAAGTCTACGGAACGGCCGCGAAACTGCCGACCCCGGTGATCGTCGTCAGGCCACGCGCGGCCGCCTTTCGCGGATGGAGGTGGCCACCTCGCCAATTCTACGGAACGGCCGCGAAACTGTCGACCCCGGTGGTCTTCGTCAGCGGACGACGATCACGCGTGGCCGCCTTTCGCTGATGGAGGTGATCACCTGGCCAATTCTACGGAACGGCCGCGAAACTGTCGACCCCGGTGATCGTCGTCTGATGACGCGCGGCCGCCTTTCGCTGATGGGGGTGATCACCTGGCCAATTCTACGGAACGGCCGCGAAACTGTCGACCCCGGTGATCGTCGGTCGTCAGATCACGCGCGGCCGCCTTTCGCTGATGGAGGCGATCACTTGGCCACTTCTACGGAACGGCCGCGAAACTGTCGGCCGCGAGTGGCCTTCGGTAGCAGACGACGATCATCATGGTCGCCTTTCGCTGATGGGGGTCGGTGATCACCTGGCCAATTCTACGGAACGGCCGCGAAACTGTCGACCCCGGTGATCGTCGTCAGATCACGCGCGGTCGCCTTTCGCTGATGGGGGCGGGTGATCACCTGGCCAATTCTACGGGACGGCCGTGAAACTGCCGACCCCGGTGATCGTCGTCGGCGGACGACGATCACGCGCGGTCGCCAGCCTTTCACTGATGGAGGTGATCACCTGGCCAATTCTACGGAACGGCCGCGAAACTGTCGACCCCGGTGATCGTCGTCAGATCACGCGCGGTCGCCTTTCGCTGATGGGGGCGGGTGATCACCTGGCCAATTCTACGGGACGGCCGTGAAACTGCCGACCCCGGTGATCGTCGTCGGCGGACGACGATCACGCGCGGTCGCCAGCCTTTCACTGATGGAGGTCATCACCTGGCCAATTCTACGGAACGGCCGCGAAACTGTCGACCCCGGTGATCGTCGTCAGATCACGCGCGGCCGCCTTTCGCTGATGGAGGTGATCACCTGGCCAATTCTACGGGACGGCCGCGAAACTGTCGACCCCGGTGATCGTCGTCAGATCACGCGCGGTCGCCTTTCGCTGATGGAGGTGATCACTTGGCCACTTCTACGAAACGGCCGCGAAACTGTCGGCCGCGAGTGATCGTCGTCAGCGGACGGCGATCACTTGCGGTCGCCTTTCGCTGATGGAGGTGATCACCTGCCCAATTCTACGGAACGGCCGCGAAACTGTCGGCCGCGAGTGACGGACGACGATCACTCGCGGTCGCCTTCCGCTGATGGAGGTGATCACCTGGCCAATTTTACGGAACGGCCGCGAAACTGTCGGCCGCGAGTGGCGGACGGCGATCACTCGCGGTCGCCTTTCGCTGATGGAGGTGATCACTTGGCCACTTCTACGGGACGGCCGCGAAACTGTCGGCCGCGCGTGATCGTCGTCGGCGGACGGCGATCACTCGCGGTCGCCTTTCGCTGATGGAGGTGATCACTTGGCCACTTCTACGGGACGGCCGCGAAACTGTCGGCCGCGCGTGATCGTCGTCAGCGGACGGCGATCACTCGCGGTCGCCTTTCGCTGATGGAGGTGATCACCTGGCCAATTCTACGGAGCGCAGGATAAAAAGAAAGAACCACGCGGCCCATCATAATAATGACGAGCAACGCTCTATGCTAAATAACAACGCTTATTCTACCAAGTCAATAAGTCAGCTACTAGGTCCATCTAATTAATTAGTTAGTCTATGACTACTGTTGACTAGAGCTTTAGCACGCCGCAGTTTATGCGTGTTCCAGCTCCTCCGCGTTGTTCCATCGATCTCGATCTCAAGCACAGTAACGATCATACGCTCCTGTTTAGCTTAGTCGTCTCGTCGTCTCGTCGTGATTCCGAAACGGAACGAATCAATCCATCTTGAAACACGTTGAAACGCAGATGTGAATCAGTGAGAAGTTCTGAATCATCTTCAATGAAACGATGCGAACTCGACCGCTCTTCGTATGCTTATCGATGTGTTCAGAATTCCTAACATTCATTCTGACTCACACTTGGTGCCGCCGGTGAGACCGGTAATCGCGAGCCAGCACACAACTTCGCCATCCACAAGTCCAAATTTTTCCGTCGGAACCCCATCGGTGTTTGCAAGAACCAAAAATCTTTGACTGGAATCAAGATTCTCGTATCCCGACGGTATGCCGACGCTAGATCGAAAGATCATCTGCCCGGAGATAAAGAACTCCGAGGGCTGGACGATGTGGAAGCATAAAACCAAATCGATGATGAGCATGGTATTGGAATTGGACGCACATTGGCAGGCAATTTTGAACGACAACACCCAGCAGACGAACTTTCAAAATGTTCAGCCTGTTTTGACAGCACAGCAAAAGCAAGATGTGTTTTCCCTCGAGTCCACATTTTTAAATGCATTGCAAGACGACGCAGCAAAATTGATCACGAACAGCCAGACAGTGGGTTTTGTAAAGTGCTACTTCCTTCTGTCATCGCACTGGGATCAGAAAGCGTCTCCAATTGACAGCGACACCACTAACAACGAACTAATCACTGTCTGCTACGACATGGAGAAGGATGGAGATTTTTCTCTCTGGATCTACGCCGAGAAATGCAGCAAAATCATCCTTCTGCAAGACAGATACCCAGATGCTGCTGCGATCAGTCGTCAGATGTGGGATGTCCTCAAATTCCGACTTGGCCCGACTTGCATGAAAACAATCATGGCGGAAGTCAGAAACTTGAACAATCCAGCTGCGACTTGGGAGAAAGAAGGAATTGCGATGGTGGTCGATTTCATTAAATCCGGCAGAATGAATATTGAAAAAGAACAACAGGCGACTTTGCATTTAGCACGATCTAACGTCGCCCCCGCAAACGCAAACCCCAATGCGTTTCTTGCTGGTGCATCATCATCATCGTCTTCTTCTTCCAACAAAAATTCCAACTTCATCGTCGCACCGGAAGGCGCGACCTTCGAACAGCAATTGATGCGTCAATCCATCAATAACCAAACCGCCTCAGTTATGATGAATAAGGGTCACAAAGGACAGGGAAAACACAACAACAAAAACTACAACTCCAATACCTATGCGAATCGAAATCAGCCCTATGGTAACAACGCGCAGAATCAAGGAGGCCTCTGGTGTACGTATTGCCAACGTCCAGGACATGATGTTCATTACTGCTATCGCAAGAAACGCCAGCAGGAGAAGAAGACTGCCCCACCACCCGCGAACAACTACGGCAACAACCACAAGAAGGGCGGTGGTGGTGGCAAGGGCGGTGGCAAACACGGCGCGAAGAAAGGTGGCTACAAGAATCACCAGAAGGGTCGCAAGTGGTGACACAAGGACCACGATTCTGCTGCTGATGTCGATGATAAATCGACGCTGTTTGGTTCAAAACACGACGCCACAATCGATGTTGAATTGGAATCAAATTTTGTGGATGTGTCAAAGAACACTGCTAAAGACGACTATGCATTTGATGACGGCGAAAACTACTACTCGCGCTTCTACACAAATCACGATGTTACTACCGACAATCAAAAATCGTCATTGTGCAAGATCGATCAATCAATGCCGATTATAGAGCGCAAGATCAATAAATCCATTTTGGAAGAAGGTTCGGCAGAGGAAAGAAAACAGAGGACAAACAGGGATACCCTCGACAGTGGCACTACTCATTACGTGTCAAGTGTGCTTAGCGATTTTGTGTCCTTTCGCTCCAATCCTGTGAAAATCAATGGAGTTGGTGGCACTTTGCAAGCGAAAAATCCTCCAAGGATAGGAAGGCTGAAGACGAATCGACTTGGTTACTCAGTAGGTATTTTTCCCAGCGCTTTGCCCGTGCGCCGCCTTTTACCTACAACGAACCACCCTGAACGCAATGGGTTGGTCAGTAAAGCTAGAACCAAAAGCAGTAGCCAAGTCTGAGATAGTTTCAAGATTCGCAGATGTCGCAGTGCCATTAGAAAATAACCCGCCTGACTTACCATTTTTGCCTGATGGTGCGCTTTTCGGCACGGGTGTGGCTTTATACTGCAGAGAATTTGAAGAGGTTTTGTCTGAGGAAGACGCTTTCACCGCGTCGCGTTTCGGTTGCAATCTTTTCACACCTGACTGCTTATCCAACTGCTGCAAAAAGCGTCGCGTAGGACAGCTCGATGAGTCTGCTTCTGTTTTCACTGGAGATGCCTTGGCCGACTGCGTAGAGGATTTTGAGCATTTATGCTACTTGTCCAAGTTAGACAGACACCGAAGACGTGGCCACATCCATGTCCCAGGTGAAGATCTGTTTTGCCCTGAGTGCGCCCTCGCAAAGGGTGGCAGGTCAGGTGCTAGGAAAGAACGACCACAGAAGTACTCTGATCCAACACCGCTAAAGCAACTTGATGCTGATTTTTGGGGTCCAGTCAAACCCGTCAGCTTGACAGGCAATTCATGGCTATTGATTTTCATTTGCCCTGCTGTTGCGCGTGTGCTTGAGTTCAAGTTGAAGCACAAAGATCAGGCCTACGCAGTCGTAGAACGGCTAATCAAGCAACTTCGCGCATCGGACAGCATCGACTTGACAGATAAGGTCGTATGGTTTGTCCGCAGTGACAACGGCCCCACGTTCAGAGCAAAGAAGTGGGAGGAAACGCTCCAAGCGCTCTCCGTTTTTCGGCAGCACTCAGTCCCATACGTGCCACAAAAGAATGGCGCGCGCGAACGCTTCATGGGTACACTGGGTCCCGGTTTGAGGGCTATTTTAGTTGGTGTCGATTTGAGACTTTGGGACTATGCCGCTTCTTATTTTGTATACACGTGGAATCGCTTACAGCGGAAATTCTACAAGCGCGCCCCTCAGTTCAATGGTCTCTCACCTTTGGAAGCTTGTCGAGCGACAGAGGAAGTCACTGCAAAATGACCGGAAAGTTTCTCGCACAGAACCCCAAGAGCCCGATGAGATATTGAAGACTTCGCATTTTGACTCCAGGATGCGTCGCTTCGGTTGCCTCGCTTATTTCCTGAAGCAGCCAGTAGAAGGGGTCAAGAAACTTGTAGAGAAGTACACAAAAGGAGTCTTTCTTGGGTATTGCGATCAGTCCTCGCGCTATCTCGTTGGAACTTATGTGAAGGATGATCGATACTCCAAGGCCGGCGCTTTGCGCTGGGCAGTTTACGAAACAAACGCCGTGAAGTTTCTTTGTCGAGTCAGTTTTGATCGACAATGTTGACTCTCTACGCCCAGGGTACCGCGGTGGCGTCGTAGTTTCAGACGACCAGCTCCTGCAGACTATCTGTGGCTCGAAGGACAATGCCCGGGTGGTTGGTTCTGATCGGGATTGTGCTCCTGTGCGCAAAAATCCGGGTGGTTCAGAGGTCTCAGGTTCTGGGGGGGTTGGCGGGTCCAACTCCCTGCCACTTTTAGAAGTCGGGAAAGCAGCTTCACAAGAACACGCTCACAGCGCATCCTCTGCCTCGTTCAAAGACATCAATCTTCAGTCAATCAAATCAGCATGCCAGTGGTGACAATTCGCAAGTACAAAATCCGCAATCCGCACCTGAGTCCGTTTCATCACGCGCGCCCGCCCGTAACACGGTTGAACACCATGAGCCAGACCCTGAGGTGGTCTGTGGTCGCGAAAAGACCAAGCGCCCGCGCGGTAGGCCCAAAGGAGCTAAGGACAAGACGCAACGCACGCGCAGGACAAAGCAGCAATTGTCCGAAGCTCAGAACTCAGACGCGTTCTATGCCGACTTTGCAGAAGTGGCCAATGAATGTTATGTATGTGACAGCGTCGTAGACGATTTCGAAGAGGGTGAAGAGTTAGTCGAAGCATTTCCACAGTTCGCGAACGTTGCCGCGATGAACTCGCCAGATGCGCCGCACTGGTTAGAAGCCAAATCCCTCGAGAAGTGCAAGCTTGAGGCGTTTCAGACGTGGAGAATGCCTACTCCAGAAGAGTTCGAACGCGCTAAGACCACAGGCGTGGCCCCGATAGCATTGGCACTTACCCGCAAGCGCTGCGGAAAGTTCAAATGCCGTGCTGTCGTATTAGGTAATCTCTACCAGCCCGGTGGTGAGTTAGAAGTTTACGCGCCCGCAATCAGCTTTGGAGCCTCGCGCTACCTGCTGATCGATGCCGCCGCGCATGGTGATGCCATAATCTTGTTTGACATTGACAACGCATTCGTACAGAGCTTGATCGATTCGGAAATTTTCATTCGTCTGCCAAAGGAATGGCGTGAGCAAAACGACGATGGTATTCGGAAGCTAGTTCGTGCCCTTTATGGGTTACCACAATCCCCGAGACTGTGGGCAAAGCACTACGAAAAGAAGTTAGTCAGTCTCGGTTGGACACAGTCAACAGAAAAAGGGTTGTGGAGTGAGAAAGCTCTCCAAGGCCACGGGCAACAACTTCCAGAGTTATAAGAAGTTCAGTAAGTATATGAAGATGGGAGTTTATGTAGATGACAACACCGCAACAGGCCCGGACGCGCAAGAGCTTAGGCATGAAGTCAGTTTGATTTTGAAAGAGTTACCTGGCAAGATCATTGAGCCCGAAGGAACACCAGCCAAATGGTGATCTTTTGTATGATCAGCTCGGTGCAGACGTCCACTACAACCCGAACAAGTACAAAGCACGCACTTGCATGCAGAGTTACATCCGAACAAAGCTAGCTCCGAAGTTTGGCATGGTTGGTTGCAAGAAAGTTGACAATCCATGTTTCACCGAGTCAGCTCTGTACGATACCGCCTCGCCCGAAGTGAAATTCCCGCTGCGGGAAGCTGTAGGTGCCCTGCAATGGTGTGTAACGATTTGCAGGCCCGACATCGCGCAGCCCGTTAACTGCCTCGCTAAGGTAGCAAGCAAGCCCTGGACCAAAGCAGTAGTCGCATGCGTAAAGAAAGTTTTGCGCTATGTCATTCACACCGAAGACGTAGGCATCGACTACTCACCCGAGAACGATCAAAAGTTCAAGCAGGTATACGGATCACTTCTGCAAAAGGGAGAAAAGTTGAAAGACTGGAATCTCTTCACCGACGCAAGTTTTGCGTCTTGTTTTGTAACTTTGAAAAGCACGCCTGGCGCTCTGCTGTACTACAGAGTCGCCCCCATCGTGTGGAAGACCGCGCGCCAATCGGTCAGAACGCATTCCACATTCGAAGCAGAGTTTGTAGCTGGCTCTGATGGACTTATCATGTCCGAGACTTGCACTTTCAAGGGTTTTCTAGAAGATCGCGATGCTAGCGAAGATCTTTGGATGGACAATCAGACCGCCATCACGGTCGCCAAGACGCCAGGCGATGCACAGCGCCCGCGTAGCCGCCACGTTGCCCTGCGCTACCACAAAGTTGCGGATGAATGCGAAAAGATTAAGTTCTGTCCCACTGAGCATATGCAAGCTGACTGCCTCACAAAGAACAATGTGCCTCGTGAAGTTCGAGACCACGTCTTCCACCACAGTCCGCACATGACGAACAAGAGGAAAGCGAAAGTGTCTGAAGACCCTGAAGAGGTCGACGCTTGTTTCACTGTGGTAGGCGTGCCCGGTCTCTTCTTTTCACTTGAAGACCTTTGGGCTTAGAAAGGAACTCTTATACGCCGGAGCCCCTTGCGCTTTTTCATGCCGTAGCCATCCTGATCGCTTTTACACGAAAAATTTGTGATCCACCATCCTGCTTTGCTTTTTCGCTGCAAGCTTCTGGTGGTGATTTTGTCGCACAGCTTTTACTTGCTGCGATTTTCGAAAAACGGCTTGCGCTTGGGGGGGGGAATGTTGACTAGAGCTTTAGCACGCCGCAGTTTATGCGTGTTCCAGCTCCTCCGCGTTGCTCCATCGATCTCGATCTCAAGCACAGTAACGATCACACGCTCCTGTTTAGCTTAGTCGTCTCGCCGTCTCGTCGTGATTCCGAAACAGAACGAATCAATCCATCTTGAAACACGTTGAAACGCAGATGTGAATCAGTGAGAAGTTCTGAATCATCTTCAATGAAACGATGCGAACTCGACCGCTCTTCGTATGCTTATCGATGTGTTCAGAAT